>JASVER010000007.1:441608-510469 GCA_030449065.1 Oceanodroma leucorhoa | reverse complement strand
AAAAAAAGAAAGAAAAAAGAAAAAACAAAAAACCCAAACCATTTTCTAACCAAATGTTTCAATGCATTTGTTTTCGGCGTGCCCGTGGGCAGGCTGCGAGACCAGCCCTGCAAAGCCTGCCTGCCCGCCCGCCGCCGCACGCAGCCTGACTCGGATTTTGAGTAATCCGCACGGGCTGTGTGATGTGGTTGAGCCTGGCAAGAAGCGGGGTCGATACAGGTGAACGACTGCGCTCGCTCTTTCTTCCCCATCTACACAAACTTGCTACCATCTGATGGGCAAGACCTGGCCACCCCGCTGCCACGGGCCGGGGTAAGGTGGCCATCCCCGCCACAAGCCTCGGGGAGGTCAGGATCTGCCCCGGGAGGTCTCTGTAGAGGAGAGGTGGATCTTGATSTTGTTTACTGGGAGCTCGGGGAGGCACCTTTGGCGAATACATGAGTAAACATGTCTAATTGTTGGTTGCAAAGTCCCCCAGAGCACCGTTTACGCTTAGACGGCACGGACCCCGGGCTCCACCTCTGCGCGGGCACGTTGGGCACGTCCCTGCCTGCCCCCGTCTCCCCCGGGCACGGGGGGGACACAGGGTACCCCCTGAAAAGAGCAGCCRTGGATGAGCTGTGCGAGAGTTAACGCCGAAAGGGAGAGCAGAAAAAAGCTCAGATACTTCAAAAGCCTCTGGAAGGCTTCTGAACATCTCATACCAATAATCTAATAGAAAATTATAGGAATTACCTCCAGTAATGGGTTGATCTTGGCTTTGACATTGCTTTTAGCCCCAAGCTCTGTATTAAGTAGGCCAAAGCCCACAGAAGCACTCTTAATAGATTATTGCTTAATAAAGCAACCCAATGTATTTTCTCTATAGATTTTGGCGTCCTCAGCTTCAGCCCATGTTCCTGGAGAGAGCTGGGGCTGTGAGCCCTTCTGCGGGCGGCCGAGGAGCCCAGTTCTGCGCTCAAACATCCCCTTCCCGCAGTGGAAGTTGGGTTTTTTTTGGGTGCACGGGTAGGTTGTACGAGGTGGGGGAAAAGGAGGGTTGAAAGGGAATCAAAGCTCTTCGAGGGATGGGAGCGGACTCTGCGTCTCGCGCCAGGAGCGGTGTTTGACCCACCACCGTTCGTTAGAAAGMGACTTTGGAGGAGAAAGGTGAGGGCGATGCTCAAGGCTTGCTGAGGGCTGGGGGGAAAAATCATCTTACAAACTCTCCAAACCCCTGAGGGGGTTTTGTGGAAGGAGGAGGTGCCATGCAGGGCCAGGAATGGGGGATGAGCAGGGACCCCAGYGAGCCAGCACACCGGGGGAGCTACCAGCAAGCGAACGGGACGCTTCACGAGCCAAAATCATCTTTCTTTTCCAGACAAAAAAAAMCACCTCAGAAGCTCTACCCCGCTTCTGAGCCCGGTGCCTTTGTGTGCTGGATCTCTATCAGAAAAATATAGCATTCACCCAGGGGTTTTTATTTAGCGTCCCTGCCTTTGTGCCAGCAGACCTTGCACGGCAGGTTCAGTGACTTTCCATGGGGCCTTAAGAATTCAATTTTGCTTTTAAATTTGCTGCCTCTAGGCAAGATGTAGCAAGTTTTTATGCGCATGGTGCCTCTTTGTCTGTGTAGTGGTCTCATGCATAACAAGGAGAAGAAAAACAAAAAATCCATCTATATAAAGGATGCTATTGTGTGAAATTATTAAGTAAACAGGGGAGCCGGGGCGGGCTTTGCCGGCACCCACGCGCTGCCAGTGACTGCGCTGGCCGGCGCAGGGCCGGGGTGGGCTGCACCCTGAGCTTTACTCCCCCTTTTCCAGCACCATCGCTTGCCAGGCCCGGCTTTCACAAGGGTTTATTTTCAGAGCTGCTCCCTCCGAGCAGAGAGGAGCGGGAACGCTCCGGCCCCGCATCCCGCTCCCGGCACCATCCACCTTCCCCGCAGGGAGGTTTTGGCATGAGCTACCCGACTCGTTTCTCTCTTTACTGCTGCCAGAGACTCAGCCAGCGATAAACAGCAGCGGGTGCCTTTTAATTAACATCCTCATTCAAGGCAACATATTATTTTCATTAAAATCAATAAATAGTCTCTGCCTGGACTTTTTCGTATGCCTTATATTTAAAGCAAACCGAGCCCTCCCTCCTCCTGGCATCTGGATCCCATACTTCCTCCACAGGATGCTCCGCCGCCGAGGCCGCACCTGAGCGGGCTCTGCTCGCGGGACAGGGATTTTCCAGTAGGAAAGGCAGCGGTGGGTCGGATGCCTTTGGGGATGCTTCTCCCTGGGTGAGGAAGTCATTATTTCAGATACAACAGAGGGCAGAGCCGGCGAGCGATGGAGCGCAGCATCCCTGGCAGCGTCCCGCCCTGGACCGCATCCCTTCCTGCCCCGGGTGGATGGACTGGGGCAGCTCCGGACTCGTGTGGAAGTGACCTTTTCCTTCTAAAAATGGGTGCTGTTAAATTAGGCTGGCTGAGCTGGGCTAGCTGAACCAGCTTAGGCCAGGCCTGGATCTGCAGTAGTTTGGGATTTGGGCTGAGTAAGTGGTTTAAGTGGAAAATCACCCCGCAAAAAGCAGGCGCGGGGTCCTGCGTTGGTGAGAGGTGGGTCCCCGCGTGCCGGGCTGGGCGTGGGGGGGTGCACAGGGGTGCACAGGGGTGCAGGGGTGCATGCGTGGATGGGAGCTCTCCTTTGCAAAGCAGGAAAAGGCGTGAGCGGGGTTTTGTCCCCCAACAAGCCAGCCAGCACAGCTCCTCTCTCTCCAACGCGCCCGCAATATGTTCCCAGCATTACGTCCCCAGTGCRATCTGGGCAGGCCTGCCCGGGCACAAAGCAGCCTCAGTCCCCTTTCTGTTTCCTACCAGCAATTCTTCAGTCCCTTTTCTCCCCATACTACAGTCCGCTTTTACGCACAAAGCCTCAGTTTGTCCTCGAAACTCCCCGGTGCAGAAGCGCTGCTGTCCTTTCCTACAGGCAAGGGGCCAAAGCACCACTCTGAAAGATTTCCCCTGTTGAGATTAGCACCACGCTGGGTGTTTTCCCGCRGCCACGCAGCAAACCGACAGCCCCGCCGAGCCGTACCGCTCCCGTCTCCTCCCTGGCTCAGCCCCGACCCCCGGGCTCATCCTTGCCCGCGCCGGTGTGCCGGAGAGAGATGCCCTTGTTGCAGTGGCTCTGGCAACGGCTTTTATCCCTATGACTTTTCCAGGAGAGCTGGTGAATGGGATGTTTGTCTCCTGGTTCTTCACAGTTTATCCAGCCAGGTTTATTCTCAGGGAGTGGCTGGGGTTTGTGCTGYCCCAGCCCGGGAGCCAGCTCGAAGGGATCCAGTTCCCGGGGACAAAATAAATCCATTCTTGAACATGATCTGTGTGCAATGCGGCACCGTTGGACTCCACCCAGAACAGAATTTTCCTCCGGTTTGGGGCTTTATTGCACATCTGCAACAAAGCCTCAATTTGTTGGACGATTAATTTTGACTCCAGTATCAAAAAAAACCAAACACAGAACCCACCCCTGAGCTGATCTACCGGGCGGTCTGGAAGCCCTGCCACGCCGGGGCAGATGTTGATTTAACGAGGGGGCCGCGGTGGTTTGGCACCAGTTGCTTGGGCRTTTTGTGGAGGGGGGTAAATAAATGCAGGGCACCTGCCGGCTGTCCCCAGGTGACTGCTGCAGGACCTCTGGGCAAAGGCATCCTTCCAGACCTCCCGAAAGGCTCGCGGAGCCACTCTGTTTAATGGGAACAGCCCCTGTCCCTTGTCCCTTGCTGCTGGTGGGGACACGTCCTGCCGTCCCTTTCGGCAGGCACGTTCCCAGGGGTGCTGATGGCCTCGGTTTGCCCTCAACGGGTCTGATGTCTTTGAAACAGAAGGTGTCCCAGAGCCTGCCTTGGGTTGCAGCCCAAACTTGAGCGCGTGGGAGCTTATTCTGCCTTTGGTTTCATATTTTCACCAAACCAAAGCTTCAGAGACCTCCAGACCCTGGTAGCTGGAGATGGCAGCTCACCGCAAYGCTCCAAAACCCAACCGGCCACCAGTCCCAGCGAGCTCCCACAGAGCCCTGTCCTCCCGTGGCCGGGGCACCCCCGCGCCCAGCGCCCCGGGCTGCCGTCAGCGACAGGGAGCAGGAAAATCTGGTTGTTTGTCACCAGGCAGCTCAAAAAAAATAGATTTTTATAAAGTGCACCCACTCCCTTCACAGCCTCGATCRGCTGCCCGCCCGGGAGATGGTGTGCTGCGATAATCACGTTTGCYAGCTTGGGTTTAAACCAAATGATCACCTGCATGTAGAAATAATGATCCCAGGACAATCGGGTGCCCCTTAAAAACGAAAATCAAACCCCRGGAGAGCCTGGCACGCAGAAGTGACCCAAGGGGCAGCCGCACGTCCTGGCCGCGGCCGCGCCGGAGGCTGACGGCTGAGCCCYGCGGCTACAAAACACGCCTTGCTGTCGGTGTCTTGGCCGGGCTTCTCTTGAGCAAGGAGTGTCTGAAGCGGGATTTCTCGCTGTGCTATTGTCCCTTGAAAGCCTCCGTCCAGCCTTAGTCTGGGGCCGCCGCTCGCCGGGGCTGGCAGCCCGCAGCGGGCAGGGATCTCCAAGCCCTGCCAGACGAGCCCTGCCTGCTTACGTGCTCCCCGCTTCCCGCTCGGGGATGAGCCGGGGGAGAGGGATGTCTTCTGGAGCAGCAAACTGAAATGTATCTGATGTTCAAAACAAAGTCTGGAGTTCATTAGAGCAGCAATCCGCAGATTGGGAATCGGGCACTTCTGAGGGATCACACAAAGGCGCTTCACGGGGGTGTTAGCTCGYGTCGGCGCGTTTTCTTCACGGCCCAAATTATTAGAGGATCCAGATGTGCTCAAAGGCGCATCCGCAGCGCGCGTAAGCCTGAAGGCAGGCTGGGCGCCCGCAGAGGCTCCCGATCCCTTTTATAACCCCACTGATGGGATTCGCGCCTGCTGTGCAGCCCAGCGCCCGAGCCTCCCTCCTGCCGGCGCCCCGGGGAAAGGCAACAGGACCTGAGGACGCGTCACCTCAGGAGCAAACGCTTTTTTGAGCAGAGACAGTCTTCAACCCAGGCTTAAAGTTAAGCCCGTGCTTGAATGTGTTGTGGCCACGTACCGGCCCTCGGCTGGTGGCGGAGGGGCTGATTCATTGCCCGGCTGCACCCTGCCGCAGGGCTTAATTGAATTATGGCAATTAAGGGACATTAGTGCTGCTGCTCCCAATGATSCCAAGCTCGGTCCTTCAGCTGGGTGATGGGAACGCTGGTTACGCCCCAGCAAAAACCCATTTTACGGGCAAGATGGTCTGGTTTGCAGAAGCACAGGTCTATGCAAAATCACTACAAGCTGCTGGGCAGCCCTGGAGTCCCCTCCAAAAGAAAGGSGGGACAGCTTCACCTCCAAAGCAGGGCTCCGCTTCTCCTCCCATCCTCGGCAAAGAACTCTGACCACCCCATCTGCTCAGCGGGCTGCGGGGTCCTTGTGCACCTAATGATGCTTGTCTAACGAGGGCCAAACACGTCCCGTCCTTGTCAACAGGTTAAGTCATGAGAAATTTAGTGATGTTGGAAAAGAGCTGCTTGTGAGCGGAGCCCCGTCGGATTAGTCCAAACAAAACACATGTGATGGATTAAAAATAAAAATGCTATTAAATTCTTTCAGGATGTGAAATTTAACAAAAGGCCTGTTRTGCACGGAGCGGAGGGAAACGCCGGAGTCAGGACCGGGAACTCACTTAGCCAGGCAGTTCTGGAAGGACCACCTCGGATTTCTTTTATCCCACTATTTTTGGCCTTTGCGTGCGGATTTTGTTGGTGGGGTGATCTATTAATGCCTCCGTCTCGTCTTCTCGGGTTCCCTCTGCCCCAACGCCTCCGCAGCGGGCTGCGGGCGAGCTGGGGCAGCCAGGCTCCCAAATGACAGGGCAGGCTGGGAGCGAAGGGCTGTGTCGGAAAGCCGAGCTCTCCCTCCCTGCCCGGGAAGCCATGACCTTTCCCAGCAAGCAGAAACAAAACCCGACAAATTCCAGAAAGTTTCAAAATCACGACGGCAAAACCCCAGAGCATCGCCTGGGAGCAGAAAAGCCCTTTTCAGATCAATGCTGGAAGCTTTTCGGCTTTGATTCCCAAATGCTTCGGTTCAAAAATTCACTTTATTTCATCTCCCCCACCCCCCCAAGAGGAAAATTTTAACTCCACCGAAGCCGCGTGTTGCAGAAGGGTTTTGTCAACCGTCRCAGCTTAGAAAGCAGGATGGAGATAAGCCATCGCTGCCCCGGCCATTGCYACACGCCCGCGTTCCTCGCCCCCCCCGGGGCTGCTTTCTGCCCTTCGCTGCTCTGCGCCCAGCTCGCGTAATCCCTGCTGCTTCTGCCGGCCGGCCGAGAGGAGCCTGCCAAGCTGGAGGAGGGCCCGGAGCCCCGGCCCACCGCAGCTCATGCAATATTTACTGCTGCAGAGCGGCGCTGGAAGCTGCCGAGAATGAGCTGCTTTGTGCGGGGCGGCTGCGGGAGGGTGGGGGGCACGCGGGGGTCCCCCCACCGCCCTGCCTGCTCGTGGCATCTGGGGTGAAACCAGGCTTCCTGGGGCACGGGGGACCTCAGACGTGAGCTGGGCATGGTCTGTAGGTTGGGCAGGGCGGACGTGCACACGAGAGCGTCAGCGTGTCCAGAAGGACCCCCCGCGGTGCGCCGGGGCCATTTGGGGACACGGGGACAGTCCTCGTGGCCGTGGGGCAGCCTGGTTACTGCTTCTGCCGGGACGGCTGGTCAAATCCTTTCTTTTTGGAAAGATGGTAATAAAAAGTGGAAAAGTGGCCTGAGGATCTCTCTTTGCAGGAGCAAGGAACCGTGGAGGGTGCCCTGCGGCAGGAGGGGCCGGTGGGGAGATGTCCCTGCCGCTTGCCGAGGGCCCCGCGCGTGGGCTGGCTTAGTTAATAAAGCGTGGCTTTTGTGCAGCCTCCTGCTTTTTAATCAAGAGGATGAAAAGCACTTTCCAATGGCAGTGGGCAGAGCTCTGCAACCCCTACTCTTTCTGGGTAGATTTATTTTATTGACCCATTGTAGTGAGAGTTTACCCGCAGCACCGAATCTGGAGCAGCTCCAGCGACCTCCATGGGAGCACCACCRAAGGTGCCTTCGGCCCCAAGAGCAAAAGCATCACATTTTCATCGAGGACTCAGCTGCTGACGAGACTTTGAGCCGGGGAAGGTGCTGGGCTGAGCTCCCAGGAAAATCCAGGCTGGCAGAGCCAAGGTGCCTTGGGAAAACCTGGCTGGGACGCACGCTGCTCTTTGCAAACTTGGCATGGTGCTCCTCYGAAAATCTCGCTCCAGGATGTATCYGAGGTCAGCCAGGGAGGCAATTACGGAATAGGAAAGGCYGTCCCTCCACGGCGTCTCTGGGGCGGGAGGTGTGTGGGGCAYGGGGGGGCCGGACCCCCGCGGCGAGATGCTCATGTGAGAGCTTTGGAGGCGGTGGGACCGTCTGCATCCTCGCTGTGGGATGGCTGCACGGGTCAGGCTTCCCATCCCCACCGCTTAACCAGCTGGTTAGTGCCGAACAGCTAAACCTAGGTGAGAAATAAAGGTGGGTGGTACGGGCAGCCGAGCCTCCGTCCATATTCTTCTGTGGTCAATGGCTATTATTCCTCATACAATAGCCACCCCGCTCCGCCCGGAGGAAGAGGGCAGTTAAGCACGGGCAGGGTATTCATTTGCAAAATGATTAACAGTCCATTAATAATTTAATTCAGCCTCCGAGTCCCCAGCTCGCAGCCGTGGCTGCCAGCGGGGCGGGCTGGCCGCTCCAGCCTTTCCTGTTACTTCTGCCACGGGCGGAGGGGAATGACTTCTCCARCGCGAGTCCATTTGGTGTTAAAAACGGGAAATCAGTTTTCTATCGATTGGCGTTTCTCTTAACGTATTCTCGCAAGTGCTCATTAAATTTTCATTCAATTATCCCGAGCCGCGTTGTATTTTCTTTTCCCCCCACCCTTTTCAGAGGGAATAGGCGATAATGGACGCATCCATCCCTCCCGCGGAAGCAAGCCGTTCAGCGTGCGGCTAATTTAATCGAGGAGAGGCAAATCTTAATAAAGGAGGAGGGAAGAGCAGTACTCGTACCAGGATGGCTGATGGTATAATGACCTGTCTTCTGAAGAAGCAGAGCAGCCGAAGCTCTCCTGGTGCCATTAACGTTCGATATGTCAGAGCTGAAGGTACCAGCGAGAGGAAAACAACATCATTAAGCAGGACACTCTCATGCTGGAAGGGGAGGCACATTTGTATTCTGACAGGGGATTATCTAGGCAGCAATAATAATAGCAGGAGTAATAATAATAATAATAAATCATTATCACTTGGCATTGCTGGTTGTAGTGGGACCCAAGGGTGTGAAACAGCTCTGGCAGAGTTAAAAGGGCGAGTKGTAGACACGAGCATCAGCGGGAGAAGAAGGTTTTGAAGGGTGRTCTGGGACAAGTCCCTGCCTGCTCCTGCCTCAGTTTCCCCAGCTGCGGCTGCTCAGCTGGGTACCACTATTTATTCTTAATGCATTTCCATTTGTCCTTCTCTACCAAGACTAAAATGGTACGTTGCCCACCCAACATCATCATATTTTTGRGGTGGAGAGCTGCAGCCTTAGCTCAGCTCTTGCTGTCATGGCCATCCCCGAGTCCCCCAACCTCCYCCATCTCCAAACAGGGGATATTAAGTCTGGATTTGCCTCTGCTCTGCCCGAAGGAGCTTTTCCCCGCAGCAGCACCCTGCTCAGCGCAGAGACCCCGAGGAWACACCAGCCCTCGCTCAGCCCTTTGCACGGGAACAGGAGGGATGATGCCAAATCCAGACCTCATCCGAGCTTGAAGGTGGGCTTGTTCTTGGACCCTTTCCAGATTTTCACATTCAGACTCACGGAAGCGTTTGTCRTAAGACTTGTGACAACAGCTCATCCATCTGCTACTAGCCAAAACATATTCCAGATTCGGCTCCACATACAGCATGCCTGACCCATCTCTAAGGACCATACGTCTCCGCCGGACGTGTTGTTCCTATACGCACGTTACCGGGGCAGTGTCTGCGTGGGGCGGCTGTGCGCGTCGCTTGCTAACGCACGAGGCGGTGTTCGGTCTCGGGGAGACACACTTGCTGTTATCCCTGGCTTCGGCAGGTCGGGCTCTTGGCAGCGCCGGGCAAGCAGAGCAGAGCTGGGCTCTGGCTAATCTCTCCAGCGTGTCTGAGCGGCTACGCGCGAGGTTGGGAGGCTTGCTGCATACGCTGCCGTTTATCTGGGTTTCGAGGCAGCCTTTGATAAAGAACCGCGAGGCAGACAGCGGCGGCAGCCGAAAGGGATCGGGGATCAAGGTAGCAAAGAAAGACCTGGCTCCGAATCAAAAGGATGGCGGTGGCCACGCCGAGGGGGCCAGCTCCCGCTCGGGGCGGGACGGCGATGCTCCCTCCTTTGCAGAGGAGGGGAATGGAAGGGGAGAGGGGGAGCGAGGGCCTGTAATTTAAACGTGGCCGGGGCAGAGAGAAAGGAGTGCCATGCCTACCGCAGGCGTAAGATGCCGCCCGGTCGCCAGCCTGACACCCGTGCAGCTCAGCCTCCCCTTTGCCATCACCCGGAGCCATCCCGGGCGCGCTCTTGGCAAACGTGGGCCTTTGAAAGGAGGGAAGAGATTCAGAAATTCAGGATGTGCTCAAAGCAAATAAGTGTATTAGCTGAAGCGATGAGAGCTCTTTTCCTGAGTGCTTGCGGTAAGCTCCATTACCGCTGCCGCCCCGCGCGCCGGGGCTCGGTACCTTCGGTGCTGTGCAGTTGGGGAGAAGCGCTCCTTRATGTCAGATCGGAGCTGTCTTTCATAATGCAATTATTCTGCAATAATCTTGAAATGGAATATAATTAGGAAAGGAGGGGGGGGAGAGCGTGTAATCGTAGTCAGGAGCTGTAATGCATGGGTTGTGCCGGGCTGCGGGGAAGCTGGCCGCAGCCCCTGGCCAGGGCCGTTGGCCCTGGGGTGTCCTCTCCCCGCAGAGCTGGCTGAAGCCTTTACCTTCAAAATGAGGAGCAAAGAGGAAGGTTTGGGGGTTTTTTTAACTTTCATCTTGAAMAATAATTGGACTGAAAAGTGTTCGCAAGAGGCTCGCAAGCTTTAAATCAAGCTTCTGAAAAGCCTGATCAAAGCAGCAGCATCTCCCTGTGCAAACCCCCCCGGGTKATGGGGCTGTGCTGCCGTCCCCGGATAACCCCTCCCAGGCAGAGGGACCCCAGTCCAGGACGCAGGGGTGGAGAGGGGGGCTGGTCACAGACAGTCCATACAYGGGTGATGTACCCTAATACCCACAGAGAATTTGCTTCCTAGCACCGACTCTGAAGCCCCTCATGGTCCGTGTGGTTCCTCTCTCATAGGCAAAAGGTTTATTTAAACTGATGATTAAATGCAGCCGGTGTCGGGGGCTGAAGGATGAAGGGGTGTCTGCAGGGTTTGTGCGGGCTCCAGATCCCTGGGGATGGGTTCAGGGAACACCCCCAGACCCCCCTCTGCCTTTATAGCTTTAGGGCTTTTGCTGGCTGGGGGGATCCACAGAGCCCATGGGCCACGGCTGGCTTTGCTTCACCCATCCCCGGACAGACACAGCTCCGGACAGACACCCCCTGGACAGACACCCCCTGGACAGACACGTCCTCCCCCCCCGAACAGACCCCCCCTGAACAGACTCACCCCGGACAGACACCCCCTGGACAGACACCCCCCCGGACAGACGGCTCACCCGTTTCTGGGAACTCTTAGCCATGGAAAAAAAATTCCCAGCCCTCTGAGTGACTCACAGGGGAGATAATTGGACACAACACTTATTTTTCTTCCTCCTTCTGCCTAAAGAAACCATCATCTCCAGTGCCCGGCACTGGGACACCACGACTTTCGCCGTTCCCCTTTGTTTAGTTTGACTTGTTCACTCGGGGGGGGTTCTCCCACTGCCGGAGCCCCCAGCAGCAGAGCGGGGCTGGGGATGCGCCCGCTCCCGGGAGGAGCCACCCCGCTGTGGGGATTCTCCGGTGGCTAGAAAGGGTTGTGCTGGTGGTGGAAGTCTTTCCCTTTACCCCAGCCAGTGATTTCGTGAAACCTGCAGGAGCACAATCACCCCTGGGGCCTGATCCTGTACCCCACYGGGTCGATACCTTGTGCAGAAGTTGGGGCAAGACCCACAAACGCCGCACACATCCCTCCCCATGAAGGCACCAGCCTATTTCTGCAGGATCGAGGCTGGAGAAAAAAAAAATGAAGGCTTTACTGGCAGCCCTGAGCTCACACGCCAACCTCTCCTTCCCAGGGGCTCCCTGTGGAGAGCCTGGCCCRGGCAGGGGCTGTCGCACCCCGGCAGCGCCCACGGCCCCGGCTCCACCGCACGCCCCGCGCCGTTATAACAGCTTTGCTGAATCAGATCTAAACCAGGCCTGGAAATTCCTTTGGCATGAGCCAAGCYGGGGATTTCAAACCACATATAGCTTTTTCATTACAACGCCTGTGCTTTTTTTTTTTATATATATATATATATACACATATATATATATATATATTTTGATTTTCGGAGGGTGGGGGGTTTGCTGCTTTCCCAGCCTGTGGGTTTGGTCGGGTCCCCGTCCCGAGGCTGCTCAGCATCCTGGGGCCGCCCCACTCCCACGCTAAGAGCTTTTGCCTTCCGGCTGCCGGCTCGTTAATACAGCTCAATTAATGCTTACTCCCCCGTTATCCAAAGGTATTGGATTTCCAGCCCCTTCTCGCCAGGGCTGCCGGAGCACCTCTGCATGCACAGTGCTAGAGAGCCAGGAACGTCACCCCTCTTTGGGGTTAAAAGTGTTTTTATGGAGTTTTTCCCCTTTCTGCCCTGGGGAGGGGGGATTTATTGTGGGTCACTGGAGCAACACTGCTGCAGAAGGAGGGGACGGGGAAACAGAGCCACGTAACCTTCTGCTTGGCGTTATCTCGTGACCTGCAGAGGGCATTTAAACATATATCCTGGTTAAGTGAAGGACGCAGCGTCGGCCACCCCGCAACCACCACCCTATTTCGCAGGGCGAGATCTTCCCTGTGCTGCAACCAGCTCCGAAACCACGAGAGATGGAAACTGGGCAGGCGGGAGAGTTTTTCCAGGGTGGGATTAAGATAAAACGAGCTCGATGTGAGCCCCTGCCTGCCGCGGCTGGGCAGGGCTCCTGTCCCACAGCCCTCCGTCCCCCTTCCCCTTCCCACCTCCATGGAAAACACCTTTGTGGGGAGACGCTGGGAGCTTTTAATAGAAAATCAGAAGTTTAAATTGGCACAGCAGCGGCTTAAGCGGTGCTGGGAGCCACGCTGTGCTGACAGTTTATTTAACAAACTAAAAAAAAGAATAATAATAATAATATTACGTATGCAAAATGGAGCGAGGGAGAAAGGGACTGTTCTAGAGATGCTTCCCATCTGTTTGGGGAGACTAAGGAATCGTCGCTCCCGGGCTCAGAGTAAGCAGCACATTTAATGCTTAAATTGCATTTCTTTGCAGTTTGGCTGGCAGAGGTGATTTGTTTTCGGGGACCGGGCAAGGCTTTAGAGCCGGCATTGCTGCCTGAGCTGGGGCCCGGAGAAAACCCAGCGAGAGACCCCAAACCCAGGGGGCTTCTCTGGGGTGCTCTGCCACGGCTCCCCGGGGCAACGACTTGAAATATTTCCCTTCCTCCATGGGGGAAGGCGGCAGGGGGTCCCCAGCAGCAGGATTTATCCCCTTCCCTCATTTCCTAGACTGCCCAGGCAGACTTCTGATAGCAGAGGGTTTCTTTTGAACAATTTCTCATTGCAACAACAACAAAAAAGAAGTCAGGGGGAGAGAAAAGGGACGAACTGCTTCATTTGCTTCACCAGCACGAGGGTTTCTTGGTTGGGGCAGGTTGGAGGCTGGAAAGGCGCAGGGAGGGATGGGGATGGGGCCCCCCACTCCACGGCGATGCTGGGCACTTCCCTCCTTCAAAGGAATTTCTTTTGGAAAGGGGGCTATAATTACCTGTTTACGGTTATAATTATTTCCCACTGTCCCTCGCAGCTCAGTGCTAAAGAAATTATCCCCCCCCTGCCCCGGGCATGGGCTACAAAGTGCCTGGAGGTCTCCATCCCAAATATTTAACATCCAGCCTGTGACCGCTTTTCTGGTAGCAAATTCCTTTCCAAATCTCCCCTGCAATTTGCGGCGGGCAAACCTTGTTTGAGTTTGAGGATTTAGCACATTTTTGCCACACCGTTTTTTGCAGGGAGGGCTCGGGGCCATCCGGGCTGCGTTTTGTGTGGTCTGGCCACCCCCGAGCACGGCATCCCGCACCCCGCCTCGCCAGGGGCACCCCAGCACCCATCCCACCCGGCCCCCGAAAGTGGGAGGGCACCAGACCCCCCCACCGAGGGACCCCGCACCCCGTCCCCTCTGCCCCATGCCCCTGCGCACCTGGGGCTGCCACTGAGGCTCAAGGTCGTCGGGCTTTTTTGTTGTTTTTCCATTTTATGTGGTTTGTGGGCACATAATGGAAGGTGGATTCTGGAGGGTTTGTTCTCTTGCCAGCCTGAATTATTAATCCGGCCGGGCTTCTTTCTTTCTGTTTTTCTTTTTATTTTTTTTCCCCCTGGATTTTATTTTAGGCGATGGCAAAGTCACCGGCTGGCAACACTGGCCCTCACACCAGCCTCCAATACCATCGCTCACCGAAGCGCAGCCACGCTCTGCCCCACGGCAGCAAGGAGCTGCCGGCCCTGGGAAGCATCCAGGGTCGGCACGGCCAGCGGGGAGGACCCTTGGGTGCCCCGTACCGGCGTGCGGCAGCCCTGCGCCTCTGCCCCTCTGTAATCTAGAGGGTTTCGCTGGAAGAAGGGATTTAAGGACCGCGCCAGCCGTCCCCTCTCACCCTCAAGATCTGCACTGCGGGGGTCGCGGGTGAGCTGAAGCCTCCTCCTGCGAGGTGAGACGCTGCCCGTGCCGGAGGAGGTGGGCACGCAGGGCCAGGCTGCCACCCTCACCGAACGGCACGGTGCTGGGGGGCTGAGAAATCAAAAGCCTCGGCCGAGGCGGTGCAGGACCAGAGCATTGGAGGGACGGTTCAGCTCCCCGCAGCATCCATGCAGCATCCCCAGGCACCCCCCCGCTCCCCCAGGCAGGTCCCTAAGGGGCCGCAGACCCCCGGGGGGTCCCCACCCCGCACAGCGGGAACGGGCTCGCTCCCCATCCGCCCCAGTGCAGAGTCACACCGCCGGGGCAGGGACATCCCACCCGCGTGTCCCAAGCCGGAGGGGCCAGCCCCAGCCTTCCYCTGCCGAGGGCAGCGTTGGGGACCCCCCGGCCCCCCGGCCGTGGCGGCGGGGCGGTTGCCGGCRGGAGGCAGGCAGGGAGGCGGCGTTGCGGCTCTGCTCCCGGGGCGCTGGCGGCCTTGGCACCCGCCGCGGCGGCTTTGGGTGGCCCCGACCCACCCAGCCGCACCCGGGGCTGCCGCCCGCCCGCCAGACACCGTGCTCTGCTTTAATTAGCTGGGTGGTTTAATGAACGGCAGCTCGGCTGTGACCGCGGAGCCTTCCTGGCTGAGCAGCCGCGGTTTGTTATGGCTGTGTCTGCTTGTCCCCCTTTGCACCCCATGTGCCTCCTCCTCTTCCTCATGGGGAGGGGGCTGCAGCGGGGACCCAACCCTTATTATATACACCAGAGAATCCACATCAGAGAGAGCGGGTGGGAGCACCCCGGCACGCAGGAGCGATGCAAGGGTGCTGGGGATGCCTGGCTTTGCCAGCTCTCTGCTGGAGGCTGCCTGGGTTGCAGCTCCCCCAGAAAGATGCTGCCATTGGCACCAGCCGAGGGGCGATGGATGCCTCCGGGTTTGCTGCTTTGCCCTCCCRCTGCCCCATCCACGGGCAGGCGTTGAGGCATCGAGCTGCTGGCTYGGGGCTGGGGGCATTTATTTATACTGGGAAGACAGGGAGAGCGTTATGAAATCAAGCATCGCCACACGGCCACTGCGGAGGGGGGAAGATGCTCCCTGCCATCGCCGGGGCTGATATTGCTATTCCCATCACACGGCGYTGGGCGAGCAGCCTCGACCTTTGGAGGGGGAACGCGCCTTCCCGCGCTCGCGGCACTAACGAAGCCCCCGGGAGCCGGGAGCCGGGGCAGCGTGCGTGCAAACCTTCGGCAAAGAGACAAAAGCACTTGTTGAAAGAGCCGGCCAGGCGGGAGCAGCCCCGGGCACCTCGCCGCCTCATCAGGGCACGGCAGCGGGGCGCTCGGCCACGCAGCACCGCCGGCACCTCGCCGCCTAATTGGTGACCCCCGGCCAGKAGCATCAATTAGAGCCCCAGCCCTCCCCTCCGCCGGGGACTCTAATTAACCACCTCCGGCTTCACCCCACGGGGAGTCGGGGCGCGGGAGGCTGGGGTGCGGCGAGCGCGCTGCCCACCGTGTGCCCTCTGCCCACCCTCGCTGGAGGAGGAACCGGGTGACAATTTATAGCTGCGCTAATTGGCCTCGCTGCTGCTGAGCTGTGCCGAGCGGGGAGCAGGGAGGTCAGCGGATACGGGGTCMTCCTCCTCCTCCTCCTCCCCTGRAGCGGCTCCCYRCTCGGAGCAGGGGGTACCTGCCCCCAGAGGCTTCTGCTTTGCTTTTATTCTCTTCCCCCAAGCAGGTTYTGAGGCCAGGTATACTCATATATTTGTTTACTCTGAAGGCTTTTTTACACCCATCTGGCTTAAGGTTATTTTCCATGCCTTACAGCTAAACAGAATCGGGATGCAAGTCATTAAAATCACCCTCCGAACCTGCCATTTCATGAGACCTGAAAAAGGGGAAAATCAGCAAAAACCACAAGTGTGGAGACAGTCTCTGTGCATCAGGTTGGGCAGCTGGAAACAGCCTCATCTGCTGCCGGTGGAGAGCTGAGGCTTTGCTGAAAAATAGGGATGTTGGTGCAGAAACCTGGGTCTGCGGGCGGCCAGCAAGGGCCCAGCCCCGAAATTACGGCGCTGATGCAGCGGGCTTGGAAAGCGCGGTGAAACACAGCGTCCATCTGTCCCCGCCATCCAGACATCGAATGGCTCCTCTCACCGAGATGAGATACGCAGCTCGCCGTGGGAAGCCGGCGGCTGCCGAGGATGGATCCTGGCGGCAAACACAGCATCTTTGATCTCCCCGTGGCCGGCGCTGGCGAGGCTGCCCTGCGGGGTCAGCTGCGAACACGGCGCAGCAGGCTCCCCGCTCCAGCCTCAAATATCTGTCTGCTCCGCTCCGGCCACAAACCCTCCCCCGGACTAGAAAGAGGGAAAATTACATGCTCCAATTTGCAGATTTGGCAGAGATAAATCCCCCTGGAAGGCGCAGCTGGAGATGCCGGGGCCGATAGCGCCGGGCTGTGCGTGCCGCGGGAGCGCCCTGTCTCCCGCCGTGCCCACTGCCCCGGCACCGGGGCTGCCCCGCTCCCAGGGAGAAGCTGGGAAACTCCCTTCCGCCCTGCTCGGGGTGGCAGAGGGCCAGGCCGATCCTGTAAAACCCCGAGGGTGGATCGCTCCATGGGCAAAATCGTCTCGGATTAAGCGCGGGAGGAAAAGCGGAGCAGTGATGCATATGGGGTGGCCACTCATGTAGCGAGAGGGTTCGGCCTCAGCTGCTGGGGAGGATGCTGGGCGGAAGGACCGCTGGCTCTTGCAGGCGGTGAGCTGAAAGCTGAGAGGAGCCCAGGAAGGGGAAAAAACCCCCTGACGTGTGCCAGATTTCATAACATGAGATGTGAGACTTTAATGGGCTCTGAGATATCAAAGAGGATGGGAAGCCTAAACCTGTAAGCGGCACGTAAAACCCAACAGCAACACGTGATACGATCACCATGCTCCTTCGCCTGYGGCCCCCGAGGACAGACCCCGCTCGCCCACGGAGCACCGGCGTTCTTGCTTAGCTCAAAGGCATATCGGTGCAAGAGATCCTGACCTGAAGAGCTGTGCCAAAGCGGTAAACAAASTTTTAAATAAAAAGCGATGCTGCCYGAGGCCGGGTGCTGGCAGGAGAGGCGAGCTGGGGCCGGCAGGTACATCACCATGAGTTGTGGCCAGYGCCGTATTTTCCGTTGCAAAGTTGAGCAGTAAATCTCAGCCAGGAGATCTCTCAGAGGCACTGAGGGACAGTCACGGCCAAAATTTATGGCTCAGAGGCGGCAGAGCGGTGCCATAAATATAAGACATGTTCAGGAGAGCTGGCTGGTCCCTGTGCATCCCCAACGGGAAGCTCGTCCCCTTGCCCATCCTCTCCCCCAGCCCAATTTTTTCTCGTTTTGGTTTCACAGCAAGCACATTGCTGTTAGAACGTCCCTGTCTCTGGAAGGAGCTGGTACCTGTCCCCAGCAGTGCTGAAGATGGCCGTCACGGATAACAACCACCATGCCTCACACCAGCGGCATTGGGAATAAGAGGGAGCCGAGATTTGGGGCGGTCATGTCTGCAAACCCTCCGCTCTGCAGCAGCAGCCTCTCCCCATCACCACCATCTGGGCTGTGCAGCCGCTGGTCGGCCTCTCTCAGGATTTACCCCCCCCCCAGCCCAGGGTTTACCCCCCCCCTTGCCCCCCCCCCCCCCCCCCTTTACCCCCCCCCCAGCTCAGGATTTACCCCCCCCGTTGCATCCCCCATCCACCTCCACCGGGACTGAACCCTGYGGCTGCTCCCACCTCCTGTTTAAGACCAGAGAAGATTATTTCAGCTGCACCAGCACTTATTCCGGCTAATAAATCTGCGGTAGTCGCAACTTCTCTGCCAAGTGACGCTGACGGTGGCCGGCCGGGCTGCGCTGGAGGTTAATGAGGGTCTCAGCTGAATGTGCCAGCCCGTGATGGATGGCACTGGGATGCAGGCTGGTGGGCTGCGAGCACGCTGGGGTTTCATTGCGGGTAGGGGAAAATTAGCATCTGGACTCCTGAACAGCAGCCAAGGAATCAGAGAACATTATCAATGGGCTGGAGAAGGGAAGGGAAAGGTCTCCCAGGAGGATTAACCCGGCATATGATCCCATGGCAATGATTATACCCCAGGTGAGCCAACTCCACTGGCATGGGAAGAGAGCCTGAAAACAGGTTCAAAGGGACAAGGTGGAAAATCCTGTCAGAAATCTGAAAGAATAAAAACAGCCAAGGGGGGAGCTAATAAAAATGTATCCAGGAATTAAAAATAATAGTAATGAAATAAACTAAGGTTTTCCTGTTGACTTCACTTTGGGATTTCACCCTGATGGGGGATTTATAAGCCACGTATCCCTCTCATTTGGGAAAGGATTTGCGAACCTGTGCCCCTATCCATCACATATGGCAGCCATGGGTACCACGCGCCTGGCTTTCCTGGGCACAGCTGATGCTTCTGCCTGGAAACTGCATCAGGAGCAAAATCTGTGCCCGGGATGAGAGGTGGTCCCGTCCGGTGGGGACAGCCACCGCAATATGATGGGGCAGCTACGGCCGTGACCTCGAGCTGACAGCATGTTGATGGAGAGAGCATTATTTCAGGTAGGAAAGTGGTCCTCCAGCCTGGCCAAGTTCCCGAGGACAACAGGCAGCCAAGCCCTATTAAGCTCATCACGGCAAACCCATTTCTGTCCAAAGGCGGAGGTTCGTTTTAAAGGTCTGCACATTAAGAAGTCCCAGCGAGGCAGTCAATAAAGACATGGAAGAGTTTCAGAGAGGCCGCAGGCAGGGCTGCCTGCTTTTACTGCAGGGGCTTGGAGAAATGCTCGTTTGGCATTTGCAGGCGGGTCTTCTACCTCCAGCATTAAAATCTATTTGAGGGGGAAGAGCAGCAGAACTCAGTTTCCAAAAATCACAAGTCTCATCCCTTGCTTGGCAATGTGAGAAAATACCCCTGGACAGAGACAGGCTCAGCCCCACGGCCCCCTCCCACTCTGTGCCCGCCGGGCACAATACAGCCTTCGGGGGGTGGGGGGGGCGGGGGAGAATTAATTAAACAAATAAACCCCAAAGCAATTAAGAAACCTCTGCCCCCCCCGCCTTGCTTTGCCCCCGCGGGTCTCGCCCCCGCCCAGCTCCCACTGGCGGCGCCCGGCGCGGCGTGGCCTGCACTGCGGCGCCCCCTGGCGGCCGCGCGGGGCGCCGGACCCCCCCTCCCGGCCCCGCGGGCTTGGCGAGGCGCCGCCCCCGCACCCGGGCTGAGCTCTGCGGGGCCGGGGGGGGGAGGCCAGGTTTGCAGCCGCACCCCRGGAAGATCGCATGGAATACTAAGGCCAAGAAGGATATTTGGGCAGGAGAAAGCCCTGCCGGGCTATCTCAGCTAACCCCATGCTGCAGGAGGCGATCCCCGAGCAAGCTGTCCCTCTCCAAATCGCTGTCAGCAGCAGCTTTGCTCCCTGCAGGCTCGAGCATTCAACCCAATAGTTTCAAATCCTACTGGGCTTTTAGAAAAGGTGCCGTTTTCTGTTAAATCCCACAGCATTTAAAAGCTATTTAATGTCTGGGCTACTCCCCACTGAGTTGTAAATAATTTTTTCCAGCATTGAAAATTGTTTACTAACATTTTATTGAGGCCTTATTTTCTGAAAAGGGGATGCGGCTTGGAAACGAATGGCGAATAGCTCAGTCGGGGCTCTGGGCTGCATGCAATGGGCCGATCAAAACACTCTTTGAAACTTATTTGCAAAATTCAGAGCGAAACTTTGCACASTCTGGAAAGAAAACATTGTCTCCCTCTGTCTCAACGTTTTATTCACYATTTTCCTATATTCTATCCCAATTCCATGTACCAAGCCCTAATCTACCCAGCTGACGAGGGTTTTGAATCTGGATTTAATGCACGCACTGCAATGTCTCAATATTCATGGTATTACACATCAGCGTGTCTGCTGGGATGTCTCCAGCCACCTCAGGAGAACRATAACAGCAGAGGGCTTGGTCCACTGATTCCATCTGGAAACCCGTGACGTGTGAGCCTCCCCGGCAAGGYCCCTCCGGAGAAAAACACCGTGGGACCCGGTGCCAAGGACTCCAGCCCAAACCTTTTCCTCCCACCAGTGATTTCTGCATGGGGCCTTGGCTCTGTTACTGAAAACATCCTGCTAGTGCCAGCCCTGAGTCAGGAATGGAAATAAAACACCTCCCTGGGGGGGATACCCCATGCAGGGAGCTTTTCTCTGACTACTTATAGCTTTGGTGTTGGAAAATGGCGGGGTGTAGCAGCACGGGCACGGGACGCGCCAGCCTGTGGTGCATGCCGTGCTGCCGGCTTTTTGGGTGCTCGACCCGTGGCTGCTGTCGGAGCGGGGAGAAGGGCTGCACCACACACCCGCGGTGTCGTCACCCACGTTTATGGGCTAAAACCTCACGGGTACTGCATCCTCGTACCTCACGCCAGCCATTTGACACGCTGCCGAGGAACTGCTGGGCTCTGTGAGCACAGGAGGGCGGCTGGCGGGGACCTCAGCCTGGGGACCCGTGTCACCACCCGCCTGCACACCGACGTGACTAAGCCCGTCAGCAGCGCCAAGGCGAGTTCCTCTCTCTGTTCCCTATTTCGGCTCTGCTCTGCGTTTTTTCTGTTTGACTAGAAGCGGTGCTGGGGGGTTTGATGCCTYCGCAGCACCGACCAGCTCCGGCGGTGCGGCAACGCGAACGGGTGCTCATTTGTGTAGAAAGCAATCGCTGGCCTGGGGTGAAGTTAGAGCAGGTGGAGAGAGGCATCGCCCTGGGGTGGGGGTTAGACCCCATTACACCACCCCTAAATCCCTGCCCTCCTCGGGCTTGCCCTCACTCTTTAAAARCATCGCTGGGGTGCTCTGTGCGTGGGGCAGGTAAGCGGCTGGATAGGAGGGCAGCCAGCGGGGTCGGTGATGCTCATGGCCCACCAAAGGACCTGTGAGAGCCTGTCCAAGACACCCAGGGTACTGCAGGGAGGAGGATGGGAAAGTACCGAGGTATTGCTTTCCGGGAGAGAATGATGTCAGCASATGATTGGTTTTGAGTGCATTGCACAATGTATACATAAAATTGTCGACTGATTAAAAAGCCGGTGCTAGAGACAGCGCAGAAGCTGGTGGACATGGTTGCATACATCAGAAATGCACAGCACGGTGGAGAAAAGGGAGCCAGGGCTCAGGGCTCAGGGCTGGACCCCACTGGGTGGCTGTTGGGTGCCACCACATGCTCTTGGGTGTCCCACCGAGGGGGTGACACCCAAGAGACAAGCCGAGCCCGCAGCAGTCCCAAAAGCAGACCCTTTGACGAGCAAACCCTGATGCTTGGAGCAGCTGCATCAGGCCGGAGATTTGGAGATGGCTGGTGGGGACACGGCCGGGGCAGGAGGGGACGGTGGAGAAGGACGCACTCCCCCGGCCTCCTGGGATCCAGAGAAACCCCCAGGAGGCAAATTGCTTTTTTTTTCCCCTGTGCAAAGCAGAGCCCCCGATGCTCAGACACGCAAACCCCGGCTGCCGGGGCGGCGTCGGAGAAGTAGCAGGGCTGCAACGTGACGCTCGGAAATTATACAGTCAACGGAGCTGCTCTAATGAGAAAATGAACCAGACATCATATGGTGTTGATTTAGTGCTCGARTATGAAGAATAGGGGAAAGAGAGGAAAATAATGTCAAACAAACCTCAAACCCCCATGAGTTTATAAAGGCGCTTTGTGCAAACACGCTGCTTTTACYCCGAGAAGCAAGCAGCGTTCCTCCCGCTGCCCGTTCAGGGCTGCAATTAATCTGGTTTCAGCAAACCAGAAACAAAGTCCCCAACTCTATTAAGAGCCACCTCTTGTGGAGTCCTAAACGTCTGAGCAACTCAACGCTGCTTTGTAAAATGCTGGCGAAGACAAAGCAAATGAAAGCATCGTTCAGGATGACGCCATTCAGCTTTTCCCCACAACAGTTTTAATGATGTTTTTATCATTTGGGGCACCTGATCAGCTTCCAGAAATGTGGGCCGGCGTCGCCCTTGGAAACTTTTGAAGTCTTCCCGCTGTTTTCTAAAAMTTGTGTGTTTGGGATGCTGTGAGAAGTGCTCTTGCTGGGGGATGCTACAGTCTGTGACCACCTTTCATCTCCTACGGCCACAAAAACTAAACACCCCTTGTAAGAAGTCCCAGAGCTGGTGTCTAAAGAAAAAATGAAGCCTATGTGGCTTTTTTTTTAGAAACCTGAATGCCAGCTGTTAGCAAAGCAAAGGCACCCCACAGCCAAGCTCCGGGCTGTTAAACCAAAGTAGGTTTCCTGAGCGATGTGCCCCCAAATTTTCCTTGTATCAGGGTAGCTCTGTGCTGCCCAGGGCCACGGCTGCAAGGAGCTGCGGAGGGCTCTGGGTTTTAATCAGATACCCAAGTTTGGACTGAATTATTTTTTGCAAACCACTCTATTAAAAATCTGACACAAATACAAGTCTCCCTTRAAATGCTCTGTGGCTGAGGGTGTCCTGCTGCCTGGTCAGCCTGCCTGGGGGAAACGTGGGCGTTCAGCTAAGACCATCCTGTAAACAGAAGCCAATGTAGAAATCTGAGTTTGAATCACCCGCACTGAGTCCCCTCAGCAAAGGCAGAGGCAGACCTGTGTTTGGGGAAGATGTAATTAGAAGAGATCCCAGACCATTAACTTCATTACTGCAGCCGTGATTAATAGCAGCAGCAGCAGCAGCGTGGAGCATCGCCAGGGAGGACGGATGCGGGATCCCAGCCCGTCGGTGATTTCCCACCTCCAGGAGCTGCTCTCGGTGGCTGAAAATTGAAATTAATTTCCAGCCACTACCTGCTCCACAAAGCAGGCACCTCCAAAAAGCAGGTAGTTCAAGCCTGCATGGGAAAAGGAGCCGCAGAGCCCCACGGCTTGGTCCCAGGGTTGTGGAGTCAACGGAGCGATGCTGGGGATACGGCGGCTTYGGGTCGGGGGCTGTTGGGTTTAGGGACGCCGCACCGTCACCTGTGCTCTCCTCCTATTAAACACTCGATTTACTCCATAGATAGACATTACGATGCTTGGTTAGCGTACGAGATGCTCCRTCTAATATATAATACTCCAGTAATGTCGCATTAATCTGCTTGGGATTTTTTTTTTTTTAATTAGTTACACAGCTGTGCTGCGTTTGTCACCCACCGACTCTTGGCTGGGACGCCCGCGAGCGGCTGCCGCTACACAGCTCCCGCTCCCCCTCCCCAGCCCGCCCGTGGCCGAGCGTACATCCTGATGGGATTTCTTCTTTAATAACTAAATTAACATTCCAGCGGCAAATGCTACTGAGTAATAGTCAGGAGAAGCCGGAGAGCCCGTTCTTACAGCTGGAGGAGACCAGTGATGGGGCCGGCTCGGCTGCAGGCAGGGCTGGCTCCTCCTGTGAGATGCTGAAGATGGCAGCATGTACCGGCAAAAGCAAACCAGCAGGCAGCAAACCTCCCTGCAAAAACAATCATAAGTTTATAGATTTTTCTTGCTATAGGCCAGGAGCAAAAATAAATAAACCCCAAAGTTTGCAAACTCCGCTCTTATAAACCCTGAGAAAAGCCATGCGTGTGCATGTATATATATGCTTGTGGGGAAGAGCAGGGTTTGACSCAGCTCCTTTATGCCCACAGAAGCCACGTGCGAGCTTGTGTTGAAGTTCATCTTCCTACCCTGAAGAGGATATACTCTGGATATACTTTTTGCTCGGAGTATTTCATTCAGCCAACTTTCAGAGGCTTTGCTCTGGACCACGCCRTGGTGGCTCCCGGTCAACCCGGCTGCTCCCTCCCTTGCACGTGGCAGAGATTTTGGGTGATGAGAGTCTCCCYGAAAGGGAGACCCGGGGAGAGCATCCTACATCCAGACAGCCACAGAGCCAATGCYGGTGGGGAGCTGCTCCGAGCAAGGGTAACAAGAAGCAATGCTTCTGGCCCATAAAGCCATCAGGGAGGCAATTAGGCACATTGTGTTGTACCTGCCAGGCCAGTGCGGAAAATGGCCGTGCTGCAAAATTTATGGGGAATATGGTTTGGGCTTGGAATTGGCCTTTTTTTTTTTTCCCCCCACCATTAAGTTCAAATCTGGGAGATTTGCTCTGTCAGATGGGAAGCGCTTCAGAACTGGTTTCAGTTCTGAGCTGTTTAAAGACATGTTTGGATTTTTAAAAGGGAAAAAAAATAGAAACAAAGACATTTTGGAGAGTAGAAATGGAGAAAACAAAAAATAGTCACTTCAGAAGCTTATTTCTAAATGAATAATGCATCAGAGCCGGCACATTTGTTTTTCTTTCTCTTGTTCCCAGAACAAGGTGCTCTCCCCGTTGGCAAAGTCCTCCAAGGCTCAGGAACAGAAACCACCCAGCACCCCACGGAAGCAGCAGCAAAGCTGCATAGAAGCCCCAAGTATGGAGAAAATCAAATGAGTGTCACTCAAAAAGTGTCCCAAAGGCAGCCAACAAAACCTCACCCTAAAATCCAAGTATAATCCAGAGAGCAAGGATTTGGGGGATGGAATCAAACCTGTGCAAAAGCCACCTCTAAGGAGCGAACCGGCRGTTTCAAGGCGATCCCAAATGCCTGGGCTTCACAAGGTCATTAACAACCGTTAGCCTGGCTTTCTCCAGGAGCCGGGACTGGGCGGCCAGCAAAGCTGTCCCCTGCCTTCGCCCCCACTGCACGTGCGAGAGGCCAACGTGCAGGGCGGATTCGGCACTTAGCAGTGATTTGGTGGCAGCAGCACCCAGGGCTGCTGCGGCGGGTGGGTGATTTTCCCTAAGGAAAGCCTATTTGGCGATTCGTAGCACTAATTTCTTGCGAGCTGTGGCAGGTGAGGATGCTTTCTGGGGCCTGAGGATGCAAAACCATGAGGGACCATGAGGATGCAAAATCTGGATTCTGTCAAACCAGGACTCTGCAGTACGGAGAGCCGTCGCCTAATGAGAGCCAATGGACAAAACGGCTCTTAATTACCAAAATATTCCATTAGAGCTGATGACCACCTTCACCCCCTCCTGGGGACCAGCGGCGGTGCGCAGGAGATGGCCACGGCCAAGGCTTGGGAAGGTGGGTCCCACCTGCGCCTCTGTATTCACTTACCTTAACAGAAATAAAGATGGCTTTACTATTTTTTTTGTTTATCCACCTGCTTGTAATTTTGGGGGGGGGGGGGCAGTTTTGCCTGGGAAGGCACCGCTCCTGTGCCGGCTGCGCAGCCCCCGGCACGGCCTCCCAGCCACCGCCTGCTCCAGAAGTCCCCGGTACTTCGCCGGGGGGACAAAAAACAGATCTAAGGCAGCTCCACGCTCACCCCAAAATCATCTCGTTCATCTGGAAAAGGCATTGCAGGTACCACTTCCCAGCCTGGTCCTTCATCCAGAAATGCTCCCGCTCCCAGGGCAGATATTGGGCATTTATTTGGTGCTATAACCGCCCCCAGCGACTGTGCGGCACGCAGTGACGGAGAAAGGGAGGAAGCTGGGCTGAAGGAACTGGAAGCAAATAAGTGGTTTCCTGCAAAGGGACAGGGCTGCTGCTGGAAGGAGAGGCACGGCCCGAGGGCACGACAGGAATGCCCCGGGGAGACCGGAGCATCCGCCGTGGCCCTGGGCTGCTCAGCACCCGCGGGCTCGTGACAAACAGGGAAAACGGGGAAAGAAATGCAAGGCAGCCGCTAATATCCCTGCCACTGAGTGGCRGAGGATGAAGCCATCCTCCTAATTAATTGCAATTGGTTTTGGACAAAGCAGGAGGGAGGGAGAGCAGCCTCTGTCTGCTGAAGTGGGAAGCGAGAGCCTCTGGATGGAAATTTGGGTGCTGAAGGAGCTGCAGCTGCGGCTCGGGCTCAGGTGCCGCCGGACCCCGGGGAAGGGGCCGGAGCCGGAGGTGAGGGCTGAGAGACGGGAAGGAACCGGCCGGCACCTCTCACCCCGRCCGGACGGGATGCCCCGCACATTGTTCCCCGGATCCGGCCGGGGGCCGCAGGATATCCTGGAGGAGCTGCCGGACCCCGCGGCTGCGGGGATGAGGGGGGGGGGCTGGATCGGGCCCTCCACCRACGGGACGCTTGGTTTTCTTTCATCTTGTCCCCGAGCAAAGTCGCACGTGGATGATGCCGAGGTTGTGCGGACATCGTAGCAATTTGGAGTGAACGAGGAACCGGCTTAATTTGCTCTCACCTGTTGAAAAGTCAAACCCAAGGGGTTATAGTGAGCTATAATGTTATGTGGGTGTTGGGTGAAGGGGTTGGGTGGAAAAACCGCCGGCAGCAAGCGGCTGGCTGGAGGGGGGGGAAGTTTCCCAAGGTCTGATAAGCCCCGGGGACACGGCGGTCCCACTTTATCTGCCCCGCCAATAAACTGGGGCCGGCCGGCGCCTGCTGCACCCCGGCAAGGCCACCCGCCCCCGCCAGCGCCACCGGCCCCCGAGTCCCCACAAGGTCTTCTGCAGCACCCGTGGGTGCCCGGCAGCACCGGCAGCCCTCGGGCTGGAGACGGACCCGGCCTCGCCGCGTGTCACCTTGGCTTCTTGCCATTCTCCCAGTATCGGGCTGCTAAAAATAATCCGGAGGCAGCAAAGAGAAGGCGACGAGTACCCGAGCCGTCACAGCTTTGCTTCACAGCGCTTTTTCATTTTGGCAGATGGGGCTGGATGGGCTGACGTGGCCGTGCTCTCGTCCCAAGGGGCCCTGGGAGCCGGGGAGGGGATCTGCCTTTCCCCAGCCACCCCCCAGTTAGGGCTAGAAAAGCTCCACCGAGGTGCCAGACCCAGTTTGGTTTCCTCCCATCTGCTTTCCCGGCAATGGGAGACTGCTCACAGCGGTGGCACTGATCCTGCCACCGACTCCCCCGATGGCCTTGGTCACATCCCTGCACCCCCGCTGCCCCCCGCAAGCCAGGGGACCCCTCGGCTCGYGCCGGCGGGCAGGGAGCCCTGCAAGCGCTGCCCCCGCCGCCTGCATGGTTTCCTTTGGGGCTTTTTTTGTGGTTTTTGGCTTTTTATCAGGCTCGGGCGGCAGGCGGAGGGGGAGGACGGCGACCCCACGCTCGCGCCTTCGTGCGAGCACCCGCAATCTGGGTGCGCAGCTCGCGCCCGCCCACGCGCCGGCGAGCTCCCCGCCGGCTCCTGCTGCAGGAGGTGTCACAGCTCCGCTGAAACGCCGGGGTAACATTCCTCGGGTTTTCCTCTGGCTGGTTGAAACTGCTGAGAGGTCTCAAATATTCAAAAAGTCCCAGTGAGCACCAGAAATACATATTTTTATCCCATCTGGGTGATTACTCGGTTGCTCACGTATTGTATTTACACCCCAAATATATGCACTGGCAGCTGGGGGGAGAGCAGCAACCAGAATGGGTTTCTCCAGACCCAGGAGCCAAGAAAAACCATCAGGAAAGGAGTTTCTTTTGGGGGAAGCGGGGGTATAAAAAGTTCGGTTGGGCTTGGTACGAGAAAAGGGCAACTGAATCGGGTGAAATGTTTCATTTTGGAGCCTGAATTACTTCTGTAAATTGCGCTGGGGTACATTTGGTGAGGAAATGTCAGCACAGAAAAAGTGTCAAATCCTTCTGAGACAACTGGTGTGAAAGAGTCTGACTTGGGAAAAAAAATGRATTTTTTTTTTTYCCTTCTTAAAAAATGTGATGAACAAAACAGGAATTCATGAGATGTTCAACTTGACATGACTCTGCCTATTTCTGTGCGAGMAAAAAAGAGAAAACCCACGATGCCGTGACTCAAAAATGCCGCCCGGTGCCGGCAGCAGCTCCCGCGCCGCTCGCTGCCAGCGCGCCCGGCTCCAAGCCGCCCCGAGCACCGCCAGCGGCCGCGGGGCCGGCCAGCAGCTCCGCCGCGGGACAGCTGTCCTGCCGCTCGCCCGGCTCGGCATCACCCGGCGACGTGGCATCAGCCACCGGCTCCTGCCCGCGGTGATGGGGATAATACCCAGCTTTTAAGGGATGAAGCGCGTTGGGCAGAGGAGCCTGTCCCGGCTGCCGGAGCGATTCCTCGTCAGCATCTGTCAGGGAAGATTAATGCCTAAGTAGGTTGTGGGCTGGCTGCCAGCAGCATTTTTAATAATCAGATGCYGCGCGCTGTTCGAGCAACCGGCAGAAATGAAGTTGCCTCGTTACAAAAAATAAATAAATACGTTGACGTGAAATAGCTCATTTGCTGGGGATGTTAAAGCTGGTGACAACCCCAATTCACGCCGGGGGGGGTCTGGCACCCCCAAACCCTCTCCCGGGCTGCAGCATCGCCCGTGCCGGCCCCCGGGACCACGGCTGGGCCGGCCGGCTGAGGAGGGCTGTGCAACCAGCACAGCTCCTGCAAAAATGTAAATAGGGCCCCGAGCTGGCGCTTGCAAGGTCTCACAGATAAAAAAAGGGCAAATTCCTGCCTCCCAGGGAAGGGGCCGGGCTGGGTTTGGGTTTCGGGGCCRGGAGCCCACGCACCGGGGTTGCAGCTTGGGGCTCGGCCATGGCTGCGGTGGCACCGCTGGCAGAAGCGTCACCCTGCGCCTCATCGGCCATGTCACCGATCCCCAGCGTTTGGGATACGGTGGAAAACAGCTCTTCTCCMTCTGCCGGCCCTCAGCGCCAAACTGCTGCCTGATGCTGCCATAAAATCCAGGTCGCTTTGGAGTTTGCACTTCATTTGCCTCTACCTGCAGAGAAAAGTCGTTGCTTTAGGAAGAAATTACAGATCTATAAATGTACAGTCCTCTTGCACCAGATCATCAATCCTAATCCCGCGGGTGCTGTGCCGCTGGCGGCGAGAGCCGGGGAGCAGAGAGGAGGACCTCATGTCCCCAGCCGGCCCCACCTAGCCCACGGGGACCAAAGGGGCTCGGACACGTCCTGAAGCTTCATCGGGGCTGGCAACCCCGACCGGCTGCCAAACCATCCTCATCCTCATCCTCATCCTCATCCTCATCCTCCCGGAGGCTCGCTTGGCGCCAGCCCAGCATTGAACGGGAGCTTAACCGCCCGGAGAGGCTGGCCAGGGTAGCAGCGTTATTAATAGAGTCGAGGCGGAGCGTGCTGCTTACGGGTCCCGAAATAGGCTGCCGCGGCGAGGGGATGCCCGAACGGGGGCTGCCSTTGCGAGGGAGCTCCCCAAAAAGGTGGTGAGGGCAGGGCTGGCACGGCTGGAGCCGGGATGTGCCGGGAGTGGCCGCGGGCACACGGCAGCGTTGGGCCCCGGCCCGGGGCAGCAGCAGCCGGCAAGCGCCGGCATTTCGCCGCCGCGGTGAAAACGCGTTTCTCCTCCCCGGCATTACACAAAGGCTCCTATGGGTGACCCAGGCTGGCCCCCGTAAGAGGATTACTGGGCTATTAGTGGATTGGGACCGTGGGGAGGATGTTTGGAGAAATTTGCTCTCCCTCCCCTCGGGAAGGGACGCTCACGGTCCSCAGTGGGTGCCCTCCCGCACGCGGAGCTGTGGGTGGTGTCGGGGCTGTGCTCCCCACCCCTGTCCCCGTCCCTCTCAGGTAAAGGCCACCGGCAGAGATGGGGACAACCGCGGGCTGCAGACACCCGGTCAGGCTGCAGACACCCGGTCAGGCTGCAGCCGGCACTCGGAGCCCTGGATGGGCTCACGGAGACGATTTGCCGGGGTTGGGATTTGCACCGGGCAAGCCCGAGCCCCCCCACACCTGCAACACGGTCAGTGCCAGCCACCGACCGCGGGGCACGGCCGGCTCACCCGGGAAAGCTCCTTCCCCCGGAGCTGGAGGGATCCCAAAGACTTACATTTATTTAACCTGAAAATGTAGCAGGGTGGAAAGAAATCCGGGAGCGGTATCGACAGCGAAATCCCATTATCGGCCATGAAATATGCATGCGCTGTAGCTGCGTGGGAAGGGCACGGGTTGCATCCCCGGCCCCTCTCCCACCCACCCCCGGCCCGGCACCSTCGCCCGCGGCTGAGGGCAGGGGGACGGGCAGCGCAGGCAGCTCTGCAGACCCCCGTTTTACAGGCCAGGGCGCAGAACGAATCCCCCCTCGTGCTGCCGGGCAGTAGCCCCACGCCGACACGCCGTGTTTCAGCGCTTATCAGGCTGGCAGAAGCAGAGTGTGCCTAAATATACCCCGTAGTATTTATAATTGAAGGAAGAAGTGGAAGCCGCGCTGCCTCTGCGCTTGCCATGTGCGATGCCCTTTGCATTCCTTCCCTCTCAGGAGGGTAAAAATGGAGCCGCAAAGCTGAAAAAGCTGGTGAAAATCGCCCCTGGTGGAAAGCCCTCAGGAAGGGTGGGGATGCCCCAGAGTGGGCCTTAATTATGGCTCTAATTAATTGTTGGTGGCTGCTGGAGCCGGAGCAGGCTCYGCGGGAGCGAGACCTCGGCCATGAGACCGCCGAAATGGAGTACCCCCTCGCCCAGCYGGCTCCTGCCCCGAAACCGGGGTGCTGCGGGGTTTGCGAGGTGCTGCCCGGCCGCGCTTCTTGCCAGGAGATGGTGCTGCCTGTCCCGCCGGCGCCGCGGAGCTGCCCGCGAGGAGCACCCGGGGAGCACCCCGCACCCCGCCGCTCAGCATCACCTCCAGAGCATCCCACCCGGGGGTGCAAAGCCGAGCGCCTGGCTCAGCCCACCGGGGGATTCGCTGCCGGATCCGGCCCCCCACGCCTCCGCCGAAACGCATCCCATGGGATGTTTTGCTGGGATATTGTGGAAATGGTTTGGTTTTGCAACCCGGGGGCAGGAGGCTCCCGCCTGGGGCGAGGGTGCGGATTCGGCCCCGCAGGGTACGTCAGGCTGCGTGGCACAGCCGCTTCGCCTGTATTATTTATCACCCCTTGTCTCACCAAGCTGTGCTCCGGCACCAGGCTCGGGCGCATCTCCATCCCTCTTCCCAGCCGCCCCGGTGAGACCCCGCACTGCCACAACACCCTTTGGGGTAAAAYGCACCCAGCCCCAAGCCCGAAGACGGGAGGTTTCACCCCAAAAGCAGCTCCATCAGCTCAGCGCATCCCAGGAGCTGCTCCGCACTCGCAGTCACATTTTAAATCAGCACCCAGCTAATTACCTCCAGCAATAAGGAAACTCCGTGTTTGTAGTGAGTATCTGCTTTAAAATGATGTTTTACACAACATAAAAGGATTATTTTATAATTAGCTGTCTTCTAAACCCTGGCCTATTGAAATTATGATATTAAACCATACACCGTTCCCTGCTTTTTAAATATCATCTGGAAGTTGATTAGTTTTGCATTACTAAAGAGCAACCCATTGAAATATTTAATCATCATGAGACCTTTTTCATATAAATGTTAACATTTGGGTTTTTAAATTTTTTTTTTCCCAGTAATTACTCTAGCTTTGCTTACACAAAAAAAAAAAAAAAAATTGTCAAAGCAATTTTCCTGCAACGAAGGGATCCAAATAGTCCTGTGATTAACACCTGGAGCATCCTTCGGCGTTCGCTGCCTGGCACGGCTCCAGGAGGAGTCAGTGCTGCCGCTGCCAGCCCAGCTACCACCCTTAGGACCAGCCGAACGGCGCGCGATGCCCCGGGGGGGGGGATTTTCCTTTCCCGGGGGGTTGATCCTGGCTCCAGGAGGGGTAGGGCGGGTGAGATCAGGCAATCTGCCCCAGGGGATGTATGGTTTTATACAGGGTAATGAGAGATTTTAGCACGGACGGGGCTGAGCTGCAAACCATGACACCAGGATGCTCAGAGCCTGGGGCAGGGACCCGGCGCTCGGCAGCCCGTGAGCTGGAGCATCACCTGCGGACACCCGAAACGGCGTGGGGACGCGGGGCCACGCGGGCAGGGACACCCCTGCTTGCAAAAAGGGACGATGCTATGCTCAGTCCAAAAGGAGAAGCTTTTTGGGGGCCTATTGCCTTTAAAACCGCATAGAAATGCACGTGGGCATCAAGGGCTGAACCGCCATCACGCGTGCTGGGGGACGGGCGGGTGCCAAACTGTGCCGCTCCGTGCGGGGATGAAGGGCCAGACACCCTCATCCCTTCTGGTCTCAAAGGCAAGGAAAAGGAGCGAAGCCTGAGGCGGGAGGCCCGGGAGTCGCTGGGAGTCGCAGGATCCGTCCCGCGGCTGGGCTCTGCCCCCGGCACGAGGAGCAGCCGGCTCCGCTCGGCTTTCCCGGCCGTGTCCGCACCCGCACGGGGAATAAACCATCTGGTTTTAGACACACTTGAAATTCAGCTCCTGCTCCATGCCAGTCATCGGAAATGATGCATTTGTTGTGAAATGAAGCCAAGAGAGTAGTACAGAGAGCTTTTTTTCAACATGCCTTAAATAGCCAGAACGTTTATTCTACAGGCAATGAAATTCTTACACGTTTCGGCCAAATAATGAGGATCATGTTTCTGGCTTAAGGAAAACACTCCTAACATCAGCAAAGGGGAAATGCATATGTAAATTTATAATTTTAAGTTACAAATTTGCATGCAAATGTATATTTAGAAATTTGAAATAGCTAAATCATACAATTTTTGGCAGGCTTTTACTTACAATAGACRTTTCCAGCGTGGATATGGCATTGTATTAAATCCCATTATGTTGCTTAGGAAAAAAAAAAAAAAGCTACAGAAAAGCTAAGGAGCTCTGCGAAACGCAGCCGGGCTTTTCCCTAAGGCACCTGGGACTCAACCTGGGAGTGTTCGGTCCCCGCCAGAAAAAAGGTCCCAAATTGACATTTGTGGATTGCTTTTTGCAGCCTGTGCRTGGTGCATTTGCCCCCAGATTTTGGGTTTATTTGGGGTTGGGGAGCCCCAAAAGCTCTTTGCAGAAATCTCTCSCTGCCTGGCGAGTGGGGCACATCCCTGGGGTTTTGGGTGGATACCACGCTGAAAAGCCCTGAAATATTTGTTTTCTTGCAATTTTCCTTTCTAAACAATATTGGGAGAGTTTTCTTCATGTTTGACCTAAAGGATCCCAAAAATATTTGTCCTCATCAGGGCTTTATTTATTTTCCCCATGGAAAGCATTCACCCTGGGTGACCCAAACCCGCAAAGCCTGAAACCACCATTTCCAGCAAAGAGCCGCCCTAACGAGTAACGACACGTATTTCTGCCCCACCGCTGCGAGGAAAACTCTCCTCCAAGCGGTGCCGCACTTTTAAATAACCTTAAMTATGCCTTTAAAATTCTTCCCCTCCTTGTTTAAGCATGCAATGGTTTTTACTTGCTGTCATCTCCTCTGAGGTGTTCATGGCTGATTTATTGAATAACTCCTCCTGTGCGCACGGACGATCACCCGTCGGTGGTGGAGAGCTCGGTGCTCCWCTAAGCATCATCATTTTGCCTACGTTTTGACTCGACATCGTCACCCAGCACCCAGCACCCAGCACCYGTGGGGCTGGGAAGGGCACCGGCGTGCGTTTCCCCGTGGTTACGCATTCTCACGAATGCCATTTGCTTTGAAAACCGGACATTTTGGGTTGCAAAAGGAGGGCGGTGTGTCTCAGTACCCATTGCACGGGTACTTGTCTCCAAGCCCTGCCTGCTCCCGGCCACGCCGTGGACCCACCGGCCGCCTGCCCGGGTTTGCTGTCACTGYGGGGACGGCGCGTTTCTGTGGCTCAGAGCACAGCACGTGAAGGATCCCCCCAGCAGAAAAAAAAAATAATCAGGCATTAGAAGCAGCAGTGTTGCTAGGGAACCCGAAGTGAGCGCTCAGCTCCTTTTYCCCCTAAAGGAGCCCAAGAGAAATCCCTGAATTTCAGGTCACGTGCAAAAAGGCGCTTGGCTGGTGCCTCCCGAGCCTCCGTACCAGCTCCTCCAGGACATCGGCATTTGGCAGAGCCAAGGGCTGCTCCTGCAGCCAGGGTGCAAGGATGCTGCCATCCCCTACAGCCACCCGGCACATGGAGAGGGCAGCGATGGATAATGGGAAGGACAACGGTGGAGAATGGAGAAGGAGATGATGGAGGATGGGAGGGACAACGATGGAGGATGGAGAGGGCGATGATGAAGGATGGAGAGGGCAGCGATGGAGGATGGAGAGGGCAGCGATGGAGGATGGAGAGGGCAGCGATGGAGGATGGGAAGGACAACAATGGAGAATGGAGGAGATGATGGAGGATGGAGAGGGCAGCAATGGAGGATGGGAAGGACAACGATGGAGAATGGAGAAGGAGATGATGGAGGATGGAGAGGGCAGCGACAAAGGATGGAGAGGGTGATGATGGAGGATGGAGAATACAGCAATGGAGGATGGAGAAGGCAGTGATGGAGGCTGGGAAAGGCAGCAATGGAGGACGGACAGTACCTAAGCAGAGGGAGCTGAGCTGAGTCGGGAACAACCAAGGGCTGCAGTTGTGGCCACTCGCTCGACCCAGAAGAACGTTTGTTAAGCTTTAATGCAGTCTCACACCAGCRGACGTTATTTATGAGCCTCCAGCATTCCTGTATCATTAGGCTTGAAAAAGGTATAAAATATGAATGATGCTAATGAGAAACACGAGGCTAAGGGCCCTCCAGGCCGCCGGGGAGGGGTGCGCTACCATCGCCCGACCAGCGACCACCCGCGTTTCGCCCGCACGTCCTGGGTTTGCTGCCGGGGCTGGGAGCACCCCACCATGGCCACCCCAGCCCCAAACTCAGTCAGTCCGCAAAGCACAGATCCCCCGTCCTTGCAGGGTGCTCATCCCCACGGAGCTCAAACCTGAATCCCAGTGAACGGCCACCTGTGATTTTGGAGCACTGAAATGACTCTTACCCATGTTGTCTTCCAGCTCAGGAGCCAACTGGCTTCTGTTACTAAGCATAGCTCTGACTTTTCCTAATTTTCTTTCTGAAAATATTCCAAATATTTTCCAAAGCAAAGTCCCAGAGGATGCTATTTTCATCTCYCCAGTGGGCTGAGGAGCTAGCTCTTTTTCCGCCCACCAAAATAGCCATGATTATACATGGATTCATCATTTCTTTTCGGGTTGCTTCCCATCGGGATCCCCAAGCAGCCAGGGAAAGGAGGCTCGCCCTGGGCTAACACGTCTCAGACCTTACGGAGTTGCTGGTGCACTGCTTTTTCTCCCTCTTCCCTGCAAAGATTTTGATTTTTCTAAAACTTCCTATTTTTTTTAGCACTGACAGTTGCAGAGCTGACGGTCTCGTCTTTTCGAGGGACGTCGAACTGAAGGGAGTTTAAAAGATGCAGCCAGGATAACAGGATTGTTGCTGGTGCTGCAAAATGCCACCTGGATCTCTCTCCRTGCAAAGTCAGCTGAGAGATTGCCGTATTTCCCAGATTAAGCCATTTTAAAGAATTCAGTGGCACAGGGGATGCTAGCAACAGGCAGTCCTGAGATTCAGCTCGCCATCGCCCAGAGTTGCTAGCAAAGGCTGAAATTTTGGGTGCTCTGGTTTAATTCAGAGCAAAGACATTTATTCACGGYCCCCATGGGGTTATTGGCTCCGGAGAAGGCACGGGAGGCTTCAGCTCCAGGAGATGGGCGGTGGGCAGAGAAAGAGGATGGATGTGCACGCTGGAGGCTGAGCGGGTTGGTTTTGGAAGAAGAGCCCAGCTAAAGTAGAGCAGAGCTCACCTTGCACCGTCAGGGATACGAAGGATGCTCTTTGCTCCAAAACCGGAGCGCCAGCGCACTGAGCCCCGCTCCCCGGCTCCCGGCTCCCCGGCTCCCGGCTCCCCGGCTCCCGGCTGCTGTGCTAAACGTGAGCGGAGAAATCCCCAGGAGCAGCCCACCAGCTGCTGCTCATCCTTCGGCAACTCGTACCAATTTAAGGGCCAAATTCAAACCCTTCAAACTGGAGGGTTTGAATGGGTGGACTGGATTAGGGCTGCTGCTAATTGGGAGCTGAATCCCTCCGCCCTGAGAGCTCTCAATGGGCTATATGAGTCACAGGCTACACCGAGCCACTGTCTTTTGTATTTCTGTGGCATTCAGGGCTCAACTTTATTTGCCCACAGTAAAAGTCATTTTGTTTGAGAGGTGCCTTATGGCAGCTGAGCCCTGTTGGGTGGATGCTCAGGGGGGAATCTGACATCTGGCTGAGACCCAAGGACTTTTTAAAGAAGATTTTCATCTAAAACTCTACATAATCCTACGATAACATAACCTGAACTTGTTCTGAGTTACCCTTTTGCTACCAAACCAACCCAAACTTCAGTAATGACCTGTAAGTGCCCTAGACCAGCTCAGTACTGGGAAAACAAGGGGATGTTTGTACATCCAGAGCCGCAATTTAATCCYGCCTGGCTGGGGGAAGAGCGCAAGGCTTTACTTGGGAAAATATAAACCAGCTCCTTCTTCCTTTGTCATCCCTTTTCTAAAYTAGAAGTTGGATAAGTTCAGCCTTTGGGGAGGACAATGCCGGGGAGAACCCCGTGTCCACGTCCCACCGGACCTGAGCTTTCCCACATCGCAGCCCCTGCCCTAAAATTCTTGGCCCATGGGTAGCCTTTGGCATCGGAAAGGGTGAGGGACCCAGATCCCTCTTAGCTACACCAACTCTTCCCCTCCTTCTCCTGCCACAACCACCTCGTTTCATGTCTCCAGCCCTTCTCCAGTCCCAGTGCCCCGCCAGACCCTGCCTCCCTCCCGGCGCCAGGCACCTGCCTGCTCCGGCGCTGCCTGAGCCCTGCCAAGGGATTAGGATTACACACGCTGTCAGGCAAAAACATGCCCGGGGAAGAAAGCACTTAGTGTTGTATTATTTTGTTCCTAAGTAGGTAAATATCCCTGTCGACTGAAATATGAATATCCATCTTCAGGGTCAGGATGGGATTTGGTGCTGTAAATCTCTCTCCGGGCCAGCCCGCTCCAYGAGGTTTAACCCAGGGTGACCCAGGCTGGAGCGTGAGATCCGTGTCTCAGGTGTGGAGGAGGCCATCCCATCCATCCCGTCCATCCCAAAGAGCAAAGAGACTGAAGGGAAGGGAAAAACCTGCTGTGAAACCCAGCTGCTGAACATCAACAAGGTAGCGGGTTGGCAGCCGCCCCGAGAGCGGTCTGGGCTATGGCGGAGGGTAATTCATGGGAATGTTTCCTATCAGATCGATAGGAAGGTCAGGAGCCACTTCAAGTGCCACTTTATTCAAGGGTATTTAAATATGCTGATTTTTCAGCATCCCAAAGGGAAAACCAACAAGGCAGCGATGCAGAATAAATAATACAATGAAACAACAAATGCGCCGATGTAGGCAAAGACCACGGAAGAGCAAGGATTTGGCTCTGGACCTTGCAGTGGCATCTCAGCCATAATCCATCCCGTGCTTACCAGGCACAAAAAGCAACTGAGCACAAAAATAACGACCCGTGCAAAATGCTGGGACACTTGAACTTCACACTAGCATTTTCCCGAGTGGAAGTGTTTAAGTCTCGGGCAGAAGCAGCTGTGAAAGGCACCCAGGGTGCTGTGAGAGGCAGAGCACAGGGGATGGGTGGGGAGCAGGCAGGGCAGGGCCCAGCGCTTTTTAGGGTCCCAAGCGGGGGGGATTAGTGCTGGGCACACCGATTTCACTGTCGGGGCGGGGGGAGAGGGGCACGACCTGAGCAATACCGGCTCTGGGCAGCAGCCCGGGCAGAGGCCAGGGGATGACGGAGCCAGAAGTGCTGCTACACACTGCTCACGTTCACAGGGTGCTTTGGGTCGGGGAGAAGCAACACATCACTAGTCCAAATCTCTCGTAATCTCTTCCTGCGTTTCATTTCTGTGGCTGTGCATTGGCATCTCAACCTTAACACTAGTTAATTTTTCTSTTTGCTTGCTGATCTTACGGTATTTCTTCTTTGGGTTGTTTTTTTTTGTTGTTCTTTTAAGGTTGACTGCAAAACCACAAAAACTAAAAACATTGAGAAAGGAAGATGCATAAGAGAAGATCATCTTATAAATTGCTGGACTCCAGGAGCAAAGGTTCAAGGGAATAAAACCCAACCCCAATCTCAGGAGGACCACAGTTCCCACCACCAAGGCTCTCTACAGCTGGGGGACCCTGCCATGTCAGCCCCACCAGTTTTGTACCAACTATGGTCCAACATCATGCACTGGTCTTCCCTAGTCCCAGCAAAAAGAAATAACCACCTAAGCCCCAGCAGAGGTGGTGATGGGGAGATGCATTTTCATATCATAAAAATGCTCTTCAAATAATTGCTTTTCTTCATTYGCTGACATTTAATGATGGGAAGCCAGAAAGAAAATTCATTGCAGGGTGAGCCAATGTGACACTGGGTTTTCAGTTTTTCCAGTGAAGTAAAAAAAAAAATCCTCATAGGTGGAGCRAAACAACTCACTCCACACTCAGGACTTTTTGTTTGTTTTTAATATTTAATTGAGGCGAGGTAATTTCATGACCAAAGGACAGTTCAAGGCCAACATTTGCAGCATTTTGCTTAAAAAACGGGGAAACAAAAGGCTTTGTCATTTTGGGAAGGCGTGTTGCTGGTTTTCCTGCTGCTCTGTGCTAAAGCTTTGGTGTGAGCCCCCCACGCCGGGCTCTGCCTCCTCCGGCTCTTCCTAACGGCAGCTCCCGGCGGAGGTGCCAGCCTTGCCTGGAACCGGCTGGCACGTAAGCCCTCATGCAGAAGTGATTTTATGCCATATTAAGCCCCCCCTCCCCAGATGCAGCTTTGATCCCCAGAGCCCAGTCGAGGGTATCTGAGCCTTGCAGCAATGTTTGCACAGAGACATCACTCCAAACCACAGGAAAAAAAGGTCTTAACCSTTATTTTCAGTGGAATCCCCAAAATATCTTCCTCAGTGACTCCTGTATTTAAGTTTCACAGGCCGAKGATGTGACGGACATCTCCACTTACACTGTGGTGGCTGTTCCCAGCAGCATCCCGCCGCCCAGCCTCTGCCCCTCRTCCCCACGTGCTGGGATAGACGGTGCCCCCTCCCCAGTTCAGAACAGACCACGATGCTATATGGCACTTTTTTTGCCTTATACTTTTTTAAAAAGTCTTGTTTAAACCCAAGGGTTTCAAAGCTTGGCAGGGGCTTCCTTCTGAACTAAGCTCTCTGAACCATGCCCCGCAGGACCCTCAGCAGTGCTGTTTTATGGGGAGCTCAGCATAAAACCTGCTTGTTCCTCAAGAGAGGAGAYAGCCACACTCTGCACCCTCTTTTTCTCTTCCTTAATAATAACACGGCGATGAGAGCGAGCAGGAGAAGCAGCGTGCTCCCAAAGAAATCAAACCCTAGGTATACATCGAGTCACAGCCCTCGTTAAAAAAGAAACCAGCCCGGTATTTGTGCTGGAGATGGGGTCTTCACAATCCTAGCAGAGGGCAGTGTCTGCGGGCGGTGTCCCCATGGGGGACGGGGTCGGTGACAAGCACGTCTAAGGGCCGTGGGGATGCTCTGGTGATGGGCTGGCCACCGGCCACCCGCAGCGCCCAGCCCTTGGGTGGTGTCCAGCCCCCTCTCCGTGTCCGTCCTCCCACAGTCTCCTTTCCATCATATATCCAGTTGCCTAAAGTACCCGCTCACCAGAAAAAGGACAACATTCTAGAGGCAATTAATATCCAGGGAATATATATCTCTGCTTCCTATGCTTGTACATCRGTAATCCGAGTCTCTCCGCTCGCTTCTTCGCCTCCTCTGCAATGCGCTCTGGGGACAGCCGAGGCCGCGGGGGGTGCGGGGGGTGCCTGCSCCCTCCCCAGCACCGCGGTCCGGACCCCACGGGCCCTCCTGGGTCCGTCCTTGTTGGGGAAGGGCCGACCCCAAAATGTACCAAAGGCCACGGGCAGCATCCCAGGGAGAGCTGCCTTTCTCCTCCCCGCGGCTCGGTTTTCCTTGGGGAGCTGTGTCCTTGCCTTAAATCTGAAAGGCATTACGAGGGCTGAATTGGGATTAGCTGAGAAACCCAAAAAAAGGTCGGGAGATTATGTTTCCATTTAATTAGCCACACAGCTCTGCTTTACTTCCAAAGACAAAATGCACAAGCGATGCCGAGGAGACGCCTGGGCACCACGTGTCACTCACACTCATTTGAGCTAAGTGCATCTCCCACAGCCCGTTTCATTACTCTTTGTCTGCTCCGAGCAGGGTGATTAATTTGAGCAGGGGGCTCATCGGAGGTCGCCAGCGTTGCACCCCGGGCTGTATGTGGCCTCGAGTGRTTTTTCCATCCTGAACTCAAAGAAACCCACCAGCAGCTAGGACAGGCAGAGCCAGCCATCACCTGCATTCACCGACGTCAATGTTATTTTCCTCAAAACCCTCCCCTACCCAGCCGTCAGACGCCTGAGCCTGCAGTCGCAGCTAACGAAACCTGGGCACTGAAACTAATGCCCACGAGCAGCAGCGTGCTGGGAGTTATGCCAGCGAAGGCTCAGAGATGGTCGAAACCCCCCCAGCATCCTCAGGTGGGGAGCAGGAGAAAAGAAGWAGTTCTGCTGGAGCTGAGGAAAAGATGCCATCCCACCCAGAAAACACTTAGAAAAAAAATTCCATTGAATATCGTGGCTACATYGTGGTCATCTTTCACAGAACAAGCAAAGCCCCTTCCAGCCTCGCTCACAGCCTTGCAACTAGGGCACTAAGTGGGGAGGTATTTAAAAGACATGTAGATGTGGCGCTTAGGGCCATGGTTTAGCGGTGGACTTGGCAGTGCTAGGTTAACGGTTGGACTCGAGGATCTTAAAGGTCTTTTCCAACCTAAACAATTCTATGATCCTATGATAGGGGAAAACAGTGTTGAAGAGCTTCTGAATCAGGGAGCAGAGGGTGAAGACRAGCCCCAATCCGCAGCTGAGGCTCTAGACGGACGAATGCATTGCCGAGCTGGTTCTGGCTCCTGGTCCTAGCACAGGGCTGGAGGAGACCCCGGGCAAGGCAGCACCGCCGAGCCAAGAGCACGGGCACGGGCACGGCTTCTCCGTCCCCGGCTGGCCCAGTGGTGTGCGACACCAGCGCTCCCAGCCCTCGCTCGCTGAAGTGCTGCCTCTGCACCGACACGTAATTTAACGCTAGCACAGCGCATCTACTCCATTTTATGACCTTGAAGAGCATCCTCGTTAGGTGCTCTCCTTCCTTGCGGATACTGGAGGGTGTCGGAGCGGGCACCGCTCCCTGCAGGCAGGTTGTCCAYTGGGTGCTGCGCTCCGGCCRTGCAGGATGGTCATAGGCTCAGCTCATCTAACTCTCRGTGCCTAAAAATTGGATTTCTATCYCCAAGCCCCACGGTCCCTTGTAAAGCATGGAGCCAGAAGAGAGCCCCAGGCAGCGCGAGGCACAGCAGCCGCCCCAGCACACCTCCGCGCTCAGATGCGGCGATTCACACCGCTTTCCTCCCGGGACGGTAAAATGAGCCCAGAGTGCCTGATCCCAGCTGTGGCTGTTGGCTTGTCCCCCSCAGCGTGCGGGGACATGGCCCCTGTGGGCCGAATCCTGCCTCCCTCCCTCCTCCACCAGCCCGAGCCGCCGCCGCGACGCTTTGCGGCAGAAATGAGGCAGGAGAAAGCCCCTCCGCCCTGCTCGGGGTGGAGCGGGGTATCAGTTGCTGCATCTCCTGGACAAYGTTGTCACGGGCAGCTCAAAGTCATCGGGCTCGGGACGTTGCACCTCCACGAGGTGGATGTCTCGCCTGCACCAGGAGACATCCRGGACGTGGCTCTCGCTGCCTGCCTCCGGATGGGATGAATTGCTGCCTGGAGGTGCTGCGCTCTCTCCAATGGCCAYGGAGAGAAAATTGCAATGCAATTTAATGAAATATTAAAATCTGAGCAGCCTTTAGAGGAAGGAAAAACAGAGACACCCCAAAAGCCCCAAGAAGCAGCCTGACTTCTCCTCCTTGATAGCCCGGGGAGCCCATCGCAGCTCCACTCTGATCTCAGCCAGGGCCTGAGCACCCCAGGGATGTGTCAGGGCTTCCCTCTGCCCCCCCGGGGTGCCCCTGCTGCCCCTCTGAAACCCTGTGGGACCCCCCTGCGATTCCCCAGCACAGCCCAGGTGGGGAATGAATCACAGCGACATCCCCCTCCCTCCGGGGCAGCACCCCCAAAGGCAGCACGGCACACAGCAGCACCCCAAAGGCAGCACGGCACATGTGCTCTGGGGTGGTGCACCCCAAAGCAGGTCCGTGTGTCCCCTCTGCCCTACAGTCCCCCCCGTGCCACCAAAGCGGGGACCAGAGGCCATCCTGCCATTCACCCTGCCTCGCTGGTGGCTCCCCTGTGGAAGCACATCTTTTGCTGGGTTTCCATGGAAACCAGCATCCTACACGTGCCAGCCGGGCYGGGCGGCTCCCACCCTCGGGAGATGCCCCATGTCAGACCCTGCGTCTCCACGGGCACCTTTCCCTCCCGCCCCAGCTCTTGCATCGCCCCGAGCCCGTCGCTCCTCGTGATATTTTCTGGCCGGCGGCAGCGGTGAARGGCGGTGGGGCAGGGAGCAAACCCATCTGCTCGGTAATCCAGAGGATCCTCTGGGCACACGGCACGTGCCCACATGCCTCGCCCTCTGCGCCACGCGCTTGCAGGTGGCACGTTGGAAATGCCCGGCTCCCAGCCCAGGATGATGCAGAGTAACGCAAGAGATGCATTCCCAACAGAGGAATAAGGTTTAGGTGAGGAAAGATCCACACATGAGGCTTTTTCTTATTGTAACTTGCTGCCCCCGGGGTCTCAACCAGATTTCTGGCAAATAATCACAGCCCTGCTATCCTCGCCCCAACCCTTCTCTCTCCTACATACATCTCCTTGCAGCTCAGCTCCCTGCTTCTTTTCCCAGGCTGTTTTCAACAGCGTCACGCCGGTGTCTCGGCTGCGTAAGGAGGGACGCGCGCTCCGAGCAGCCCGGGGGAGATGCTGCACCGGCCCTCCTCCATCCAGCGCTGCAGAAGGGACTGAATTGCTCCGTGGAGCCGGGCTGGTGAAGGAGCAAGAGCTGGTTCCCACTGTGCTGGCAGGCGGCATGCAGAGCTCTCCTTACCGCTTTCCACCTTCCCTCCTCCGGGACCTGGAAGCTCCATAGTTCCCCTATGCTATTAAACCCTTTATGAAACAGAAATTCTGACAATTATGCAGTTTATCAAACTAGTCGCTCTCCCCCCACGTTTCCAGACACATGGCTCTGGTCGCTCTCCTCCGCACCTTCCCCGTCACTAAATCACAAATACTTCGGCAAATGCAGGCGAAGAATCCGCCACCTTCCCTGGGCTGTGACACCTGCCAGACAAAAAATACCGCTGAAAGGTGAATTCTTGCCCTTGCCCCTCACTAGCAGAGACGCAAACCCTGCTCAAATCACCTTTACCTGATTCCCACCATGGGAGGGAGAAGACAAGAGCTCTGCCGGTAAACGCAGCCCCAGGAAAAGGAGGAAAGAGAAGAGCAGCCCACAGCCGACGGCCACGTGGAGCTGCAGTGATYCCCGGCAGTGATTCGTGGCACTGTCAGCAGCCGTATCAATGCCGATAAGGATTTTTAAACCCTCTTACAAATTCTGTGGGTACCCCCTGGGTAAGTGTTATCTCTAAGGAAACCATCCCAATTCAAGAGAGGGCATGAGAAAAAAAGGCCCTAAAACTTTCAGAAAGGAGATATTGTTTCCAGCTGCGTCCAGCTGCGGGGCTGGTTCCATCTTGAATTGAAATCCTGAGGTTATGGTGGGGAACGCAGAAAAGCGGTGCTCTTAGCTGAAGTTTGAACATGTTTACTGGTCACAAAAGGCAGCTTGTTTTTATGTGGGTTGCCAGAATTAGTTTTTTGGCTGGTGAATGAATTTGGAGACAACCTCTGCTCCCGACACACGACGTTTCGTACCCCTGTGTGTTCCCACATCACGCCCTGACCAGGATCACCAGCACCACCAGAAACCCGCGGGGGTCGGCGGCACTCGCCCTGTTTGGGCACGGCKGCTCCGCAAATCCCCAGCACCGCACTATTTAAGCAGGTATTTATCCCTAGACATGTGGCTAATACTATTGACTGGAACAAAACTTGGGCAAGTCTCCTTGTTAAGCACGCAGGCAAGTGCTTACTTCCTCCAACAGGATCTTGAAAATACTCTGTTTACTAAGGCAAAAGTAGATTTTAATTTTTTTAATGCAGCTTTGAACTTACAAGCTCCTGAAATCCAGGCTTTTCGTGTTGCTTCGCTGCCGTCTTTGCTTTCTGGTTGCATTCTATGCGGTAAGGATGCCACGTCCTTGTCCCCACAAGCACTGAACCTTGTATTTATCTCCCGAAAATTGCTGTGCAATGCAAATTACTCCATTTCCAAGAGTGCCGGACGGATGGAGCACATTTTCAATGCACAGGGCAGAGGATTAGGAACAGCCTCCATCTTTCGCAACTGCTCTGCGCCAAGCGGGAATAAAAGTTTCGTACTGAATTAGAAACACGGTTCCCATTACTGCGTGCAGATCTGTGTTCTGTGAATACAGCCAAAAGGAATGAAAAAAAAAAAAGAAACTTGGCATGCACTCATTCACTTTGAATGAATTTGCTTTGACCGACCGCACGAGGTTTCCACATTTGCAGCCTCGCCAAAAAAATGCTCCGTGCTCGGTCAGCAAGGCGATGTCCTGGGGGGCAGCGGGGAAGCCCCAGCGCCACGGGGAAGATGCAGCCCCCGGAGAAAAAGTGGGTACCACGATGTTCTGATGCATACGAGACACCTGGCGAGGCTCAGCTGGCCGTGGCRCCCATATTTTCTGGAGTTCCCCGCTTCTCCATCATAAGTCCACTTGTATCCATCGGCTTTCCCGGTTTATACAGGGACTGYGGACTCCGTTTCTGAAGCAGGGGGATGCTAATCTATAATCAATGCTTTGGAAACCCAATGCTCTGGGATCTTCTCTTAATGCACTGATTGCAATATACTCCTGAGTGATTCCTCTATTTGAACAGCGCTAGTCAAAACACTTCACGTCTTGTATTTCATCTGGTGGATATTGCTAATGAACTTACTTCTGCATTTTCTGTAGTTCAAAAATTGTCTGCTGAAGGGTGAAGGGAATCGTAACGTCTTCCCTGCAACCTGCAGAGAGAGAAAAGGGAAGAGCTCTGYCAAATAAATGGTTCATTACCCGGCCTTCTCCCAGGCTAGGTGCTCACGTTAGCATCTGAAGAAGCCGTCTCCACACGTGGCTTCTCTAATTGCAGGGTGAGAGCGGTCGGTGATGCCCTGCCAGGGCAAGCAAGGCCTTGGGGCTGGCACTGCACGGGCAAGGTGTCCTCCCTGCCGCTGGGACACCCTCAGTGCCACCGCCTTCAAGGGAGCAGCACCTCTCCTCAACCTCAAGTAAAAAGCCCTGCTTCTACGAGACACCCCAAAAGCCAGAAACCCCAATCTCATGCCAAGTGAAAGGGAGAGGAAAGAGAAACAAATAAGCATTTCTATCTCTCCACAGGGCAAATATATGTATTATTGACACCAGCAAGATGCCAAAGTCTACTGATAGGCTGCCGTACGTGTGTTCCTGAAAGAGTAATTATCCCATCRAGTTCCCAGCTCTTGATGACGCAGCGGATAAACAGAAGTTTCCTGTTCGGGGTTTCATAAACATGCTGAGCAGATAAACGCTCATAAGCAAGGGGCTTGGGACGGGCAGGCAACGGGCAGCAATCCTCTTTTATGAGAAATGAGATTGGAAAAATGGTAATCTCCTAAATGGGCATGGCTGGTGGGCTGATAAAGAGAGCTCCTGGTTATTACGGTGATGAGCTCAATAGAAAAAGTGTAATCCCAGCCCAACTGTTCGGGAGATCGCTGCCCAGCCTCTTCCCCCCTCTCCCAAATCATCACATTAGGCTGATGGGAGAAAATAAATGAGATCTCTATGCGCCAGGTTGTATAACGTCAYTGAACAGAAGCATCGAGCTTTGCACTTTTATCTGGGGACATCGGTGACTTCCTACCCTGGATCAGGGAAAAGAGCCTCAATCTCCCTGCGTGCAACTTGCGTCTTCTGGTTCCCTCCTTTCACTGAGCATCTCTGATGGGTCTGGCTCCATCTCCTCTGGCACCTTCCTGCCTCCCAGCAGCAGCATCACCCCCAGGCAAGCCCCCCCGAGAGGACCAACACCCACAGTTACTGCTGTGTGCAGAGGGAGAGGGGTCAGGGGAAGCCCGAAACACAGCTCAAGGATGCATGATGGGGTTTTTTTTCCACAGCTCCCTCGGTAGGACCACAGAGGGAGGCTTTGCATCCCAGTGCATGCGGTGCATCCCTCTCCCGACTGCCAAAATTGCAGGCTGGGGGCAAATTAAAGACAAAGGACAAAATGCCATTTGATGTATTTTTGTTTAGTCTTAAAATACGGGGGGGGAAAGAAAAAGGCCACGTAAAAAGCTGTAGGCAGCATGACAATTAGTGACAGGATAATGACTACCCAGCAGCACCGAAAAGCCATATGAGCATCACAGACCCACAGCACCAGCCACATCAAAGAAATATAAACAGTACCAAATTAAATCAGCCAACCAGCAAATCAAAGCAAAGGGACGAGCTCCCCGTTTCTGGGAACATACCCTCAGTCTTTCCTCCGAGCCTTTGCAAACAAAGAGCTTTTTGCAGTGGGCTCGGAAGGTCGTAAGGTTTGTACTAATGCAAGTGGAGTCAGAGGGGTGGCAAGCGAARGGCAAACACAGACAGGCCGGGGAAGTTAGTTTTTAAGGCGATAGTTTTTAAGAAATAGTTTTGAACAYAGAGAACAACAAACAGACCTCAAGCATTCGTGGCATTTTTTTTTTGATGCATTTTGCATGAAATGGAAAACTAAAATAACAAGCGGTATATACAGTAACAATAAATAGTGCAATAATACAACAAAAAGAGGATTATAATTTCAAATCRGCATGCCCTGCATACACAGCGCTTCAAGTGCCAGGGAGCAGATCTGCCCTTATTTCTGCTGTCTGCAAGGCCGGGTATAAAAGATGTCAAACTGCAGATAAAACTGAGTGTGCTGGGATAACAATAAGGTAAAAAGATGAAAAGGAGGTTTCATATGGCTAAACCCATGACTCACATTCAAGCATTAGGCTCTMAAAGTAATCCTGAAAATCGTGTTTGAAAAGAAAATTGCYTTTTTTTTTCCCCTTTTCCCCATGTGAACAACTCCTGACTCCGGAGTTGGTTGTGGGATGGACATGGGTATCTAGGTTCATGATTTCCAGCCAAGCAGCAGGAAGATGGGATGGTTTTGAGGTCCCCTGTGCCAGGACTGGGTCTGGCTGAGCTCGGGCTACCAGCGGGAGAGACTGCCTTGATGCAGGGCCGTCATCGGCTCGGGAGGTAATCAAAGGCAGGGGGAGGTGGAAGGAGTGGGCATGATTCACCCTGGGCTTCAGAAAGGCTTTTGATGCCTCAGCACATGAAAGCTTTGCTACAGGGGTAGTAAATTAGGATTGGAAAAGAGCGATCCTTGGAAAGATAAAAAACCTGAAACCAGGAGCGAGGATAGCAAAGGGCTGCGGGGATCGCACCCGCTTCTGCGTGCCAGCGAAAYGTCGCTGCCACGAGTCCTGCGGGCTGCGGGGCCGTGCGGTCTCCGTTGGAAATCCGTAGGCACAGCGGCAATGAGGTCGGCAGCATGGATTTGTAACTACGGGAAAAGCTCAACAGGGCTCCGACCCCTGAAAGGCGGGGTCTGAGGGCTTTAAGGGTCTTTGGCACCACGCAAAAAGCCTCAGCATCTGTGTTTCTCTCCTCTTGCTTTTCCCGGGAACATCCATCCCTCCTCCCTCTGCCTTTAGCAGAGCACCCCGAGGGGGAGTGGAGATGTCCCTTGCTGGGAGCCAGGGAGCGACCCCCACAGAGCCTTATTCCCCAAAGGACTGCGAGATGTTGTATTAAGAAAGATCAAGAAGTTTCAACCCACCAGTTTGATCTAACTCGAACATTGTTTGGCTGGTCTGGGAAGAAGAAGGGGTGGGTTTAGAGAAAAAATATCTCATTCTCCATGCATTTAATTGGTCAAGAAAAAGAACATTCCACATTTTCGCCCCTAGCAGGCAGACCCTTTTCTACCAGCATTTTCAGCCCATCACAAGCCCAAGACAACAGCCAGCACCAGCGCCCGTGGCTGTCCGATGGCCACTGCCAGAGCTGGGAAGAGCAGCCACAGCTCTTAAAATAAACCTCCTCCGTCCCTCCCCTCCTCAAGGCTTGGAAGAGGTCCCAGGGGCTCTGGTTTGCTCTCTCCCATTCCTGCTCTTCCTCGCTTTGAGYCCCTCAGAGGACGCGGGCGGGCGATGCTGCTGGTTGCTCCCAGAGCCAGCCAAGGGGCTGGGGCTCGGGGCGCTCGGCAGCGCCGYGGGGCGAGCAGCCGGGATGCTCCGCCGCTCCGCGCCGCTCCCGTCCCGCTCCTTCAAAGCTTTTCMAAAGCACCTAGTATGAGGAATGGTATTTTTCAAGGACACTTCATGCAAAAAAAAAAAAAAGAAACCCTTGAAAGCCTGCTCGGTACATGGGGTTGTGTTGGAGGTTTTTACACAGATGCTGAATCCTTTTCTCCTGTTTTTGCGTGGATGAAATGCTGCAAGGACAGTTGGGGAGCCTGAGATGGGTTTGTATGTCTGCACCCAGCCTSCAAACGGGGTGGTTGTATCGCTCTTCTGCCAAATCAGACATAGGAGTCAYCCCCTCTTCCACTGAAGTACAACCTGTTCTGGGGAAAAAAACTAATTTTAACATACTCTAATTTTTGTGGGATTCTGGATTAAGCCCCGGCTGTGCCCAGTGCTGTACAAAAATCGAAGTAAGAAGGTGAGCTTGCCTCTTGCTGCTGAAACACGAGACAGGAGCCAGAGGGAGGATGCAGAGACGGCACTGGACAAAACCTCCTAATTTAGGACAAGAAATAGAGTTTTTGCTCCAGCCGGGATCTGGCAGACGGCAAGCCAGGGCTCAAATCCCSTCATATCCCCTCTTGTCATGTAGGACCTCACGGTGTCAGGGGCTGTACAAAACCCAGAACAAGCAACAGTCCCTCCTCTGCAGGGCGTACCAATAATGATACCCAGCGCTTCCTGCCCGAGGGAGCCGGGAAGCTTCATTAATTGAGAATTTCAAGGATCTTTGAAATCAGCAGCTGAAAGATGCTCCAGAAATACAGAGCAGTTTTATTTTTAGAATGGACRTACAGTAAAATCTCTCCTCTTATTTTCTGAAAAGGGTTTTCTCCCAGTCTGGAAAGGCCAGCTGGGCTATCTGGGCAAAACTGCAGTGCAGTGCGAGGAGAGGGAAGGGAAAAAGAGAGAAAACAGAGAAAAATAAACCCAAGGCAAGATGGACAAAGTTGTTTGTTTGTTTGTTTGTTTGTTYGTTTTTTATTAAGAAGGAYGATAYTAAAATGCTGAAAAATACTGCCAGGGTACCATAAACCAGAAGGCCATGAGTAAACCTGGATTACTGGGGCATTTTCTGCCAGGTGAGCAACAGGAGGAGGAGCCGAAGCTCCCCGAGCATCCCTGCGCCTCGCACCACACGCACGGGCATCGCGGCGGCAGGCACAGCAACGGTGAGCTGCGGCCAAGCAACTTGCCAGCTCTGCAAGGAGCCCAGGCACTTGCTGGGAGCAGCCGAATTAGGAGGGCTTTGCTGAAGACAGGTCTTGAAATGAGGCAGGTAATCCGGTCAGATCAGGCATCTTCTGGGGATAAGACCAGCCTCCAAGCACAGCCGGAGCAGGAGGGATGMGGCTCTGCCCTGGACGGAGGGTTTATCCCAAGCCTTGCTCTGCTCCAGTCATCGCCCCGTCCTCCACAAGGCCATGTGTTTCCCTGGGGAGCTCTGCTACCTCCAAAAGCCTCTAGAAATGAATATTTACCCCAATAATCTACTTCTGCTCATCACTGCCGTTGACCTATTACATTCTCGTTTCAGGGTATAATTTAGCTCTGGTTTATTCAAAGAGGACTGAAAGGAAGCGACACAAGSAAGAAAGATAAAATGGGCTGAACAGAGCACAAATGAGATCTATTTGGCCTTGAGAAAGGTACAATTCCTGTTACAGATGGGACTGAACGACTGGACACAYTTGAAAGGGACTAAAACTATTTTCTGTAAACCTGAGGTTAAGCAAAGCTTAAGTGCCAAATGATGAGCCAGACTGAGTTCTGCAAAAAACAGCCAGGTTTCATCCATCATTCATTCAGCACTTTTCAAGTAATTTGTGTTTATCTCTCCTTTTCCGTAAGACACAAAAGCCTTTGAAGAACACCTTCTCCTAAACACCCATTTCTACATAATCAGAGCCTAAAAATAGGGAGCTATCGAAGTGAGACGCTTTGGTCAGGGCATCCAAGCACGCTTTGCCCAGATGTTGCAACAACTTAGCTTGTCAACTGGGGATTAGTTTCAGAAGGTAGCGGTGGATTTTGGGTGCCCAATGGATCTAAGGACAGGCAGAGGAGGGAGCAGGGAGGGAGCATCTCTCCCCTCCTCTGCAGCCTTAYTGTTCCTCGTAAACGGCTGCCGTGGCAGGATGGAGTGCCAAAAACGGGGCGAAGCAGCACCGGGGAGCTGAACCCTTCATCCCACAGCCGGTGGATCCCACTCCCTGGCCGGTGCGGGAGCGGGGAGGAAGGAAGCGCGGCCGAACAATGAGCAGCAGGAAGCGGCGCTGGCCGCCCCTGACCGAAACCGAGGGCCTGACTCAGCAAACATGGACTGGAGATGAAGCTCCCGCCAGCCAAGGCAGCGGCCTCGGGGAGCCGCAGCCCGTGGTTCCCCTCGTGGCGATGCCCGGGGCTGAGCTGGGGGTGGGGGGTCGGCCACGATGCACCCGGTCCGTCGTCCTCGTGGGAGACGTGCACAAATGGGTGTCTTCTCCGCTCTCAGCCGGAGGGTGTTTTCCCCCTGTCCTGGCTTTCCACCCGTGCAGCTTTCGGTGGCTCACTGGGCTGCACAAACGCCATCTCCCYTCCAGGACTTTGGGAAAGTTCCCTTTTTTTCACTTGCCTTTAAAACTTGGCTTTTGGCTCGCAGAGCGTGCAGGAGAGCCCTGCGCTGGGGCACGCGGCTGGGACCCGGCCCTCAGCGAAACAGCATGCAGCGCACACAGTGCCCRCACTGACCCATGCACTGACATGGGAACCAACCAGAAATACCAATAAATAATAAATTATTATGAAATTAATATTAAATAATGCCTTTTTYCTTTCTTCTTGTGCTTGCTCCATGCTCAATTGCTAAGAGATCTGGTGGTCCTCGRATCATGTAACAAACCGGTGACCATTCTGATTTTTATTGACTATCTAAAGTGTTATTCCATTGCAATGTATCAYCCCCTGTGCCGGTCTGACTGTGGGGAGCCCTGCGGTGTCCCCGGGGTGCTGGGTTACAGCATGCCCTCCTCGGGGGCTGCAGGGTGGCCGGAGCACCCCTGCCTGCTGCCGGAGCGGCAGTCACAGGGACGGCGGGGGGTTTCGGAGCGTGGAAGGAGGAGAGGAGATGGGGGAAAGCCGGCTCCCGCTGCTCCGTGCCTCCGTTGAGCTGCCGGCCTGCGCGGTGCCGGGCTCTGCGGTGCACGAGCACGCACCCTCCGACAGCTTGCCCGGGAGGGAAGAAAAGCCAAGCTCGTGTGCTGCCAGCCAACACCCCCTCTCCTCTCTAAGGCAGCTTACAAAAGCCATTTGCTGTATTAATGCTGATAGCCCAATCCCCCCCCCCCCGCGCACACCTTTTCCACTCCCCTGCCCCAAAAGGCAGGGGTGGGTTTTAGGAGATTAAGGCTGCCTTCGGGGAGCTTCGCCTCCCCGGCCGGCCCCAGCAGCACTGCTCGTCCAGGGCTGCGGTTTACAGGGCAGAGCCCGTCCTGCTAAGCCCCTTCAGATGCTCACCCTGAATTGTTTAGCTCCAAAAGGCAGACGCAGCATTCTTCTATTCTGTACATTTTCCCAGTGGATTCATCTGACTGATTCCYCTGCTTTCCCAGCCCAATACCAGGATTTCCAGGGGGAAGGAAGTCTCATTCCCAGTGAGAGTAATCAAGCATCTCACCGGCAAAGGCACGAAGCGGCCGTTCCCATGGCTCCACGTGAGCAGAGGTGCCTCCCCCGCTCCCTCCGGCCACGCTCCCCGCACCCCTCTTACGGCCTTCGGCACCACACGTCAGGCCCCCACATCCACGCGACAGCCTTGATTTTGCAGGGCGTTACTGCAAAACCAGCGATGACCGTGCCGAAAGGCAAAGCTGCAGGCTAGCCCGGATCTCTGTCACTCATCCCGAGTTTCTGGGGAACACAGACAGCAAAGCAGCGGGTGAGAAGCAGCCGCTCAGCCCCGATGGAATGATTCACTCTCATCCACATACAGAAGTCATCGCTCTCCGCAACAGAGCAGAGCCCAGCTCAGGGCCAGGTTTAGCTCTTAAAACTCAGTACCACTGGGCCAGGAAAGGCAGGAATTTGCACTTCCGTCACCCACGGCAAATCACCGTGTGCCCAATGCCATGTTTCTGTTTGGGGCAGGAGAGTGTCTCAACTTCCTTCCCCACAGAGAACTTCTTCACCACCTTCCAACATGAAATCYGTCCCCAGCTAGCCCCCAGTATTGACAGATACGTGGCTCAAATACAGCATCGATTAAAGCGGTGGGTGACAAGGTGCTAAGCAGCTGCTTCGTTAAAATGGATCTAAAAGAGTCAGAGGCAGAAGAGGCTGGAAGAAGACGGTGCTAAGGAGATGCGGATTCAGGGGACCTGCAAGCAAAATACAGCTGCAGCTTAGAGGCTGCAACAGCGAATGTAGGGCAATAAATTTATAAGAGTGAAAGCAACTTGAACATTGATCAAAAGTACAGAGAAAGCATCAGGGGGATGGGGAAATAACAGAAACTTTAATTCAGGATCCTAYCTGCCAGTGCAAAAAATATTAACGGAGTAAGTTGGAGAAAGGGGAGGCTTCCTTGGAAAAGCAATAGCAAAACCGCTGAGATTGATTTCCCATCAAACAATATTTGACAAAGTAAAGCAATTGAGGGCTGAGAAACAAAACCTAACTTTAGGGGGGTGATAGGCAGGATAAATGGGTTTCCAAAGAACCAATAATCAAAGCTGTTGACTTCAGGCCCATTGATGCTGGCTCGAATCAGAGTGCCCAGCACTTCCCCAGGCTGTGCCCTTTGAGCACCCTCTGTCCAGAGGCTCTCTCCTGCCGTTGGAGAACCAACAAAACATGTCTCTAACCTCAAGGCTCTCTCGGCCCATAAAACTTGGACTCACCCACAGAAGTGACTTGCACTCCATATAATGAGCCACGTCCACACGTTGAGCACTGCTGTCAACCTCCCATCCCACAGCCACCAGCTCCAGAGCCAAAAGCGGTGAGGAAATATAACTGTCCTCTTCTTTTTGGCCTCACAGGCCACTGGAAGCTACTCCCATTCCCCACCGGTTCCTCTGGCAGGATAGGTACCTACAAATGTTCCTTCTTAGCCTGGACACATATCCATATACATACTCCCAAGAAAATAATTGCCCCTGTCGTATAAGCCTGAGGACTGCTCCTCTTCCAGGTACCTTGGCCAGTCCTTGTCCAATTTACACTACGAGATATGCACAATTTGGTCTGAAGGCACCATTGAAAATGGCCCTGGATCTTCCTCTTTCAGAGAAGCTCATTGTTGCCCATGAAAAATCCCTCCCATTGATTCCCAGTGGACAAACTGGGATGTTTCTGCCTAGTTGGATGGTTGATGATGCACCCTGTGAGGAACTCCCTGGGACTCCCACTGGCACCAATAATGTTGCAAGTAATGAGTTCACTCAGTGTCCCAGGCCAACTCTACTCCAATAGGAACTCGCTATTGCTTGTTACCTTCAGCTCCCCAGGTGCTGGTAAATCACCAGCGTACAAATTCATGTGGGGTCTCCCACTGCCGGGATGGGACCCCTCCTCTCCATACCTTTGATGCTGCCTCAGCGAGGCAGAAAGCAAAGCCCCTTCATCAATCCACCACCCACTCCATCCAAACCTTGCTGAGCAGGCTCCGCTGGGCCACGCACCGCAGGAGGAGCTCATCAAAGCAGCCTTTTAATTGCTAGAGTAACGACTTAGGTGTACAAAAATTCCAGTGAAATTTGCATGACTAATTAAATCATTAAACACAACCTGACAACGGAGGAACACAATCGCGCATCCGAAAATCAAAAACACCTCCTAAGCATCAGCAGCAAGAAATAGGAAGGGATTCACCACCCTGCGCGCCCTGTCAGTGAGACTTGCTGATGGTTTGTGTCATTTTGATTAGAGACCAAGTGTAAATAACGGCACCACCGTTCTCTGACGAAGCCTTTGATCTCTGCCCAAATTGCTGCTGAATCCTGACCTCAAGCTAGCAGCCGCATCGTTGAAGCAGGGCTAAATCTGCTGCTGGTGCTGGTGGGGTGAGGACTGGGTGCTGCGTGCAGCTCCGTGAAGACCTCTGTGTAGGGTCTTCTAGCCCAGCCTTCGATGGAAAATGTTCAAGGCTGCAAAAGTCAGACTCGTGCCTCATCTCCCATGCACGTCTCAAATTTAACTTCAGTCTTCAGCAAAAAGCAAATCCCACTCCCTCCAGCCACGTGTACCAGACCCAAAGGGTTAAACAGTGTGGTTTTCCAGCAAGGAGAAGGCGATCTATCCCACCTCCTTCAGCCCCGCTTTTTCAAGCAAGCTTATAAAACCCACTTAAAATATTAATACGGAGATGGTCAGAACTGCACGGGCTAAAGGGGAATTTGAAAAGATTAATTCTCTGTTACAATCCGAGCCTTGATTTCATAACCTTAGAAAGCAGATTCCCTGAGACTCTCCTGGGCTGCGGCACAGCATCTCGCCAGGACACCAGGTTTGACAACACCAAGGCCTGACAGAAGCCAGAATCTGACATACTTTAATTCTTAAAAAAAGAGCAGCAGCAACACGGGCTTGAGGAATGAGGGAGAGCAGACGGGAAATCCAGCCCTAACGGAAACGCCTGGGACGCTGCCAATATTTTACATTCTTCATGACACAGTTTGCTGCTGGTTCCATTGCCTGATGTGATTAGTCCGAGAAAGAATTGGCTGGTGCCTTCCCAGACCGGTGCTGTCAGGTGGCTCTTGGTTCCCACTCTGCCCCCAGCCAGCRTCCTTGCAGTCACCAGGAGCCCTGCAAGCCCCCGGGAAGTTCATTATTTCTTTCCTCTGCATTTGGYGATATTATCTGGAAGAGCGCCGGCACGCTTTCAGCCCAGATCTTATCGACACACAGACACAGAGGGGAAAAATATCTTCCTAGAGGAGTAGAGAAGGTCTGCCATGCATCTTAGCTCCAGAATAGCTCTGCTAAATGATTGCACCTTGCAGCACTGGCACTAGAAGAGCAAAGTGCTTCCTCCCCATCCCCAGCTTCCCCCCCTTAACCCTGCACCAGGTTAATAGCAACTCTTTTCTGAGTCAACATGGTTAAACTAGTGCAAGACCTCTACATGCCCAACCTTGCATATGTTTCCACCATGCTTATATAAAGTGATTACTGATAAACCSATAAAAAGCCGGTGTGTGGATGAAGTGAAATAGCTGGATGAGCCCATCACAGGGCTCCACTGCAGCAGCTGCACTGCGCCCACCAAATGTAGAGCAGCTCCTTACCACTGAAAGCTGAGAATCAAACCAGAGAATCCCATTGATTTCTCCCTGCCCCAGTGTTTGAAACCAAACCCTCTCCCCTGGGCTTGCTGCTGAACGCCAGGTCCTAGCGCTGAGCRTGCCTGAGCTGCTGTGCTGCTCTGGGGGGGCGAAGACTGCCCAGCCTGGGCTATCCACCGCAAGAACAGATCCCCCAAATGGCAGCACTGCTATAAACAGTGACGGTGCCATTAACGGACCTTGGCTTGCCTCTTTGCTAACTGTGCAAATAGTTTCTGTGCAGCGGAAGTGTAAGTAAACAGATGAGAAGCATACAAGAGAATGTATTTCTCTAATTTACTGAAGTAGCTGAGAAGCATCAGGGCAATTTTTAAAAACTGCTAAAGCAATCAGGAGCTTAAATTCTGTCCGTCTCTAGAAAGTTTATTATTTCTGGCTGTATTTACAAATCCGGGTAAGAGACTATCTAGAAAAGCAGATCCATTTAGCCTCTGTAGCAGAAGTGTACTGGGGACCCAGAGCACATAGTGGGGACCCAGAGCAACCACGCTACTGCATTTGCCATAATTCAGAGGCACCAAGGTCACCCCCAGGTCACCAAGGCCACATGTCCAAAAATGTAACAAAGCACCCAAAATCAGGCCCAGAGAAACAAGTTTCCTAAATCTGCACTGCACTGGCACACCGAGAGTCCTTGTTTGCTGAATACTTGTGAAAAACACTGCTCATTTTTCACATCTCTGAGCAATTTCATAAATYTGGCCCCAGAAGATGGCGTTGGAAAAACCAGGACCCTTTGAACCAAGCAGAAACCTGTGCTGAGGTTCCCTGATGCGCGCTCAAGCAATGCCCTGCGGCCGGAGCTGCTGGCGGGCTGGCTCCAGCTTCTATTTTCTCGGCACCTCCGTTTGTTGATTTGTAAAGCTGGCAAATAAAGACCCATCTCCAGGCTTGCAGAGCTCCTGYGTGGCTTAACCATTCGTCGTATCAGCGATGTCAGAGCTGGGATGGGCTACGGGTACAAGAGAGACCGGTAGAGGAGAGTTATAGCCGCAAAGGTGACGACTGCCATGATAATAATTAGCCCCTGCTGCTATCAGAGCCTGCAAGGCAGATCCAAGCAGGGATGAAAACGCTGTGCGCTGAGCCAGCACCTCCAGTGGGTTTGTGGCCGGTCACCGGGACTCTCCAGCTCCCCAGCGCCCGCAGGGACTGGTGCAGCTTCTTGGAGACAGTGAAAATTGTGTGCTTAGAGCAGGTCTGTATGTCTGGCCGCAGGAGCTGATCCTCTTTCTTGCCAAACGAGAGCCCAGAGACTTTGCTTAGCCCTTTTGCACAAATCTATTTTGGAAAAGAGAGTAAAAGACCACCCCGCAATGAAACCTCACGCTTCTTGCACTGAAAAGCACTTTGTTCCCAAAGCGCGGAGCTAAACACAGCCTGCACTGGCTCCTGAAGAAGGCCTCGCTCAGTTGATTCACCGAGCAATGTCCACACTTGCTGCCTGAGGGATTTCCAGCCCTGGAAGATGCTCACACGGGCCTGAGCAATGGGCTCCGGGATGTGGTTACACTCCTGCTGCTTCGGGGGCTGCTGTTTTCCACCTACGCCTTGGAAAGCTCTGCCTCRCCATCACTTCTTGCAGCTCAGGAGCCGAGCTGGGCAGAGGCTTTCATAGGGGYATGCCTGCCAAATCACCCCGACGCCTGCCTAAACAGAGGAGGTGAATAGCAACGTTCCCATCCTGGCCCCCTCACACTTTAACGAACACATAACATCTCAGTGAACCTTAGAAAACACGCTCTGGAGCCACCTGCGCTACCAGGAATCTTCTTCCATCTCAGCGGTCCCCTGACAACCCGGCCAGGGTTGCAGATCCAGCTGTAAAGGTGCCTCCCCCYGCGGCCAGCCCCTTCCCCACCACCTCTTCCCTCGGCAGCCAGAGCAGCGCCGGGCAGGGGGTTTGCAGGGAAACCAGGAGTTCCGAAGCGTAATCCCGAACAGATGGCAGCTCTAGCCATGCTGCCTCAGAAGGGCACTTTTAAAAGTAAATAGCAACAAATGTTTTGGTGTGCAATGTGTTGAAATCTTGATCTCACACAGAGCTTATTTTCTTTTTTTTTTCCTCTCTCCCAGCAGTGGCAAATGGCTGAGGACAAATGCTGCCGAAAAGAAAGAGGGAGGAAAAAAAGCTCAATCAATTAAGTGTTTTAGAAACAATTGTGTTTCAAAATCAACAAGAAGAATTCATGAAAATCAATCCTAATTCAAGAGGGCTGTACTGATTTGTTCCTCTTTCCCTCTCCTTGCCTAAGCAACCAAAGCAATAAAAATGATAGCCCCTTCTCAGGCAAGGAAGCAATTGAAACTTCAAAAATGTTCARCATCGGCTGATGAAGCTTGATGCAGTCTCCATGGCCTGAAAGCTAAATATTCTGCAAGAGAAGCAATGTACCAGGCGGATGAGTGGGAGTTTCAGATAACTCCTACCCCTTCGGCTTCCTTCTCTCAACAAAGCCGAGCTAACCAAGGTGAGATCGTCCTGCCACAGGGGAAAAGCAAAGCTGTTTGTATCAGCGGAGGCACTGCACAGCCGGGAGCTGCCTCAGTTGCTCTTTGCCAGTAGGAGACAGCCACCCCGCTCTCACACCGTGCCCACCCAGGGCCACCGCCGCAGGGCAAATCTCCTGGCAAGGAAACCGAGGACGTGTACCGCAGGTGCTGCTACGCCTCCCTGAAACGCCACGGCCACGGGARCACGTGCCACAAACCTGCAGTTCTTCATCTCATGGCACAAAGTTGACCCAGAGGACAGGCTTCTCGGGAAACCCAAAGTGGGGGGTTTGGGCACCTGCTGCTCCCCAGGGCTGGTCCCACCTCAGCCTCACACAAGGAGAAAGGCGCTTTTCAGGCTGTCACCCTGGCAGGGAGGGTCCCGGGGAGATCACTACGAGGTGTGACAATGTTGCCCCAAATAAATGCAATTTCCACCAGAATTTCCCACTCGAACACGGGGTGGGGGGACGCGTCCCTCTGCCAGGGTTTGCCCTGCTCTCAGCTGACCTGAAGTCATGTGAATGCGATCCCGCAGCACCCAGCCTTGTGCAAATAAACGGTGTCTAACCACCTCCAGACGGCTTCCTGGCAGCGCAGAAAGCAAGCAGCACCAGAGCAGGGCACCGGCACCCGCACGCACGTCATCTCGCCTTGGCATCGCTGACAACATCTACTGAGTTTTGTCTTGAGGCAGGCGAACTCAGGCTCAAGTGTGGGTTTAAAGGTATTTGGAAGATAAAAGCTTCCTAGATAGCAAGGACACGCTCCCAAGGGAGGGTTTCTGCTTAGCAGGCAGCGACAGCGTCACTGCGTAGCGAGTGGAGATTGTTTATCTGTGGGTCAGCAGACATCTTCCCAGCTATCCCCAAAGCTCTCTACAGGGGAGCAGGAATTTGAGCCAGAAAACAAACCTGGGAATAACAGTGTGGAATGAAATGAGGAAAGGGAGTTAGGAGAGAAGCAGAGAAAGCCTGGGGACAAAACATAGCAGGAAGAAAAGAGGAAATGTAAAACACGGTCTGGAGAAGGATCTCGGACATCTCAGATTTGCATAGGTTAAGATTTCGTTCAGACAAGGCTTTTCCAGTTCTCTCTATAAAGTAATGAATTTTGTTAGACTTCCATCTGCCCAGCAGAATCACAAAAGTTATTCGGAGATGCTCCATCCTTCTTCCTACGTGTCTAGCTGAACCAGACCTGACAGAGATTGTAGGAGGGAGCCAGTAGGTCTTACGTGTCCTGCTACGGCGTAACCCAAGGGATTTAGATACCAGTTGATAACTCTGTATATATTTAAGGATTCAGTGCCCTGTTCTGCTATTTCCTGCAATGTATTCCTACTACTGCACCTTGAGCAAATGCTGCTTTGAGGACTTGGCATGTATTTCTCCGTAGCACTGAACCACAAATTGTAAAGAATATTTTTAGGGAAGCAGCCTCTTCCAAGATGGCCCCCAGGATTTGGGGTTCTCTTTGTCACCCTCCTGGCAGCGATGTACAGCTAAACTTCCTTCTTGCCTTTTATTCCAGAGGAAAACACACTGCAGTTTCACTGTGGCTCAGCAGAGGCCAGGATCCGAGAATACGACATGGGAAGAGAAAAACAGGCAGAGATTTTCGCTCTGCCAGCCCCTGCCTGGAGCAGCCCGGCGACACAAGCATGTGTTTGCACTGCCGTTCAGCGCGGGCATCGCCCAGCAACCAACCATGCCGTTCGCTCGCCAGAGAAGGTGCAAGGAGGTGACCGAGCACCCCAGGGCAGGATGGCCTCCCGGGGCCGTTCCGGGGTGGTGGGCACAGCCTAGCCCCCATGGACTGCAGGGTTGCTGCCGGGGGCGGCTGGCTCGTCTGGGCACGCGGGAACGGTCCTGCCTGTCGCACCGAGCCTTGTCCTGGGTCAGAGCGGGAGCAGAGCATTTACCCAGCACCGCAGCCACATTTGCAAGCAGATCTTTCTTTCCTCAAATATACCCATTATATCTGTTCATTTAGCTGGGATTCACTGGGAATGATTTGCTGTAGGCTTCGGTAAGAGATTAAAACTGTATTTATTCCTGAGCCAGCCAGTCGTATGACCCATTTGCTACAACGGATAGAGGAATTGCATGTCCTCACTACTTTTTTATGTCAAAACTGCCCAGGATATATCCTCAGTTGCTTGTTGGGCTTTGGTTTGATGATTTTGTAATCACATGCTAAGGTACACATGGCTGATGTGAGGGYAAGGCACGCTTTATTTGCCTGACAACACTTCTGGAGCTGAGCAGCCAGAGATCCCTCCTGAACCATCCTCCTCCTGCCAGGAGTAGAGGTGCGACTGCGATCCGGCTTCCGAGATATACGTGCCTCCGGTGGTAAGGTCATGMAGGTCAGGGCTGCCCTGGGACAGAGAAGATCTATGGTTCCCACATTTATCTCCAAACCCTCCACAATCACTGATTATTATCAAGAAGAATAAATGGCTGCTAAGATCCTTAGTCTCTGCCTTAAAGAAAACACATTTTAATTCTACCTTGGCATCAGCCTGTTGAAGGCAGCGGACTTACATCCAGCTGAATTTTCTCTTAGTACCTTCATCCAAACAACTTCCAGCTTTGTATATGGAGGTTAAATCCTACCACATTTATCTTCAGTACTTAAAAAAACCCTCTCGCTGACCTATTGTGTTCTTCATATCAAGCAAAGCAAAGGAGAGAGGGTAGAAAGAAACATAATTCTTGTGTATATGCTAAGGGATCATCTACCTTTTTCCAAAGGTGGTGTACTCAAAAATCAAGAACCTATTAATAGCTCATATTTACACAATGCTGTTCATCCCAAATATGAATACCAAACTATAGGACTATCTATGTCTCATGTCACCTCCTGCTGAAAGGTGGAACAGGGCAGGTGTTTAATAACCCAGTGTAATTGTCCCCAGCAGAGTAGGAGGTGAAGAAAAGAACATGACATTCCACAAAGAATTCAAGGAGAGAGAAAGCAAGGGGCAGCCAGCTTAATACTCATATGAACTATCGATTCAAGTTGCCAGAGATCCCATCCCAGCATCCAAAGCTCCTGGAAACAATTCTGYTGGGAGATCAGGGAATTCATGCAGTACATTTGAAAAACACTTCTTCAGCCACAGAATAAGCATTTTCAGCCAAAGCTGTGAYCTTCTGGTCCAGGCAGCAGTCAAATATATCTCAGATGAGCTGGACTACTACAGAAGTCTGGATTCTTCATGCTGTGACGATGCATTTTTCAACATCTTAATCATTAATGCAGAACACTCTTGAGCTGGCCAGATGCTAAGCCTCTGACACCGCTGAAATCAAGGGGAGCTTCGCTGCTGCCTGGTGAAGCCATGAGAGACAGCCCACAGCAGCCCTCTAGGGAAATGCACTCCTCTTGCTAGGCTGGGTGTTGCCTGGCCGTGCTCACAGGCGGTAGGTAAGGATGGCTACACCGGGCTGGACCGATGGGCTGCCCAGCCCCGTCCCCTCGACCCTCACCGAGGCCGGCGGAGGCGGCGGTAGGAGGGTAGATGTGTAAGGCAGCGCACAGCAGCCCTCTCCTCTCACACTCGCAGCTCCTGACAGCCTGTCACCTGGGGACATCTTTAGGCAGAGGCGGCAATTTTGTGTATTTAATAACCTTTGATGGATCTTTTCTTCCTGACTTTTTTCTTCCTGCTTTTTGAACCTGGATCAGGTTTAGCATCCAGCCAATATTTTGATATTAACTGAGTGCGCTGATACTCCAAATACGGAGTTTGCTTCAGGTACTGTTTCATCCTTGACTGAGATGTCATTTCCCCCAATATCACCTTCTCAGAATAACACTGCCTGTTTCCCATGTGCCGAATTTGTTCTCCCCCATTCCCTCCCAGTGAAAGCAAGTCCTTGGCTTAGAGCATTGTGAGGGATGCTCACGAAGGTTAACTTCAGCCAAGGACAGCCAGTCTCTATAGGCTCTCTTCAAAATCAAAGGTGAGAGATGATTCCCATTATTCATCCTCCGCTGGAGGAGTGTCTCTTTTCCTACACTGATTATAGCCTCTGTCAGCTAAAGCTAGCCTTCGTGAATCACATCAGCACTTACAATCAGGAARCGCTGCATGACACTGAAATAACACTTGGTAAAGCTGATGCTTATTTTAAATATTTTAAAACGGATTTCTAATAGAAGAACAATGTGATAATTCTGTACAAAAAAAAACACCGAAAAGTTTTTGTGGAGAAAAAGAGCGGGAGTTGTATGTAACTAATGGTATATTTGTACTTGGAGTTAGCTTCTGAGAGCTGTGCAGTAAGCACGCAGGGACTGTATATTTTCAGGGACTGAATTAGCATTCCTCAATAAGATCACTCATCAGGACTACTTGTGTGAATGAGAGCTGCAAGGTTTCTGGATAGCATTTATATAAAAACAGGAATGTTCCTGAAGTGCTGTAAATGGAGCTGCTTAAATTGTCTATCCAAATCTTGCATCTGATGACAGTAGCTGAACGAAATGACACTCGTATGCAATCAGTCGCATGTTTGAGCTTGAATGCCTAATGCAGAAGGTTAAGCTCGGTTTCACCAAGACCGAGCAATGTCTGATTTTCCTACATGGAATCAAGACTATGCCTCTAACCAGCGTTCCGGGATCGTGGCAGGAATTGCTTCATTCCTACTAAATCATCACCCTCGATATTGCRGAAATAGGAATGGTAAAGGGCTGACAGGGTCCTCGTCCTCCTTAAGCCCCAAGCCAAGGTCAGCTACCCCATCTCATTTTTGGCACTATCTCACCCTTGCCTGAAGGACAACATTGTATAGCTTCAGCTTTGTGGCTTTTCAAGGTTACTAGTGCACCTGCTGAATCATTCATGCTATTATATGTTTCCTACTGCAGAAAATGGATAGCACTAAGCTTCTTCCCCACTTCTAGTTCTGTTCCATTTGGGTTCTCACATCACCACCAAAGTACAGACATCTGCACTACCATACAAGCAGAAACTGGATCTGATGAAGGGACCGAAAATAGTGCGTCTTTATGTAAACCTGTCCCCAGCAATGAAAATACCCACAAGGGAATCTACTGATTTCCTCTCAATGATCAGCAGCAAAATAGTTAATCATTTGGTTTCTGATTTTTTTTTTTTTAGTCCTACAAGCTTTTCTCTTTATCTGCCATGTGTCCCTGAACCATAGAAAATGGAAAACATTGACACTGAAAAGTCTCCTTCGAGCTGGGAGTTGAAAGTCACTGCAGAAAAGGGAGAGGAGTTCACACCTCATTAAGGGTTATTGACAAGTTCTCTCTCACTTTGGGAAACCGTAACTTGGGGCTCTCTGCAGGCTTAGGTAACGTCCTATTTCGGGTCACGCAATAAATTTCTTTTCACAGTAAGTAGTAGAAACCTTTAATTTTATATATAAAAAAAMCCAAAAACATTTATTGTGCAGAAACTGATGTGGATCCTTGGGAAATCGTTGGTGTGAGCCACAGCATTGAGCAGTGCTTTCATTCAGCTGCTGTCTTCTGGGACGGGTAGACGGACCAGCTCCAAGAGCTCCTCCAGCCCTGGTACATGCAGCTCTCCTCGGCTTCCCCGGCAGATGATCTATCCGGCATTTGTTACTTTCCCCTGAATACATCCCGATCTCTCTCTGTTCTCCTCTCTGTGGCATGAGAGACTTGAACACAAAACTTTCTAAGGTTAGTTCTAAGTACTTTGAAGACAAGCTGTTGTACCTCTCTGTCGTGCAAATGTGTTAACCACTGCCACTCCAGATGGCAAAAATTTTTACCCCCATAAGCCCTAGCCCCAAAACTTCACGTAATTCCAAGACAGGAGCTGTCAGTGGCTCTCAGGTCCTGTAGTTATCATCGCCCACCCAGACAGGCATGAAAAACTAACAACAAAAGTAGGATTTTCAGCATTTCTCTAAACTTGGTCAGGCTGTCCAACTTCTTGACGTCAAGTATATTGCAGGTCATATTCCTATCCACAGGTTATTTTTTTTGTTGTTTGTTTTTTTTTTTTTAATATTGATATCTCATTCTTGTTTTGATGCCAGTTTTCCATACATTAAACCCACCCCACACCTTCTCTTCCCTTAMTACTGGTCTCTGCTTCTCCAAGTCGCTAGTCAAATTCTAAGGTGCTTCCTCATTTGATTTGCAGTAGAACATATTTGTGGGGTATGGAGTAAGACTGAAGTAAGGATATTTGCAATTTGACCTAGTATCTGTGCATTTCATTAATCCTTCCTCCATCAACCACTTAACCTTTATGGGTGTTCTTATTGCCTCTCATTGTATTGATTTCTGTCCATTTCTCCAATTTAGTGAGATCATTCAGTATTTTAAACCTGTCTTCCACTGCATAACTAGGTTTAGCTGAGGGGTAATTGACATCAATTTAAAGAATGAAAAATTAGGCTGAATATCCGGGGAAAACTTCCTAATGGTGAGATCTGCTAGAATGCATTGCTGTCTCTCCATGAGATTGGCGGCCGTTCCATCAGCATGTGCATTAAAACCGTACTGAAGGAATATAAGATTATAGATTGGACAGAACAATCCTGAAGTAGGAGGGAAAGACAAGCTGCAAAGCGTCGCAGTTTGCCTCCTACGGTCATCTCACTCTGGATTTGCCCCACTCCCTCTTCATACCACCCACCAATTCACTGAGGATGTGCTGAACCAGCAATATCAACTAATTACAGGGACGGGATCCAATATGCTGCTCCCTCCAGTATTATTGCAGTTTCAGTTGTGGTGGTGGGAGTGTTGTGGTAGCTGTGGGACTTTAAGTCAAAGGTKCATCTTCCCTGAGGCCCACTGGATAGTTTCCCCCCCGCCGTTTTACCACCTCCTGGCAAGCTGTGAGGCGTGCACTGGCGGCATCCAAGAACACATGCTGGCATCGGTGGCAGGGGTTTGCAACTGCTCCCCGAGGCCACGTCYGGGCTGTGAGACCCAGATGGGCTTCCTAAGTCCTGGGTCCAGGTGTGCTCCCCGGCTCCCACCTCATCCCACCACCTCCTGCATTTCTGTGTGAAGGGAAACAAGATGCCTGGGCTGGAAGAAAGTCAGAGCACTCTACAAACCCCTGACCTGGGTAGTCAGAGCCTGGGACGGTGAGGTGTGCTGGAACGCAAATCTCTCTCCAGTCTGGATGCAGCCAGGAGAATCATTAGATACCCATCACCCGCAGGAAGACAACACACCTGAGAYCACAAAGTCATCATCTGTCCTGCACCAGCCCTTTGGCACAGTCGGCGTGCCAAACACAAAGGCATCGTCAGTTCTGTTACCATCCTTCACTTCATAAAGAAACGACTATCATCTGATCAATTTTTCTAGCAGAATGGTTGAAAACTGATTGCAGAAAGAAGCCTGTTTGTGCCGAGGCACAGATCAGAGATACAGGAGAATAAGGACTTTGGTTTAAAATACACTGCTGACTCTTAGGTTTGTAAAGACAACAGTCCAAGCAGATACAAGTGTGTTCTTTATGTACCTTGAGTGAAATAGTTTAATTGCAAGAATGGCCAGAAAAAAGGTTCTCCTCCCCACCTTTTATGGAGAGGTTCTGTCATACTTAAGRAAAAAAAAAAGCCTATTTGCATCTGAAGTTGTTACTGCCAGCAACCACTTTTTATTAAAAGAGGACTTCTGTCAGCTCCTGAAAAATGGAAACATCATTTTCAGCAACAAAACTYAACATATTTATCTCAAAAGCCAAGTAGGCTGGTACGTATTTTGATTGTTTGGTGGGGGAGGCAGGCTTTTTTTCTTTTCRGGTTCTTGAAATCTGTCTGCCATGAATAAGCAGATTTTTCAAAAAATGAAATTTCCCTCTAAGAAAATTTCAAAGGAAACATTTCCATCAGCTCCACTCAATTAGCAGCAGCATAAAAATGGCTCAAAAAAGGCTCAATTTCACAGCTGCTCCCCTGAATCTTTCTGAGAGCTGAGAGAGCAAGGAGAAGACTTGCCCATTTCTGATTTTCCTTTAAGAAAKAAATTAGCAGATATTTGTGTAGTGGCGCAGATGTATGTGGGACAAAGGGTTGAGTGCGGACTCCGCACTGGTCAAGCAGAAATCATTTTCTCCATGGCAGGAGGYGCAGGTTACAAATTTGTCAAATAACGAGTAGCCAGAGGCTGATACAAAAGACTAATTCTCTTAGTAAAACCCTTGGAGAGTATCCCAATATGACTCCGAGGCCGGCAAGCTCTTGGAGAAGATGGGAAGTAAATGCAGCTGTCTCATGAGGACACTGCCTCTGGATTTCTTGACGGTGCTTTTCCTATATGGCACTTTTCATAATGCCCTCTAGCTAGAACCATTGAAATGAAACTTATTGATTGAAATTCTGATCCTATTGATTTTACATAAGAGATTTGWGCGAGTATGAAAGAGCAGGAACTGCTCTGTAACCGCTCCCATCTTCATTTATTCCCTGCTGAACACGTGGTAGGCTTGCTCGTCCATCTCAGTCCCCTGAGCTTCCAGAAATAAATTACCCAAAATTCAAATATACAGTACCTATTAGCTCATAAATGTGCGGTAAATATTACTGGTCCCTGAATACACTAACATTACTTATGAGTTCTCTTTTGCCTTCTTTTGTCTGCTTCTGCCTCACATCTGTTCTTYATCTCGTTAACCACATGCCATGTTTTCCCCCTTTGTTTCAGAGGTGTGGAGGGAAAATGGGAAGAACATGTTCTGGGAGGAAGGCGGGATGGGAAACAGTGCTGGGAAGAGATGATGTTTGCCTGGAAGGAAAGCGGCAGGGAAGTTGTGCTTAAAATACTATAAGTGCTATTAGAAATCRTATCCCCCCTAATGGAAGGGTTCTGGATATGGGAACTGCAGAACTCAGGACAGCAGGTCAGAAGATCCCAGAGGAGGCAGTGAACAGAGGTCCTAAGYGGAAAGCCAACACAGTGTGAGCACACGGTGACCCATACCCAACCCCACAAACGGCAGCCCACCGCCTTCCCCGAGCCCCCGCGAGGCAGCCCGGGCCCAGCATTTCCTTCCCACAACACAGGGATGTTCCTGCCAAGCCTCCTGTAGCCATTCTCTTCTTGGCAGGGAGGAGAAGTGGGTTTTAGAGGCAAAATCAGCTGCCTCGCCATTCACATCTACCTCCTAACAACCAACCCTCCCTTTGCAGGCTTCTTGTTTATTGAAGTGGTGGGTGTCCTTTCTACAGATCAGGCAGTGCTCCTTGATTTTGTTCATTTTAGTGTGATGCATTTTAGCTTGCTGCGCTCAACACATCATTCTTTCCTCTCTAGATCTTTTTATAGTGAGACTGTCACATATCAATCAATGTTATGGATTAAAGTTGAATATATCGTGACTTGTCTGGGCCAGTAGGAAAGCATTTTAAACAAAGTCCTATTTATTTTGTTTTCCCCATCGACATTGGTTTTCTTCTCTATTTCCAACCTTGTGAAATGGCAAAACCTGCCAGGAAAATTGCAGGATATTAACTCGCTAGAATTCCTAAATAATTGTTAGATGTCGTGGAATGGTTATGACAAGAAGGCAGGTCATCTGGTAAGAGCTGTGATTGCACTGCAACACAAAAAAAAAAAACCAGCTGTTAATTACACTGATGGAAAACATAATCCAAAAYGGTGGTGAAACTCAATGCCTCGCATCAAACACGTAAACGATTCGCATTGCAACTGTTTGTCGAAATGATTTAACCGTGAGGAGCTCGAGAAGGGCTCCTYGCAGGTTACACGCGCCGGGCTGCGGGGCGGCTGCAGGCGCAGCGCGTGGGCRCAGGAGCTGCGGAGGAGCCGCACGGCCTGTGGGCAGCCAGGGCCTCCCCACTGCCTGGGGCTGGGGTACGGCACCCCGGGCCCTTGGGGAGCCCAACGCCCGCACAAACGCGCCGCTGCCGCCCGACGCCAGCCGCAGGTCCCCCAAGCACCGAGGTGCTCGGCCCTGCGCTGCTAGGCCGAGGCAGACCCCAGCCTCGAGTGACCGGGAAGGGGCAGGCAGAGGCCCGAGTCACGGTCTGTCCCCTCCGGGGGAAGGCGCGGGAGCCCGGCCCACGGCCTCCCTCTGACCCGGGGCGAGGGGGACGGGCAGCCAGGCCGCGACCTCCCTCCGTGCCGGGCGGCGGGGAGGGTGTGCCGCCCGGGCCTGACCCCGTCGCGGCGCCTCCCCTCCAGAAAGCCGCGGAGGGGCCGCGGGCCCAGGCGCGCCCTCGCCGGGACCCCCCCTCCAGCGGCGCCCCGCGGGCAGCGGCGGCCAGGCTCGGCCGTGCGGAACAGCGGGGCCGGGGCCGGGGCGGGGGCCGCGCCGGGGCCGCCGCGAGCATGCGCGAGCCGCGCGCGTCACGGGAGCGGGCGAGGCCGGCGGGAGCGCGGAGCCCCGGCGCGCCCCCTCCTTCTCGCCGCCGCCGCCGCCGCTCCCGCGCCTCCATTCGGCTCCGCCGAGCGCTGCCAGCGCGCCCCGCCGCCGCCCGTTAGAGACCCGCCGCAGAGGGGAGAGCGCGACAGCCGGGAGCACGGGAGAGGGAAGGACCCTCCCCCCGCCGCGAACCCTCTTCTTCTTCCTCCTCCTCCTCCTCCTCCTCCTCCCTCCCCGCCTCCGCCTCCGCCTCCCGGCCGGGAAGAGCTCGCCGTGCCCGCAGCAAGCCCCGCTGGATGCACTGAGCGCTCGGGCGCGGGGAGAGGGGCAGGAGGGAGCCGGGAGCCCCGCCGCCGAGGCGCTGCGCTGCCCGGAGGCTCACGGCCATCTGCTTTAATTCTTTTATTCCCCCCCCCCGCCCGCCGGTGGCTGGCTTTGCCCCTGCCTCCTCCTCTCTGCCCGCGGGAGCCAGCCGAGGCGGCGGCGGCGGCGGCGG
>JASVER010000007.1:296108-441478 GCA_030449065.1 Oceanodroma leucorhoa | reverse complement strand
GGAAAGAGCCGCCCTGGAGCGGAGCAAGGCCATCGAGAAGAACCTGAAGGAGGACGGGATCAGCGCCGCCAAAGACGTGAAACTCCTCCTGCTCGGTGAGAACCCGCTGGTCGCCCCCCCCCTCGCCCCGCGTCCCCTTACCCGCCTCCTCCCCCGCGCTTATCCCCCCTCATCTCTTTTTCAACAGGGGCCGGAGAGTCGGGGAAAAGCACCATCGTGAAGCAAATGAAGTAAGTCCCGCGGGGGGAGAAGGTGGGGGGGCGAGTAAACGGCGTTAATGGGAGGGAGAACGGGGCGGGGGCTCGCTGAGGTGAGTGAGGGCCGGCGGGCGCCATGTTTACCTGAGGGGACCGCGAGGGCGGGAAGGCAAACGGCGGGGGGAAGGCCCCCGCCGCCGCCGTYCCCGCTGCTGTTCAGGGCCGATGTGGTGCTGAAGTGTCGCCCGGCGGCCTCGCCCCGCGGCGGAGGGGGGGGAAGGTGGGCTGCGAGCGGCCGCTCGCAGCCCACCTTCCCCCCCTCCGCCGCGGGGCGAGGCCGTGCAGATGTCCCCGTGAAAGCGGACCGCTGTCAGTTATGCTTAATGTCGGGGTGTTATCTGCCGGCTCTGCGGATTTAAATCAAGGCTCCCTACCACTCAAAGCCCCTTTTTTATTGAGATTTTAACCTCTCCTTTTAATTAACGAAAGGCGAGCTTGGCCGCCCATCACCAATTAAATTCAAACCCCTCCTGCCAACCCTGGGGTCCGGGTCTCCCGAGGCTGCCCGACGGGGACCGAGGTGGCTGCCCCTGGCTGGGGCTCCCCTACACACGCTCTCCCTGTGCTTAATTAGGCGTTACTGTGCAATAAACAGCAGTGAAAGCCCCACCGCACGCTCTCTTCCAACGCGTCACCGCGGCTGGAGTAATTGCATCCCGTAGGAAAGCAGGTGCAGGGGAAGGCTAATGAAGGGGTGGAGGTACTCCCGTGGCAGGGTTATTCTTTTTTTTTTCCTTCCTCCTTTTTAATTAAAATACAATGAAATACCCCGGCCTCCCACCGAAACAGACATGACGGGCTAGTTCGAGGCGGGCGCCATCACGGAACAAGCCCGGGCGCTGGTTCGGGGTCTGGATTTCGGTCGGGGAGAGGCACGGAGCGGTTGCTGCTTTGCGATGCCGGTGGTTGCAGAGGGATCCGTGGCTGGGAGGGGCCCCCCGGGGACCGGGGTTGCTTAGCGAGGGGGAGAGGCAGCAGAGCTGGGTGTGGATGGGGGTGCAGGGAGCGGGGATGCAGGCTGCGCTCCGCAGTCCCCGGAGCGGTTGCCGTTGCGGGGGCCAGGCTGTGAGCTGGCCGCCGCGGGGGCTGGGGTTGTGCCGGCCGGCGGGCAGGTCCCGGCGCGGCGCGGCTGCGGCTTTCAGGCGGTTCGCGTGGTGGACAGCGCCCAGCGGGGACTCGAACCGCCGGCAGCGCTGCCGCTTCGGCACCGCTCGGCTCCTCCCGTCGGCGGCCGAGCGCCGCGCTCGGCTGCCTTCGGAGAGCGCTCGGAGGCGGTCGGGGAGAAGCCGAACGGGCTCGGAAATAGCCGAAGGGGCTCGTCGCCGCTCGGCAATCTGTTGCCCTGCGCTCCCGTAGCCGCCCCGGGTGTACGTGTGTGTGAGTGTGCGTGTGAGTGTGCGTGCGCCACGGGGGCAGATCCGGGCCTTCAGCCCAGCTCCTCTCCAGCCAGAGTGGCTTCGCGGGTGACCCGGATATTTCTGTATCAACTCTGTGGCCGCTGTGTCCAGCCCTCGGGGGTTCACGGGCGACTAAACCATCATCCCCGCCTGAGGCAGTGCTTTTCCCAAGGCACTGCAGGTCTGGGAGGCCTTGCTGCCAGGAGGCTCGCCTCCAGTGCACGGTGGTCTCCGCGGCTTTTTCCACCCACATTTATGTACACTACTATGTAAAGGCTCCGAGTTTCCCCTGTCACGGTTTGAAAGGGGGCTTTTCACCCTGACAGTTTGATCTGGGACTGGGGTGAGGTGGGTTTAGTTTGCACTTGTGTGTGTGCAAAAGGTGGGTCAGGGGAGATATTACTGCAGATGAACACCAATAATTTATTTAATCTCTAGGAATTGCTTCTGCAGAAGCATGCTGGAATGGTGGGCGATGGGTTTTGGTTGAAAGGAGAGGCTGTAGGTACCACAATAGCAGTGCATACACACAGAGCCCATAGGCGGGAGGGCAGGCGGTGACCGCGCTGACATACACAATTAGTGTACAGTGACTCTTGTTTTCCAAAGAGCAGAGCCCTTTTTTTTTTGAAGCAAATTGCATCAGGATAATAACCTGTTTGCTGGACTAAATTAGTATATTGAGGACTGAAATATACCTACCCTGTTAGATATATATGCATATATGTGTATATATAAAAATTATATATATATTTCCCATGAAACAGTCTTAAAGTAACGCGTGCTAGGCTTGCAGCTTTGTACCTGACTTGAAAATGCCGAGAAGGCTGCTATGGTGAAAGGGCTCATAGTGTCGGAAACTGGGAGGCGTCCGTCAGTGTGGAAACTCCAGTGAACTGCGCGGAGGCTGGGGTGGGGACAGCAGTGTTGCTATGAGCACGGCAGCAGGCATCTGGAGAGAGCGGCGCAGCTGTGGGAGCTGGGGAGAGTGATGTGCAGGGAACAACTCGGGGAAATTAACATTTCAGAAAATTAATTTAAATATAATGTAGGCATTAGCATTTCACCTGGTCAAGCTCCATTAGACAGGCTTGCTGAGAACCTAATGAATTCTTAATAAAGATTAAATCGCATGTTCATTAGATTTTGATGAAAGAGACTGCTATTTTATTTTTTTAGTACTGTGTTATTGGTGTGCTTCTAGGTAATAAATCTCATCCTCATGAATGGCTAGAGCAGCTTCACACTTGGATATTGCCTTGAAAAGAAGCACAGGRATCTGTAGACAGATGAGAAAATGCTAAGACAAAGGAACAGAGAGCAGACATTGTTACAGAGGACTAAGAAGAGGTTACATGCTGTCCAGTTAATCCTTGAAATATTAGGTAGCGGGAGAAGAAGTGACAGGTAGAAATGACAATAATTTGAGAGTGTAGCCAGGATGGGGATTAGGATTTGTAAAATTAATTAAGGATGTTTTAGTGAAATATTTGGAGATACGTTTCAGCTGGTGAGCGGGGAGTTATCCAGCAAAGAAAGAGGTACTGGTGAATGGCAGAGAGGTGGAACTGGAGGCTAGTGTGCACATCTTGAACAGTGGCAACACAGACTAGGAATGGCACTTTTCTTAGCACCCAAGGTCATTTTGACACCCTTAACTCTTGCGCTTTGACTACACCCATCGTGGCTGATTAGGATTGCTTGTTATATTTTCACAACCAGTCCTGCAGTCCAGATACTTTCACCCATGCCTCAAAATGCAGGGCCAGGGCCAAGCTAGTCAGGGGAACAGTTCCRAAAGGCGCGGTTGTGTCATGCAAGCCAGTGAGACTCCAGAGTGTGCCACAGTGTTCAGAGTAAGGCTGAGACCAGGTTCTATTTTCACTCAGCTTAAACTAAAAATCACCTTTAACCAAGCAAACCTGGGGCCTCCTTTGAAGATCCAAGCCAGAGGGTGAGAGTTACTGGACAAGAGAAATTCGTCTTCCACCACCACCACCCATCTCAGCAAATTCACTTTGGTGTAGGACTGCAATGGATATCAACATTTTTTATATCTTATATCTTGAAATAAATGTTGAGCACATGCAGAATTTGGAATATGTGATCTTCTTTTCTGGAATCCTGATTGTAGCATGGAATCGAGACTGCTCTTGTTCTAGGATATTTATGTGGTGGCTTATAACTCTGGTGAGTGTGTTTGTTCATCAGAAGCCCCAGCCTAGGAAGACACCAAGCATATCTCCATCTGTTACTGCTCAGCAGAATACTTAAATATGYGCAATGGTCCGGTGGTGAGCCGGGATGGACTACTTGGGTGGGGACACCATCCGCTGCCATCAGCATGAAGCTTCTAGGGAATTCAGTGTTTAATTGTGCTAATGCAGAGGGGCTGAGTTAGCTGCCRTGGCTTCAAAAACAAGGTCCTGCCACCTACTCAGCAGCAGCCACTCTGGATGGTGAGCCGGGGCAATACCTCACCTTCCCAAATAAGGGGTTAGTGATGGCTGTGGCATTCAGGAGGAGGCTTCACCTGCCCACAGGAAAAATCTTGGGGTTTGGTTTTGGATTTTGCCTCTGCAGAAGCAGCAGCTTCTGTCCCTGCTGAGCTGGGAGCAGAGAGCTGGGTCCGGCTCCCTTTTACAAGATGCCGGAGCTTCCAGCCCTGCATGTCCTCCAAAACAGCCATGTCTCACTTCACCAGCAATGCTGGTAGTACCTCAGTTGATAGGCTTCTTTGCTGTGGCATTTTTTGCAAAATGTTTTTATGTTATGTATGAGAAGGATGGGAATATGCAATCAGGAGAAAAATACACTAGCGTACAATGCTTATCTTTAAATATCTACTATCTTCTCCCCAACAGCCATCAGTCCCAATAGCCGTCTGATATATTGTTTTGACCTTTTTCAAAAAGCCCCTCAAAACAGCCCCAGGCTCTACTTGCTCTCTGTGTAACTGAATTACTTATAATCTAATGAACTTCTTCAGAGTGAGAAGCAGTCCCCGCCCACTGGTTTTAGAGCCCATCTCAGCAATTTGATGGTAAATGCCATTGAAACGAAATGATGTGTTGTGAACACCCACTCGAGTGCTCTTTGCCACATGTCTGTGTCTCAAAGCTGTAGTGATTTCACATTTGCAGCCCCTCACCCCATGGGGGCTTATAGCGTGGGGCTGCTTCGCCTCTGCGGCGTGTTCCTGGGGAGAGGACTGCAAACTGCCTCTTTGTGGCCTGTCCCACTCCTCAGCGCAGCTTTTCTGCCCTGCGGCACCGGGTGCGGACCCCCACTCGGCCCCGCTGCCCTGCTCCCATCCGGGAGCTGTTTGATCATGGTGCAAGCTGGCAGTCCAGAGGCAGGAACCTCGGTAGAGCACCAGGTCAGGCAGAGCCATCTTCATCCTTACTTGTCTCCTGCTCTGTTTTCCAGGATTTCTGTGACTTAAGGCCCAAAGTAGGGCAGCGACAGGCTGTGCCTGGGCAGTATTTGAATTGGGTTTCAATAAGCAGGGGAAAGAGCTGCAGCCTTTCTGATGAAGTTGTGTTGTTCTCCCAGGACCTGCTCCAGTGCACTCTGCCCTGGGTGTGGGTTTGGCACAGTACGTATGGCATACAGTGGCTCTCCAGACCCCAGCAGTGAAACCTGTATCCGGTAGTAAACGGCCTGCTGTGGCAGTTCTGGGGTGTAGGGATGGCAGCTAATCCGCATTGCCTGCCTTGAGGAAGGCAGGGTCTCCTGCCAGGGCATGAGCGATCATCCCGGTGGAGTCTGCTGCACAGGGGGCTCTCCCTTGCGGCAGCTTTTTTCCCCACCTCCTTCCCAGATGCTTTCTTGCATCCCTGGATGCTGTGGGTACCACTTTCCACGCCCTGCAATGGCACAGCGCAGGGAGATTGCCTCTGAACCAGGCAGCAATAAGGCCTGGGGACAGAGGAAAGTGAGGCTGTTCATTTTGGCTTGTAGTTGCAAAGGGCAATCATGTTTTCAGCACYTACTTATTTCCTTCCTTTTGGATTATTAATTGTGCTTGTAAGCCAAAACATTAACAACCATAGTTCGTTCTTTTATACTTAAGGTTCTTGTTATTAGACCGAGAGAGGTTTCAAAGAAAAGCAGTAACAATATTAGCAGGCAAGATGGAATACGTTTTGGGTTTGGGTTTTTTCCTTTTCCTTGACAGTTCTTAATTTGTTTCTTGTTTTAGGGACTCATAAAAGTAAAAATATCTTTCAGTGACAACAGTGAACTGCATAGCTTCTCTTTCAACCTAGTTTTAAAACCTTAAAAGAAATTTGCCTGTCATATTCTGACATGACACATCGAGTCCTGTTGGAAATGTTTTAGCAATCTAATGAGATGAAAGCGGTTCTTTTAATGAGCTCTGAAGAAAGAGACAAATCTACTGCACAAACGTAACCAGGGATCTGTTTTGGTTTATGGCTTAGCTAACCCAGAAGTTGTAAGAGACATTAGACTGAGTCATGACAAATGAAAAAATGTTGTGGTTTTCCTCTTCAGTCTGTCCTTTTCCATCTGTCTGGGATACAACTTCACATCTGATATGAGTTCTCCAGTATGCTTACCTGGGGAATATGGGGAAGATAATCAAAATAGGGGTGGAATGAGAAAGAGACAAATAATGGAGTTAGAGGCACTTTGTTGGCTCTTCTGCTCAAGAGAAAGTGTGAAATGAAGAAATGCTTCACTGCTGGCTGAGGCAGGAGCAGGTTGCTGGTCACCTGGAGAATAAGAGCCAGGCAGTCAGTAATGTCTTACAGACTTATAATTAGCTACCTGTGGTAGAGCTAGTTTCTTTCAGCCGCTTTGCAGAGTTGCAGCCTACCCCTGAAAGTATCAACCTCCCCCAGTTTCTCCTAGATTTGCAGGATACAAAATCACAAACGAGTGTTGAAGCTGGTGGATTTGCAGCCAGAAAGACTGATGCAAGTGCAGGGTCTAAGAGCTCAATTTTGCAGATTTCTGAGTTCATTCACCTCCTGCTCAAGCTGTGAGGAAGGTAAAAAGCTTTTCTTACGAGCCAGCAGCAGTTCGCAGTGCACAGAAGGACCTATCCTCTATACTCTGAAGTCCATGGTTAAACCCTGAGTGCAGCTGAGTGCAGAAGACAGGATTTGGTCCTTTATTCATTATGAGAGTGTGAAGGAAGAGAAGCTCTGGCAGAAGAGAACTGGCAAAACCTTCTCAAATTCAGGTGGCCAGGGTATTTAAAAGTCTTGTCACTCTTCCTGGTGCAGTTGCAAATCTCATGAGATTTGCGGTTTTCTGTAGAGCCTGAAATTGCTTCTGTGGAGCCTGGACTCACATGATGACTGGGCAAGCTCTGTTTTCAGGGGTTCTTTGCTTAGTTCTCTGTTTTGTTTTTGAAAAAAAACTTCCAGCTCTCTTCACTTTAGAGAAAAGTTAAAAAGTATATGTCCTTATTCTARCCTAAGAATCGGGAGCAAAATAAAAAACAGCCCAAAGGAAGACATGGAAACCATCTCAATTGCTTGGTTATTTTTGAAGCCTGATTCCTATTTTTTATTTTGCATTAGCAAGATTGAAACCAGCAACCTTGCTTATTTCRAGTCAATTTGAATGCTACTGACCCCAAATCCTCTCTTTGACCTCACTGGACTTTGGACCAAATTCTTCGTACATTGAAGATGATGTCTGTTCGATGTACAATTTTTATGAGATCTGATGAATTTCAAATGTTTGCATGGCATTTAGTGGGATACTGGAAATGGCTAAGTTTTATTCACAGAAAGAAAACCAGGAAACAAAAAGGGCTGGAGATCACATTATAAAAAGCATTGGCACGTTAAACCCAAGGCCATTTTTCTTGCCTCAAAAATTCTTTTATTTCATTCTTAGAGAGAAATACTAATGATTTTTGCCATGATTTTCCTAATGCTGAAGAAATGCTCTGCCTAATGTAAAAATCCCCCTAAATGTTAATTGAATCATTCTCATTTTATTTTTAAGGCCGTTCATGCAAATGGCAGATATGGGGAGGTTGGAGGATTACAGTCCTGATTATAAGATGCTGTTAGGATTCTGCYTAAAATCAGAAAATGCAAAAGCCTGAAAAATGCTGCTGGATAACACAGAGCAAAGGAGCTGATGGTTTTCTAGTGCTGAGGAAAAGGGAGAAAAAAGGCCTTTAATCCAAAGCTCAATCATTGTGTGCTTATTGCGATAATAGAATAAAACTCTTGATGGAGGCATTTCTTAGCTTACCAATAAAAATGCTTACCCTCCCCAGCTTTCAAGTTAATTGAGAAAGAATTGAGGAGCTCTCTCTCAGAAGGGAGCCCAGGGAACTGTGTAGTAAGCTGACATCACGCTTATTTTCAAATTGCTAATCAATAATATTTTTGACATTGAAAGAGAAGGATTGGCAGAACTGAAATAGCTTTGTTTTTCTTTATTCTTGGGCATGTCCTGCTCTGCTTGGTCACTGAAAGTTATATCGATTCGTCAGCAGACCTTTCATCTGAGTATAAAACCTRTAAGCTTAAAAAAAAGGAGCTGAAGTACACCAGCTTGAGAGAGAGAAAAGTGGTGTGGGTAACACGGAGGCCTCCCATGCCTTAACGAGTTTGGGCCATGGCTAGTAGTAAGCCCTCTCTCCCCCATCAGACCATCCTGTGGGATTTTGTGTCCTCAGGAGCCAAAGACAATTTACCATATATTCTATTTGATACAGGATAACTTGTGCAATCTTTCAACAGAAATTCTGCTTGGTTAACATTTCAGGAGTGCTTTTGGGGAAAGGTTGGGAGACGCTGATCCCAGTAAGTGCGTTGAGGTGCTAGCTGCCATTCTCTGAGAAAGCCTAAAGGCATTGGTCTGACTCTGTTTAGGATTGTGGTGTTCAGGGAAAACTGGGAGTGGGTTTCGGCGGAAGCAGGATCCAATGCTGGTAGGAAATACAGGGTTTAATAACAAGGAAAGGGATTTTCTTCTCTTTGGTATATGGCAGGCTACTTTGCGTAGAAATGCAGGGACACGTGTTTTACATTGGGAGGCCATGAGGGGTGTCTCCAGGAGTGGCTTTAGTGAGCGGAGAGGGGCTCAGCAGCTTTCATAGATCTAGAAGAACATCCTACTCCAGAAATACCCTATTCAGAGAATTCATCACCCCAGTGTTGGCACCTTGTCAGGGAGGCCGGGAATGGACATTTCACCTCTGTGTATGTCCCTTTTCTGAAACCTCACCCCCCAGTGCTTAAAACAGTCTGAAAGGCAGAGCAGTGACTCAACATGCTTTGGGGCTCTCCAGCAACTTCAGACTTCTATTAAATGCTCTTGTCTACAAGAGCATCATCAACAGAAACTTGTACACACCGTAATAGTCTGGTACAATACTTGGAACATTTCTGCATCAGCTGGGAATCGTTACAGAAGGGGATGAGATAAGAATGGGCCTGTATTGAGGAAAATATCACTTAAACAATAAAAATATATATTACCTTGTAGCAGAATTTAGTGTTTTATCCTCTCCCTGTTGGAGCTGATTGGAGTTAGTAGCTCCAATTTTAAAGCATTAAGCAAAAGTGCAAAGGAAAGGCTGAGCACACAAAATGGATGTTAGGCAGAATAATCTAGATAACAAACGAGAGGTTTTGTTGCTAGATTTCTGGAGCTGTGCTGTGCGGTAGCTCGCAGTGATGTAGTGATGTTTCCTCACTGCCAATACAGTGCTCCTTATTCATTACAGCCCTGTTCTTCGCTGCCTCGGTAGCATGGGCCTTGCTGTAATCCGGYTCCTGCCTTTACAACAAAGGTGGTGGAGTTGTCTCATTTTGACAGCTCTCAGTGAAATAGTATCATGTCTGTATTTCTGGAGGAATTTTGTGTGAAACTGATGCTGGCCAGCTCTGGGTCTCCCCAAAGTTCATGGTGAGATGTTCAAATCACTTCTGGGACACCACAACATGGATCTGCGTGTCCTAATTTGAGATCGTGATAGCCAAGCCTATGTGAATTTGTCATCCTCTCTCGTGCTCCTCCACGGCTGGCATGGCAGGGCATGTGCTCCTCCACAGCATGGAGACTTCTGCTTAGCTTCTTCCACAGGAGGGACATACATACCATCCTCATAATGAGTTTTGGATGTAACAGAATCAGGTTGGCTACTTAAGTAGTGCAGAACTGAGTTGTTGATTCAGTATATTTTGGGAATCTGTTCTTATTTACTCACAGCCTCTTTAAATCTATAAGCAGTGCAGAAGAGTATTACAGGAGGGGCAGTTAGAGCTTGCTGCAGCTACAACAGCTCTTTCCACTGGCCAAATAGAGCTCTTTCCACATGGCCCTTGTAAGAATGAGAAATTAGTCACTTGGTGGCAGGTTGGTAAGGTGCACTGAAGCCCATGGAGTAGATGGTCCTTTCCAAGGTTAGGTGGGGGCCCCATCTCATTGCCTACAGATTCTAAAACAGGCAGATATTTATAGCTGTAATGTATGTACCCCCACTGCAGATGTTGCAGAGCCTTTATCATCACACTTCATCAGTAACACTAGCACAAATCACTGGGACGAAAGAAAATTGCCCTGATGAACACACACCTCAGAACGTCATCATACTGTTCCTTAATCATCAGTCACCTTTCGGTGATTAATTATTTAGCCAAATTGGACAAATTTTTCCACATGAATGAGAAGATGTTTACTTAATAAATGAGAAAGCTTCTAGTAGCATGCCCCTGTTTTCCTCAATTTGGCTGTACAATAAATTTATATTCTCCTGATTTACGACTCAGCAAAAAAACCAAAGTGCTGTATCAACTTGTTACTTTCAAAGTGATTGCTGCCCGGCCAGTTCTTCAGCAGGAAACCTGATGCTGCTCAATGTGTGCATTTAAGATGTTTAAACTGAACAGTAGATTTATGAGCTGATGGTCATTGGTTTGTGATTTGCATCTCTCTGCATGCACTGAGCCCTTGTGAAACACTGGTAAGGAGGAACAGGAAAGTGCTTTGCCAAATACCAGCTCGAGGGTCGGCATTTCTTCAACATTGACTGATGGCATCAGGGTCACGTTAGAAAAGAGGAAGGATCCCCAAGACCTCCATCCTGCCAGCAGCCTTGTGCTTGACAGGAATTCCCCTTCAAGCATGTTGCTGTGTTGCTGGGACCAGCCAGGTCCCACCTCTGCAGTGAGGTGGGATGTGCAGGAGAGATGGAAGTTGGTGTTGGCACTGGGGGATCCAGGTACTGATGGTGAATCAAAATCTTGGTATGTTCCTTGGTGATATTGATGTCTGTTCAGTGTCTTTCACTGTAGCTAATTATTAAAAGAAAACGACAACAACAACAAAAAAACATATGAAGAGGATAGAAATATCAAGAGGGAGCCCATAAATGATACAGAATTAGAAATTAGTAATTTTCATGTGGTTCAGTAAATAATTCAGAATTTAGGCTTTATTTAGCTACTTTTTTATTTATCTACTTCTTCTGTCTAGTGATCCTTTCAAGAAATAAGTTTATTTTTAATTCATATTTGGATAAACAAATTGTAATGTTTTTCCTACATGACAGAGCATGAAAATTGAATTAATACATTGGTACTTTTAGTTCTGATTGGAGACATCAAATTGTACTATTTTTTCCCATCTGTGATCAAACAAATAGGTGAGGCCTTCTGGCATAAACACATATTCAGGTTTAAATTTATTTTCTGATTTTTTTAAGTACTCCTGCATAGGACTTTGAAATAGATTTTTGGACTTCCCAGTAAAACGTAGAAAAATTTTTTACAAAAAACATAACAATGATACAAACCTACCCAAAGCAGTGTATTTAAATTTGGCAGTAACTGGGTAAATATACTGAGATTTTTAAAATAACCAAGATCATAACGTTTTTATTGGCTCCCTCATTAACTTGGGCATAAACCCATGCAGCGCAGAGCCTGTCTGAAGCTCTCTAACATATCCTGCTCCGTCTGTTCTCCAGGAGAATCCTCCTCATTCAGCAGAATGATTGTCTTGATCCTCCCAAAGACTGGCTCAGTGCTTAACTCTCCGCTGTCAGTTTTCAGAGGCGCTGAGCCCCACAGCTGGCTGATTTCAAGACAGTAACAACTGCTCAGTACTGCTGACAGTGAGGCCACAGGACTTGCGGTGCTGCCAAATTAGAGAGGCTACTAATCTGTATGTAGTTAAGTCCCAGCGTTAGTCATAGCTCATGTTTCATTCATGCTTAGATCCCAAACCCCAGAACAATTGAGTTTTCTAATAATCATAGAATCATAGAGTCGTAGAATTGTTTAGGTTGGAAAAGACCTTTAAGATCATGAAGTCCAACTGCTAATGTGCACATCAACATCAATGGGCTTGAACAGAACTGGGTTATTGCACACAAATAGGTTTGCATGCACCTAAACTTTGTTTGAAGATCACATCATCTCTGCTTGTGCTGATTGCCGGCCAATTTTAGTGTCACTGTGTGTATCCAACCTTTGTCCAAATATTCATTCTGTTTCTTACACCTCTTGGAAAATAGAGATCAGGAAAAAAAAAATATTCTTGTGTTGTGGCCTTTTTCATGCCACCCTCGTTTCCTTTTTGCCTCAGGTGCTCTCAGTACCAGCTCTCAAATTTATTTCAGTTACAGTTATTTGCCRTGTTACTTGTATCAGGAGAAGAAAAAATACTGTCTGGTTTTAGGAAGTGCAGGTTTARCTGTAGCATTTTATACAGGTATTTAATGACTTCAAGAAATGAGGTTGTGTGAAATCATTTGGGACTAAATCTTGCCTATTCTCCCCTTCTTGGTACTCACAAAGCTGCATCTGAAATGTGGTGTTTAGTTTTGGGTCTCCTAAACCAAGGGGTAAACCACTGGTAAACTGGGGCCACCAAGGTGTTTGGGGCTGGGGCACAGGCTGAGTGAAGGGAGGCTGAGGGAGCTGGAGAAGAGAAAGCTGAGGGAGATCTCACTGCTCTCTTCCACCACCCAAGGAGGGCTAGAGATAAAATGAAGCCAGACTCTTCTTAGAGATRCACAGTGARAGGACGAGAGGCAACAGACACACRTTTTGTGAAAATTCAGATAGACTATAAGGAAAAAATGCTTCACGGGGAGGTTGATGCAAAAGTGGAACTGGGCCCAGGGAAGGGGAGAATCATCATCGCTGGGGATTTTCAAAATTCAAYGAGACAAGGACCTGCACAGCCTGACCTACCTGAGAAAGTAGCTCTGCTCTGGGCAGGGACCTCTAGCCCAAGTTAAGCAATGATTCTATGACAAGAAAATCCAAATTAGTCTCCTTATTCAATGTTCCTAACTTCTGTTTTAACTAAAGAACTACCCCTCTATTTGGAAACCAGTTAAGGGACGATGTTGCGCAGCGTTACCAGAGTTTTTCCTTAGAATGCATTAGAAGTGAGGCTTAGCTGGGAATATTTGGTTACTGTTTTTAATTTCCCTTCACACCACTTCGGTTTGTTTCTTTGCTTCTAGGTGTTGTTTTCTTGGATCTATTCCACACAGCATTTCACAGGTAGCCTTCTGAAATCCTCAGCTGGGGTTTGATTAACATCTCTTTTTGTTGGTGGTGTGGGTTTAAGTCACCTCTGTCTGTCCCTGCTTAGCTGTGGCAGTATGGTGATRCTTGTATGGTGATGTATGGCAGTGCAGTRAACCAGACTCTGGYGCTGATCTGGGTTAACTCAAAAAAAAAAAMCAACACCAAACCAGAAAGAAATGTCCATCAAATGCTCCCATAAGGCAGCAGTGTACTGAAGGTTGAGATGTGAGATTGTATTGAAAGATTCCGTCACTCCTGGCTAGTTCTGTGTGTTAGGGCTTAGTTTTTGAGGGTAAATCAGTCACATTCAAAGACTTTGAAAAGTAGTTTTCAAAAGTCTTTCTGTACCTTTAGGCATTTAAATGATGGGTGTTTCTTTCCAAAACAGCCTTATTTTCTGCTATTAGTTCCTGTAAAAGAAATGCAAATCTTTCACTGGCTTGAAATTTCTGTGTTGTTTTAAATAAATTTCGTGTGATCCACAACGCAGTGAAAAGGAAAGTGCAGCCATTTGTTGCTGTTTCAGTGTATTTAGACCATCTTTTATGCTTGTGGATTAAATGCTTATGCATTTAATCTGGTTATGCTATTTCAATCACATTTACATTTTTAATGCAAAGCTCAGGTTTGCTTCACACTAGAATGATCTCTTTGGTTTTGTAACAAGCTTTGGTTGTCCTGGGCTTTGGAGACTTCTCTCTTTTATTTCCACTCAGCCTTAGACACAGTCTTTGTAATTTATRAGGTAACTTTCCTCCACTGGGTTGCCAAAATGCTGCAGAATCCTGATTATGCAAGTGGTGAACAACATTTTCAAATTCCATTTTATTGGGAGCAAATTTTGAAGCCTGCATTAAAAGCCTGGTATTGCTGTGGTTAGTGTAACAGTGGTGCCTGAGGTGGTTTGCATAGGTCTCTGCTGACCTTTAAAGGGAAGAGCACTGCATACAGAATCACCATCTTCACCCAGTATCCCATTCAAGTGAGCTATCCCAGTGCTCCCCTTGCCTCACAGGGGCTCACCAGTTCACAACTTCAGTGAGGCACCTTTTGTGCTCTTACTGTAAGTAAACCAGGCTAGAAAGTCCTTCTTGTGAAAGAGATTTGTCACATTCATAGCCTCACAAGAGCTCCAGAAGGAGCCCGCCCCATCTCCCTTTCCTCCGTAAGTCTTGTGTTTTCTCTTTTCCTTAAAAGAAGTTTTCACACAATAAGCCTTTTTCCCAAGAAGAAGATGCTGTGTGTTAAGTAACTTAGGAAATAACAAGAAAACACACCAGGCAGTTTAGCGTTTTCTGAAGCCCCACTTGCTTCTGAATTTGAACAAACCACCTCTCCCATTGCCTTTTGCACCAGTGACCTTCCGGCTTCAACTAAGTTCCTGCATTGTCCCCTGAGGGAATGGAAATTAAGGCCCCAAATACTTATTTTGTTGAATTGTAACATCACTTATAAACAAGCAGGAGAGAAATGGCCAGCCAGGCAGAAGTTTGACACCACCAGTCAAGACAAGAACTTAGTGCAGACAGTGAAATGCAGACAAGAGGCAGAAAGGGACAGAGCTTGATCTTTAAAAGCAGGAGTCAAACGAGGAATCATGATCAAGTTCAGGCTCTGGATGACCAAACGAGGTTGTTTCCTAAGAAGCCATCCAGAAGACTGACAACAGCTTGATACAACAGTGCACGGATTGGACACTGACACCTTTATGTGAACCTTGCTCAAAGCAAGTGCCAAGAATAAGTGGATCAGAGCTGTCAGAGCTGTTAAGAAGGGCAAAGGCTGGCAGGAGAAATGGCAGCCCCCCATTCACAGTGTTAGATGCCTGTGGTARGATGTGACAGTAAGAGAATGCCAACAACAAGGGAGATCCTAGCAAGGCCCCTTTTCATGGTAAGTCTTGAAGACTAATTTCCTAAATGAGCCTGCAGAAGTGGGACCCAAAACTCTGCAAGCTAAAAGACAAAATGATACCATGTGCTTTTCCTTTCTTAAAATACATTCTTCCATAACCAACACTAAAGCACAGAGGAAAGGGAGAGAAACTGTTTCAATTCAGCCACAGTTACAAGCAAGCCTTCTCTAATCTCTGATTTATCCTCTCCTAGGAGACCTCCTTAATATAAGTTATCGTGAGTAGTGGTCCTGACTGTAAGTGGAGAGACACTGGACCATTTGCTCAAAGTTCATGCAGTATATATCCAACAGCAGTGTGATGAGTGTAAAAATAAATGCAAACATACATAGGAATGTATGAAGAAGCAGATCTTATATCCGATAGCAAAGTCACACTTAATTATTAATGACTGAAGTGCTGTAGTTTTTCACTTAGTAGCAAAACATACCCTGAATGTCTCTCAGGTTATGTCACATTGACAGAGCATCACTGTCAAAGACAGTGTCATCTTTTCAGTAATGGATCAAGTGCCRCGTATGAGAGGAAGAAAGGTGAATATTCAAATGAGAATCTCKGTTTTCTCTGATAAAGAGCCAGGAATTCCAGATTCAAGAACTGATTGATGGAAGTTGCCCTTGTCATGGACAAAATGGTAAACAGCTTCAGAATAATGAATTACAAGCAGAAATTGTACTAGTCAGTAATGGAGTAGGTCATGGAACAGTCATTTTATCCAGYTCTGTCCTAATGCAGAACTCTTCTTGATCACATATTCCTCAGTGTTCTGTGTGATTTACTTATAAATGACCTAAAGACACCAAGATTTTCATAACTGTACATCACTCCTAACTGCAGATAGATTTCACATTAAAGAACTTTCTCCAAKAGCCTGAAATTTTTGTCTGAAATTTCCTCTTGCTTCTCCTATTCACTTCTCAGCACAGAAGAGCTCTTAACAATATCAGCTGTTGGACTAGAAATAMGAACTGGTGAATCTCTGGGCTAAACTGTATCTTTCCTAACCTTTTTACCAAAGTTTGGATGGAGGAGTTGGTAGGGCTTTCCTTTTCCCGTACTGAAGATTTCCAGTGCGAGAGAGGCTGTCCTCAACCACAGACAGGAACTGTTCAGTCCCTACAATGGAAGGAGGTGGTTGGAGGAAGCGATACCAGTTCGAGGTGGAAGGTTTCAGTGATTACATCTCAGATCCCCTTTCCTTTCTTAAAATACATCCTTCCAATTTGTAATAGGCAAATTTGTAATTAGGCAAATGAATCTCAAGTAGAGAGGTCATGGCTAGACCGCATTTTGAGTGCTGGCCTGCCTGCTCGGCAGCTTTTGGGGAATGTGGAGGAGAAATCCAGAAGTGATTCTTTTTAATGCTATTTCAAAGTCCTGACTGGCTGGGCTGACCCAGCAAAACAGAGACTGTAAACCCACACGTGGCTTTTTGTCTTCTGCATTGACAAATGCGTAGTTCTGCAGTCCTCCATGTCTTACACGTGTTTCAGAGAGAGCAGTAGAGTTCATAAAGAGACTGGTCTTTCTGAAAAGCAGGCTTGAAGCTTCACAGAACAAGCACGGGTGTTATTTGGCCTCTTGGTGGTTTTCTAAAAGTAGAAGATGCCCAAGAACTCGCTGTATCTGCAGCTGGTACTTGCCAGAAACGCTTGTGTGATCTATACAGATGAGTGGAGAAAAGGGGGGYGGGAGCGGGAAAGGCCTTGGAGGGGAAACAGCTGAGGAGATACAAATGAAAATTCAATTAAACRGAAGACAAGGAAAATTCAAACTAGCATTGACGCCCTGCTCAAGGCTGCTGACGAGTCTTGATTTCATCTCTAAGCCTAGAGAACGAAGAAGGCAACAGTGAAGAAAATAAATGACCACCCTGGAAGGAGCTAAGTTAGATGACCAGGAAGGTAAAAACATTCAAATAAGGATCTTCTTTTATGATATGCATAGGGCTTGTAACAAATTCAACCAGAACAATAGATCTTGGTCCTGTAACCATTCCAAAGCTTGTCCAATGTACAATAATTTTTTTCCTAAAAGACTGAGTTTATTTGGCAACTGGAACACTTGAAATRGACAATGAATGTAATCCCCTGTTGCTTTCCACCCTATGTAGCCMTCAGAATGATGCTAGTTGGATATATTAAAATGAGAATGGTGGCATTTTGCACTCATTTTACCTTCTGCCCTCAGTTACGTGGGTATGGAATATAGAAAGTGATCTGTTGCGGTTGTTCTGGTTGCTACTGGTTTCCTCTTTTGTGAGAGAGGTGTGCAAATGCTCGGTGTCATAAGCTRTTGCAGCAGAGAAGCTGAATGGTCTTTTCTCTCTTAAGATAAACTGTCATTCCTCCAGAAAGTGGTCGTYGTCAATTTATTTCAGCTTTATTTTGCTCTTTGCCAGCTGTGTGAGGAGCATGTTSAATATAACCAGTTATTCCAATAGCTTCATTTCTCCCGTAAGTATTTTGCTTATTTTGGGGTGTCACCACAATCCCATTTAAAAGCTTGCTAATAGTAATTGAAAGCCATTTTAAGCTTGCAGGTAGTATCAGGATTTGAGCTGTGTTTTACTTCTGTAAAACAGAAATAATAGTTAGCTATGACAGATACTAGGAAGCTGAACAACAGCCAGGGCTACCACGCTTTTGGAAACCTACATTGCTAGAAGAAACTCACAGTATAYAGGCTTGATCCAGAACCCAGTGAAATTAATGTGAATCTTCCYAAGGACTTCAGTGGGCTTTCGATCAGGTTCTGAGTGCAAAGTGTGATCAGCAGTGGCCAGAAAAAGGTTAGGCACAAAATAATCAGGAACTTTGCCTTTGTAAAGAGGGTGCCTGGGTCTTCAGCCTGTGTTTAAGAGGGATGTTGTTGATCCTTCTACAGAAAGCAAAGGGGAACAGAAGTGAAAGGGTTTGACTAACCCGTGTTTAGACCAAGTGGTCTTCTAGACCACTTGCAAAAGGATACCAGCTTTGTTAGGAAGGAGAAGTCGGCTGATGCTATCTGTTCAATTCCTCGTTCTTAATTATTTTAGCTGATACCATCTATATGCTAAGTCAATCCCAATGAATGGCATTTGAAACATCCAGACCAAAGTCATTACATTATCACATTCAGGCCAGGCTGTAAGTAAAAGAGATTTGGCTTGTTCTTTACACTGCTTGGCCSCTGTCCTGAATGTACTGCCATTATAACGGGGGATTATCTGCACTGGAGGTTTTCTTCATTTCCATTAGGAGAAAAAATTTCATTCAGCGCAGCGAGGGCAGCCTGAGATGGCAGGAGGAGATTGGCTGCATGCTGACGCCTTTGTTATCCGCCGAGCAGAGCCTGACATCCCCTGACACTGCCGGGGGCTTGGCAAGGGGCTGTTATTTATTTCAGTGTGTGGAACACATTGTTTTCCAAAAGGGAGGAGAATCGGCCCTTTATTGAACAGGAGTCACTGGGCAGCATAGTCACCGCGCTGCCGAGCTGCCGTAGCTGGGGTTTGTTGATATAGTTGGCTTTTCAGCAAGCGCCTTTGTTGGGCTTATCTTTTCTTTTAGTCTGCATCTCTTTGGTGGTGTTTAAGGTGGATCTAGGCTCTCCCTGTCTTTCCCAACCCCTCTGCCTTTTCTAACGTAAAAACACAGGGATAGAAACAGAGGGACTCATATTTTTCAAGCTTAGGGATCTCCATAAGGCCTCTTCCCTGAGATACATAACAAACTTCKCACATAAAGATACCATCTGTCCTGCCGTGGGTTGCCTTAGTTCAGTGGGTTTCTCCAGTCAATTTGCAGACCGCGAATGGCCCATACTGCTCTGGTAGGCAGTGTAAGCTGTTTCAAGATTGCACTACACCCACACAAAAAGGGCTGCTGCTTGCTGGTTTACACCAAAGCTGCAGCGAAGCACTGTGGCCTCTTCATCACGTAACCCCTTGTAACAACCCCCATGACACATTTGCGTTAAAGTGGAAGCCAGCCGGTGCGGTAGCCTCACGTCTTCCTAGARCCTAGACACTGCACACATGGTCCCCCCGAGAGACACCATATGAACATAGGACAAACTACGGGAACGCTTTGGAGCAGAGACCAGTCTACACTGAATTCACTTAAAAGTTGAGAAAAAACAGGCTTTTGGTTTGGGCGTTAAGCRCTGAACCAGTGGCAGTGTAGGTGTGGAAACGAGGAGGAGTTTTTCTCTCTGGTATCAGGGGAGCATTAACCTAGCCTTGTGTGACAGATTCATCATACAACTTGGCCCAAGGGGAGCATTTTTCAGGAGCTTGATCATCCCAGTAAAGTCTTCGCTTTGGAAATATAAACCCAGAGGTGAATCAASAGACACTAGGCTCAGACTCTGCTCTGGACCAGTGGCTTACAGGGCAGTTCCTCCAAGACACAAATCCAAAAGGGAAGAAAACTACTTTTCTCTGCCAAATAAATGCAAGCCTGGCTACAAGAGTCATCCAGTGACCCTACACACACAGCCGCCTGCCCTTCCTCATGCTTGCTCATCTCATTGCTGCAAGGCTCCAGGTGCAGCCAGTCTGCGGATCAGCTCTCAGGACCAAATGTGCTCTGCAAGCCTGCACCATGCTTCAGAGTAGGGTTTGGCATGTCTGTTGTTCATGCTGAAGACTAAATTCAGGTCGCTATCTTGTTAGGGTGGCTGCTAAGCTAAAGATTCGGAGGGCCAGGTGACTCACCAACCAGTTCACCAAGTGTTCTGAGTTCTTCAGCTGAGAGGTTCTGCTATAAATAAATTTTTGCATGGAAGGGAGAATACATAAGCATGCAGATTGCTTTTACTTATCTTTTTTTATCCTAGAAACATGTTGACAGTAAAGCAGAAGGGGCAGAGTATTTTGTCACGTGGCCATAAGGAATAGCAGTAAAATGCTGTTTGCTAACCAGGATGGAAGTGTGACTTCAAACCCAAAATGAGAGAACTTATGGTCTGTAGATTTGTGCTAGGATAACTGATTCAGTGCTTGATGTCTCTGGGAACCTACTAGATAAATATGCCATCTCACAGATGATACCCAAACCAATTGCATCTGATATTGAACTTTCCATTTCCAGTTCATTTCTTACRTTATGAATCTTTTAAGTAAATCTATCTGTGGATACTGCAAAACATGGRGAAACAGAGCTCTTATCAGAGCTGGGGAAGGAGAATAACCTGTATTTTTAATGCCTGCACAGAACAAAATGAAAGCATCCTAGGCCTGTCCAGCCTAGCTGAGGTGTGGAGGGCTCCTTTGGTCAGTCCAGGAATGGGAAGGGGAKTCTGTCCCAAAGGCCAGAAGTGTGCCAGTGCGCAGTCCTGCACGCAGGAGTCGCCTGCAGACATGGAGATGCAGTCAGGCTATGCAAGACAGAGCATATTCCACACTCCAGGAAAGCCAGGTTGGGGTCCAGCAGCTCAGCAAATTCATGAAGTATCAAGGAAGATTTTATACAAAGGTGCTGTTGGATTGTTTGTTGGCGTTGCTCTGATCAAATTTGCTCTGTTGCCATAATAGTAAACATGGTACATGTGAAACTCGGGGCCATGAGCCAGTATAAAGGGATAAGATAATGGATGTTGCTTGAGCCTTTTACCGTCTTTGTAGTTAGAGCAGTTATTGGAAGGCACTAATCCCCCTCTGCTGATTATTGACTTTTGAATGAATCCTCATACACTCTCCAGCAGCAAAACTTGTGGGTTTTCAGGCTCAGTAAAGCTCAGTAGACCTTGTCATTTATTTTCACTGTTACTATTATTTTTCTATTTCAAAGCAGAGTTTTCTGCTGTGAATTCCCCACTGTTTGATCACAAAAGCAAGCAAGGGAAATTGTTATTTTTCATCCTGAACCTTTTGTCTTTTTTATTTTTATAGTCCACGTGAGGTGACTTTGCTGGTCATTAGCCGAGTTAGTAAAGCGAGCTTTCTTTGTTGGGCGATAGCAGGGAAACATCAAATGTCTGGTTCCATGGTAGGAATTTGCTACTGAAATAAAGCAAGCGTTGATAAGTTGCTACCCTCAGCTATATTTGTCCTAGTAAATAAACATCATCAGGATTTGAGCACAAATACACGTTGTTTTGCCCTGTTTAGCTATTTTGAGATTGTGTCGGGCTAACAAAATTTCCTCCGCATCAGATAGACTTGTTCTGTCGCTCTTGCGTTTCACAGATGATGTATGTTTCTGCACACCTAGCCAAGGGTGTATTTTTTAGGCATTGATCAGCACAGCAAATACCCCTGGAAATCCATCCCATTAATGCAAAGCGGTGTGTGCTTTGGATGGGTTTGCTTTTTAGGGGCCAAGGTTTCTATCAGGGGAATGATTTGCCTCTGTGGTGCCTTGGAACGGCGGATTTGCTTAGAGGGAACTGTGGTTTGCCAGCACAGGGCACGYGGGGGACATCACACCCTCGGTGCCCACACTGCCTAGCCAACTTAAGGACAGCAATTGATACGTGTTGGCTTAAGCAGGCCAGAAGAGAAAGATTCAGTTTTCCAGGATACCCATAAAAAAGGTCATTAACCATTTGGCGATGGGCTGTTCGGCTTAAAAGTGAAATTGCTCATTTGAACCTCACAAAATCAGAATCGTGCTTCTTCCCTGACAGGCAGCAGGACCCAAAATAAAATAAAGTAGCAGCAGGAGGCCAAGCGAAACACAGCAGTGAATTTGTTCCACTTGGAGCAGCGGAGCCACCGCTAATTTGGGCTGGAGGATCGGAGCACATGGCAAGAGGTGGTTTGATGGGTTCAGTAGATAAACACATTGGGTCAGCCCCGAGCTGCAGATGCCACATGCTTCGCAGTGAGGCAAATCACAGCAGAAATAGGCAAATCCCGCCCCTTCRGCATCACTAAATTTCCCATAGCCCTTCCTAGAAAATTCAAAGAGACTACACAGCTTCCAGCCTGAATCCTGGCATTTAATGGGGGTTTCAGCTGTTTAGACATGCTGCAGGATTTGCAGTGTGCATTGCTCTCCCTGCTCRCTTGAAGAAACAGATATCTGTTCTCGACAAGTTGGCTGCCCCACCTGTTGTGCACCTGAGACCCAGAGAAAATGCTTTTTTTCACACTTCTGATTAGCGGTAATTAGATTAGGGAAGTTCATAGTGATGGAGGAAGTCTCATCTCCGTGGAGGACCGTCCTGTGGAAGTTAGTAAGGGAGCRGGACAGCTCTATTACTGTGATTAACTCGGGGGTTTTGCCGGAGCACATGCAAGCTGTAACCTGAGCAAGATCCCATCGTGCTAGGAACTGTACATCCAGCACTGGAAGACGGTCCCTGCTGCAGAGAGGCATATGTTTTGGCTTCCTTCTCCTTTTAAACCTCCAGATTAATCAAATCATGCTTTGAGCAGTGGAAATGGTGAGTTCCAGCTTCAGGGAGTTTCGTATCAAGAGTGAGCACTGGTCTGGTTCCTCAGGGGTACGTGCCTGTCCCCGAGTGAGGGAACGGGGAGGCTTTCTCTCCTCTACCCTGCCTTGTATTTTCATAACACCTCTAGGAGCTCAGTGCCTTTGAGACCTCCACCAGATTTGGCAAAATTGGCCAAGAAACTGAAACATTACTGAAGGAGGAGCAGGAGGATCCTGCACGAGCACACGGGCGGACGTGCAGCAGGTGATGCACTAACCTGGGGACGTTGAAGAGCAGACTGAGAAACACGTCAGGGGAACCTATTGCCCAGGTTTTCAAAACCACTGGGCAAATATTAAACCTAATTACTTGTAGGCAAGCAGGCATACTAAAGCCACTCTGAAAACATTCTCCATTGAAACATTTTTTTGACAAGGAAAAACTAATTCTGGGCTTATTAACCAGTTTCAGTAAATAGAATCACACTGATGAGCAGACACTTAATTGCCTTCTGTATCATAGCTGGGGAACTAGAAAACAGGAGCTGAAACTCCAGGCTCACAGCCCCCTTCTTAGCGCCTCCCCCTCTGTTTTCCTTGAGAAACAACAAAAAAGGTCAGATCCACCTTCTGGCAGAGATCAATTACGTACTGCTTTTTAACAGAGCTTCAGTATATTTTTCTCCAATTTAGGCCAAATTCAGAAGTGAATCCGAAGATGGTTAAGATGCATGTCAGAAGGAAATTGGTCAGAAAATGGATGTTGGGTGGGCGTKGGTAGCGCGGCGCAGTGTAACTCACAACACTTCGGCACTCAGTGGGAGAGCAAAATTGGTTTAAGTGAGAATAACTTACACGGATTTGGGGCGGGGGTGGATGTAGAAGTACAAACTCTGAAAATGACCTTTTTCTTAGAGGAGAAGAAAAGGAGAGGCCGGGAAGGGATCTGTTTGTGGTGAGAAGCGGGTACCAGCCCCCAGGAACAAAGGGCCCTGTTTGCAGGATGTGCCCTGAGGAAAATGCAGATCTGTTCCAATCTCCCAGAGCTGCCTCCTTTCTACTTGTGTCCTGTGAGCCACCCTCCCTGCCAGCCCAAGCGGAGTGCAGAAGGATTCGCTTAGGGTTTGTTGATGAAAACAAAGCCACGGAAGAGCACTGCCAAAGCTGGAGGTGACTGGCAGCCCCCAGCCCATGCCATTTCATTTCGTAGTTTCCTAAGAGAGGGAATAATGTTCAGTGCTGATTGCTTTGGGGTAACGCAAAAAGAATTGCTGTAGTAACAGRAAAATGCGGAGCTTATATTTTGTGTGGATGGCTTATTGGGTCAGAGCTGGAACATGCTTTGATTTGTATTCCTGATGATTGTACATGGGCACTAATTGGCCAAAGAAGCAAGAGATCTTTGTTGCTTTTGTAGTTTAATGAGGAAAATATTGTGTAATGTGATGATTATTTTCTAATCAAAAAGCAGAGGAACAGAATGGGAAAGAAAACCTRTGAGTGAATAAAGACTGTAATTTTAATTAATATTTCCTTGTGCTAGTCAGTTTTTCTGTTCTATAACCAGTTGTTAGCYCTACATATGCCCTAATGTTATATAAATATTATATAAATATTATATGAATTAATATTTAATATTACATTATGCTTAATATTATAGAAATATCTCCCTTAATATGCTAAGCATTTGCCTATGCATGTTTTACTCACATGTATGGGCCCATTTAAGCCAACAGGACTGCTCAGGGACTAAAATGAGGCATTTACGTTTGCAGGATTGGGGACTTTTGTGTCCTGTGCTTGAATACAGGCAAATCGTTGCTTATGTTTGTAAAAGCAATATATAGTCTCTCTATGGGAGAGCCCTGCGTTCTGGAAAGTGAGGCAGAGACATTTGCCGAGCCACTGTCCTCACTGAYATCCAGCAGTGCAGTTCCCTGCAATCCAGTGGGATTACCCCACTACCCAATGGTAGGATATTTTGTTTAATGAGTGATTTGCTTTGATGTGGCAAGACTAGATGGATAGATGAGAATAATACCTGTCCAGAGCATTCTTATTAGCGAATCTCAAAGCACTTCACAAGGTGAGACCAGTATCATTGCTCCAKTTTACAGGTGGGGAAACTGAGGTGGGCAGAGGTTGAGGGACTGGCCTGTGCATCTGGTGGCGTGTTGGCCAAGCCAGGGGTCAAACCCAGAGGATATCCCATCCCCTCCCTCCTCCACATCCTAACCACTAGCCCTCACTTTCCAAAACACGTCCCCTTTCAGCAAGCTCAAGGTACCTGCTCATGTCTTCACACTCAGTGCCTCTTGGAGAGGGGCTTTGTAGCTCTCAGCAGCTGGCCCTTTTGTCCCACAGRAAAGCAGAGCTGTTTGCAAAGCTGAGCCTAAGGAAGAGAGAGGGTAGGATGCCCAACACACCACTGTATTTTAACGAAAGAAGCATGAAGGATTAGAAGCAATAAAATGGCAGTGATCCCTGCAGCATTTGGAAGAACAGGTTGGTGCCTCTCTGGGTTGGAAGGACTGTTTGTCATGGCCACTTACGTTCTCAGGAAATATTCAGCATGACTCTCTGCTACCTTTGGGTCTTAGAAGAAAYGAATCTGATTCACTGGGCTTTCATTACATACTGCTGCGGAGCTGTGGCTGGCCTGAGAGCCTCTTAGCTGATTACCTGCTGGATTTTAAGTAATAAAAAAAACCCAGTCCCTCTTTGAAGCATAATCTAAGCAAATATGATTTGAAATKAAGAAGAAGCAGGGTTGGTCATCTTTAAAACAGGCATAGGGGATTATGCATTTCAGTTTGACAACCAAAATTTTGGAGCAGTTAGTGAACATAACTGGACCTTTACTTTGGTAAATAATTGTGTATAATGATCAATTTGAGCTTGGTGATTTGTTTCTTCAAAAAAAAAAATTGCAATGTTAAGATTCTGTGGCTCTACTCTCATAATTTCAGTGTTCACTATGCTCAGAAGCCACTGCAAGGTTCCCGCTCCTGCTTTTCTTGCAAGTCTCATGATACCTCCTGGATTTTCCTTAAAAGCCCCTGAAGGCATGTGAATTTGAGAGACCTCAGTTCCAGGTTTTTTKGGGGAAAAATAATATCTCATCCTCTGTAGCAGCATAGAAGTTGAAGGTGGACCCATAAACCTTAAAAATCCAAATATCACTAGAAAGAAGTATGTGTGTTCATTATACTTTAAAATAAGAGATTCAAAAAATGCAATTCTTACATGCTTTGGAGCAGCAGTTTCACATATGTCATCTCTTTGAACACCTAAAAATCTGCAAAACATCTAATAATCAAGWTTKTTTTTTTTTTTGACTTGTGTATRAACCATTGCCAGTGACCATGGCCGCATGGTTATTATGTGTCTCATCCCTCCCAGAAAGTCTTTTACCTTGAACTGGCATATACCTGGGGSAAAAGGGCTCTGGTAATCCTAACTCAAAGCAAGAGATCCTTCTTTCTGGCTTTTTGCTCTCTTSGTCTGGAGGTTGCAAAATTTAATTTTTGGCCCTAAAAATCAGCAGACCAGAGCCTGCACACCCCCCAGGAACAGAGCCATTGCTTAAACACACACCGTTTGCAGACAGATGCTTTTTGAAATTACTCTTTCAGAGTATGATTTCTTCCCTGTAGCCCTTAAATCGCTGAAGTGGGAGTGGTGCCTGCCAAAAAATTGTTTTAAAAAAGGACGGAGGGAAAGGGGAAGAAACATCATCCCCTTTGCTGGCATTTCGTAGAGGGCATGCCCTCTAAGAGGCAGAGCCGGGGCCGGGACTGCTTACACTAACAGAGTGGGGCCAGCAGCCCCCCGCGTTCTTTGCAACAACACAGTATTCTCCTTATAAAATTGCAGAAGTGTTCATTATCCAGATTCAGTAATAGCAATAGTTATTTATTGAGGCTTGCGGCTTTCCCGCATGAGCAGGGTCTGGATCCCTAGTGGAACCATTCATCAGCGGGTTTGACAATGACAGTCTGCTGCGGGGCTTTCAGAGCACAACAAAGATTTCTTCACAGCTCCGAGTGACCGGAGCTGGCTCCTGCTATAGCATAGATTTGACAGAGGCAAAAGGAAACAGAGTCACTCGCTATCACGCATTTCTCTTTCTGTAGTGTATTTCTTTCTCTATACTTCTCATAGCACTTCATACAAGATAGAAAAATGGTGTTGCCTGCATTTTACAGAGGGGAAACCGAGGCCCAGGAGGGGAAAGCGACTTGTACAAACTTTTTTGGCTGATGACTGTCGGAACAAGGAACAGTGGCACTGGCCAAGTCCTAATTCCCTGGCAAACCCATGCATTCATCTAGCTGTAGTGAAAGCCACTCTATTTCCATGCACTTGAACTGTGAGTTATAGGCAGAGGGGGAAATACGGAAGGTAATGCAAAATTTTATACCCCTGTTTCAGTATCCGCCAAGCCTCTACTTTCTTGCTCCTTTGCTATATCATTTACTTTGGGGACAGGCTGCACACATGCCAAAACATTGTACTTTGGGCCCYATGCATATTCATACCAACCAGGCTCCAGTTGCACTTCGCACAGGCTTTTCTCCAAGCAATTTTTGCTGCTGTTGTTGTTGTTGCAAAACATTTTAATTACTCAGGAATTTTAATTAATTGTAACCCTGCTGAAAATGCCAAGACACAAGCACAAATATAAGGAGGCAGTTGCTCAGGTCAGAGAATCCCATCTTCAGTTAGCTGTGCTCGCTCTCAGATCATACAGTGTAATTACAGACACGGGTACAGGGAAAACGCTGAATTCTGAACGGCATTTTAATGTCATGGAGAAAGACGGTGGTGTTTTTATCAAGTAAGGAAGTCTGTTTTGAAGCTCCTATGGTGGCACTGGGTTGGCATACTGTTAACTGGAAAGCTGCATCCCAGAAGGATTACAGTGACATTTTTTCTAGTTCTTCAACTGCTTCAAACGATCAGTTTCAACACAGGACTTAAAATGTTCTGTGTTTTGATGAAGCTGAAAATCAGGTTGTTTCTAGACTGATTTCACTTGCAGTGAATGAATTAGCATGGCTGCATAGTTCCACCTTTGGCTGAGCCACTGACCAGGGACACGTYGTACACCTTGGGGTGTTAATGGCTGACAGAGATCCCCTTCTTGCTCAACATGTCTGGAAAAGAAAAAATCTCATTCCAGCCTTGTTACTTGTCATCTGGCCACAATGCCCAGCAAATTGTGGCTCCTTTGGTAATGAAGTAATTGAGGTTCCTCTGTCCAATAATACGAAGGCCTGGACCAGCTCTCAGCATACAAACTGATTCAACTTTCTAAGCCTGAAAGTGATTTTCTACCCTCTTAAAATGCTTACACGCCTTGGTGCACAGTCTGGACAACCCCCAGCACACCATGAATAATAGATTCCGAAAATCGGGAAAAGCTTTATTTATTTAAACACCTAAATATTCAGAATTTGTTCATGTCATTGGCATATTTACCCCATTTTTCCAGCAGTAAAAGGTCTCAAGAGGGTTTCCACCTTGTAAACCTGCTGCGAGCAGTATTTACAGTCTGTTGGCTGATGTGCGTKGAAGGCCCACAAGTGCAGCAAACATGGTTTCACCCTCGGTGAGTTTGCAGCCCTGCCCCTTCTCCTTCTGGAGAGCTAGTTGCGTGGGTTGCATTTTTCATGATAGAAACTYCTCTTTAGAAACGTAATGACAAAGCCACAAGGGTTTTCAGGATCTTTGCTCACAAAACAACTTCATTCCCCAGGTTTCTTCCAAATGGTGCCGTGGGGCTAATGTGAACTACTAGTGCAGTGYACGGGGAGATCTGGGTTCAGCTCACGCCTTTTCCACTAACGCTCTGCTGCTTTTTCTCACCATTTCCCCTCCCACCACGGCACGTGCTGTGTCCTGCTGGAGAGCAAGCTCATCTGTGCAGGGAAGGCCTCTCACTGCACACTTGGGTTCTGCTCTCTTGATCGTGGCTGCCTTTTCCAAGCTCGGCTCAGGCCTAGCGATAAGCAATTTGGAGGCTTAGCAATAAGCTAAGGTGTGAGATTCCAGTGACTCGCTAAAGAGCGGRGGGGATGAGTGGGAGGAGAGGAGCTGTGCCCCACCTCAAGGCTTTCTTCCTTTACAATAAATAACTGGTGTTTTCTTCTGAGCTGTGCACTTGCTTGTGGGGCAGAGCCGGCCGGGTCAGCCACATCCCTGGCTACGTCTGAGAGTTGGAGATGAACTTCAACAGGAGCAGGACCAGAACTGGTTTTGGGCACTGAGACGATGTCTTCGCTCTCTTACTAATGTAAATCCACAGAGCTCCCCTGACCTCAGCAGTAGCATAGCCACGTGCTATAGCCTGGGGCTGATGGTTTACTCAAATTGATGAGCTCCTTGTGAAGATAGCTCTAAGTGACTCAGCTCTCAGCCTGTTTAGACCAACTTCATGGATTGAGGTGGAAATTGAGCCTGAGTAAAGTTACTCCTCATCCCCCAGGTTATGCCTGGAAAGCAAAACTTCGCCTGTGCACATTTCATTGTCACAAGTGGAACCTTAATGGCAAAACCCCCTTGCTCAAAACCGCTCAGTTAATCATTTCCATTGTCTGAAGGCAAAGCTGTGCATTTCAAGGTTTTCCTGTACTACGGGATTATTGCCCTGATTCTGCAGACCACAGTTACTGCCTGGCATCCTTAACTGAGCCGATTCCTCCCAACACAGCCTCTGTGAGAGGATCTACACCACCGGGGCTGTCCATGCCTTCAGCCACAGGCGAGGCGGCTCGTTGGTTTAGCTGTGTGTTACATGGCCACAGGCAGCAGCTGAAGATGAGCTCATTTCGCCTTCTCCTCCGCCGTGTGCCACGGATTAAGGCAGAGAGGGAGCTGAGTGTGTGTCAGCAATGGGATCCCTGGGAAAAGGTGTCTGACTGCAGGATTAGTCACAACAGAAATTGCTGTGCTAAGCACTGAGTATCACTTGGCTCTGCAGATCTTTAACTTGATGGTGGAGATGTAGGGGAGAGGCTGGAGCTGGTATTGTGACCGGGGAGCAAAGCCAGCAGGCGATTTCCCCTGGACAGCGGGTGCAGGGAACAAGCCCAACCACGTTCCTGCTCCCCTTTCCAAGCAGGTATAATAAAATACAGTCATGTTTAACATGCTGTTAAACAGCAGAACACTTCCCATGTATAGGGAGCGCCAAGCAGAAACGCAGAGGATGTCTGGAAGAGGAATGGTGACACTAAAAGTTAGTCCTGAAGAGCCGAGGGAGAGGAGAGGAGACAAGATGGTCTTGCTACAGGATCCGTTAGAGGTGTAGAGGAGGGACACAAAAGGCTGGTTTAGGTAGTGCAGACTGGCAGGGGGAGATAAGGAGAAGTGTAAGCAGGAAACCAATTTCCTTGTGACCACCTTTGTACCTGGCAGAGGAGCAAGCTGGGTTACAGAGCAGACTGCAAGGGCTGGTGTTCGAGGTACCCACCCAGCCCTGTATTTCTAGGGTGCCCAAGGCACAGAGCTCTTTCTTCTAAGGAAAGAGCTTTACATGTAGAGACACTGCTGCCTTTAAGGGGAGTCCCCTGTGCAGCACACCTTCCACACCTGGGGGCCTTTTTTTTTTTAAGTTATGACAAATACGAGCTAATCCCCGGAACCCCCAGCCACAAAGGTGATTCTGGTTTCTGACTCTTGGACAGTCAGGCCCACCTTGTGCCAGGTGTGATTCACTGTGCAGGGCCAGCCGATGTCCTGTGAATTGATGCTGTTCAAACACAGCTCTTGCTCTACACTGGGGAAAGCTGATCGTTGGTATTTTCCTGTGGTCACTTCTCTTCCCCTATGTAATCTCCGCTCATTGTCTCTTCTTATATCACTTTCTCAATCTTTATGTTTTCTGTAAACAATTATTTTCCTCCTATACTTGACTATTTTCTTCCCCTAAAACCTATCTTTTGTTTTTCTAGACATTTGGGGGTTTCTAATATTTTTCCTCATTAACAGATTTTTTTTCCCCTTCTTTCCTCCTCCCCATTTTCTTTAGCCACAGGTTCTTGCAGCTCTTACAGCTCCGTTATCCTCTCCCAGCCTTCCTGGGAGGGGGCTGGACCAAACATCCCACTTGCCTTCCAAATGTTGACAAGACTGTTTTGGAGGATGAGTGGCTGACAGACAAACACCAGCCTCAAATACTCTGAATGCTCTGTTACTAATAGCTTTATTCTTGTCAACACAGTAGGCAAAATAACCCTTGAAAGGGATAGGCCATATTTTTAGCCAACCTTAAACTCAGCTTCTAAAAAAAATAGCTTTATGCTCGGCTGTCTGTCTTACTCCCTGGATTCATGTTCCCCAAGCAGATATTAGAGGACTGCTTTTCATTTTGACCTGGTAGGGATGTGTAAAAGTCTTGGAAGCGACTTTTCTTCAGCCACCTCACAATGCTGCATTGGTGGGGCCCTGCAGCTGACCCACAGCTTGTAGCTGAGTAGGAGGCAGGAGGTGCTCATCTGGGGCTTTGCTGCATSCTTGGTCCCATGACTTGGACCTGCACAAAGGAACCAAACGGGTTGAAATTTGAACCCCACCAAAATGATTGATAACGGAGTGCCAGGGTTTCCCCACCAGTCGCAGTCACCACCAAATTCAAATCTTGATTATTTCAATATATCTTGAAGGAGTTAAAATTTAGAACAGCTTAGGGAAGATAAATAAGGATGTTTCTGTGCTGGCCTCCAATGTGCATGACCTTGCCTTCCTCCTCTCCTATTGGTCTTAGGACAAACCAGATTAAGGAGTGATCTCTTCCAAACAGTCTTCAGTTTGTTAAGCTTGTAAACAACAGCAAGGGTGGAAACCATTGCAAGATGGATAAAGCTTAGACATGCCGGCTGGGATTTCCCTGTGACGTGCCTGTAAGGAAAGTGTGCTAGTGAACAGGGCTAATTCGTTGTGCGGTGTCTCCYGGTTCTCCGTGCAGTTCCTCTTCCAGCCTGGTCGCTCAGGTCCCCTATTGCTCACCAAGGCCACCACGGCCTTCARAAAGCAGGCTCCCCATGGGACGTTAGTGGGGACAAGGAGAGGGACYGTCCCCTGGGAGGAGGCACAGGGGCTCGGCCTCTGTAGTCCCAGCCCAGCTGTGAAAGCTCAGCAGYGTCCCTTCAGCCAGGCACCCCGTGCTACCTGCCCTTGCGGCAACCGAACTCCACGCAGCACTTTGTCACCCAGCCAGAACGATAGCATTTCAGCTTTGCTGTAGTCTGTCTTCTTACAGCACTTCGTGTCAACACATCCTTCGCTTGAGCGGTGCAGGATCGGAGGCAGCACGCTCAGCAAGGGGTTTGTGCTCTCTGCTCTTTTAGGCTGGAAAGAAGCCAGGGATCATCAGGGTTGGGGGGGGCTGGTTTGTTGCTGGTCTGTTTGGGATTTTTTTCCCTGCTCCTTCACTAGCGACACAAACCAAAAAGACTTTTGCAGTGGCAGCATTAGAGGCTGCTGTGTTTGAAGCCCTCTCGTGCATTTGTAAGTGATGGCTTGTTTATGGCAAAACAGCTCTGAAGCAATTATTACGATGCAAATGGAGAGGTACACCTTTTTCTTTTATGTGTTACCTCTGAAGCTCAGTACAGAGGGGAAAAGTGAGACCATGAGCCTAGGAAAACAATGAGAGATTACAGAAGTGAATGTTGCTATACCGGGACTTAGTAATGAGGGATGCCATCAAAAATTAACAAGCAGCTTTATAAACAGCACCATGTAAGACATGGTGTTGAGTATAGAGTGAGTGTGCAGTGGGCTGCTAAGTGCCCACATTGTTTTTATTGGCTTTCAGACTGATGGGATGTTTTTCCTGACATCATCTGGTTCTGCTCCCAGTGCTGTTCACTATTCCCATTCATGTTTGGGGTAATAGTATTAGAAGAGTACAACTCAAGAAGAGTATTACTCAAAAATACGAGGGAGGAGCTGCAAGGGCTGAGGAAGACAGCATCAGAAACAGTGCTGCTGAAATGGCCCGGAAAAACCAATGAGGTAAAASTCAGTAACAAATGTAGAGGTGCTGCGTTTGAGAGGAAGAAGCTAGATTGTCCCAGAGCTGCAACTGTCCTGTGTATGCTTCACCCAAGTTAAGCCATGTTGTTATGTAGGTACATATGGTACCAACCAGGTGCCCTGCAGGAAACAGACTCAGTGCTTTGGAGCCAAGAATCCAGATCTAAGTGAATGCAGCAAAGGAAACTTGCCCTTGCTGGCTACAGGAGCTGTAGCACTCCCTTTCTGTGAAATACCCTTTATCCACGGCTCTGCACACGCGTGGAGCCGAGCAGACGCCCTTCCCCTGGCATACTCTGCTTTAAGATGCCACAGCTGCACATCCACTCAGGGGGAGGATGGCAAACCGTGTCTACTGGCTATAGACAGACTGCTGGGAAGAGCTTTTCTCTCCAAACTAAGAGGCATCTTTTCTGCTAGCAGGGCTTTTTCTGTTCCTTTGGCAGTTCCAGCTGGATATGGAAAATCCAGCCCAGCTGCAGACTTTAAGACATTGTTTTAGGACAAGACCTGTCAGGAGGAATAAGGCATTTTGGTGGCGAGTCGCTTATGCTGTGACTGTCACATGTGCACAGGAAAGGCTATGTTTGCCTTTGTGCCTGCTGTCCTTTCTGTATCTGGAAAAAGCAAGAGCCAGTGCAGTGTTTTCCTTTGGCCATTCAGCATTGAATGTACCAATAATAGCACAGTCACATAGTCAGAGTTTAAGGGAAGGGACTGTGTCTTCTTCACAAGGGAAGAGGCCCTAGCACTCTGGGGACAATGCTGCTACTCACATAAAGAACAGAAAGCGAGGGTCCTCAGCAAGTTTCTCCAGTTGCCTTTGCTCTTGGCATAAAGCTTTGGTGCCCTAGGTACCTGTCATATGGGAATGTAAATGTGAAAGGCAGGTCAGAATTCATATGCAAAAGCTTCCTCTGGTTTAGGAGGAAAGGTCAGAACAAGTTTCTTCAACCTTCAAGAGAGTGGTGGGGTGAGGGACAGCCAGCTCTAGCCCATGGTAATAGGCAAGTGGGTCTAGTTGGAAGCCAGCTCTGCAGAATTAAGACGCTCTCCCTCCCCCAAATCAAGGAGAGGTTGAAGAAAAGCTTTTGGAGGACAGCATGAGATGCAGTCAGACTTCACAGGTCAGATCGGTTCATGATGTGATGTAATTGATTGCATTGCAGGGAGTGCCTTGGGAAGCCCCATCGCTCTTGAATCTTGCAAGGAACAAAACCCCAAACCCCACAGCTGGCCACAAGAATCCACGTTTTCCTGTCTCACAGGACACCCGTCCTGTTTGCAGCGCTTGCATGAGGACAGGATACGTTCCCCAGGCCATTAAAGAGAAGGAAGTTACAYAGGAGGATGGTAGGGCCAAGTACTCTGCTAAAGCTTGTCCGACATCCATGTTGCAGATCTGCAGCCAAATTCTCTGCTGAAGGACTGCCAGGTTCAGCAAATATATGGAACCAGGTCTGTGTGCAGGTGTGAGTGAGCATGAGTCCTCCGAAGCCAGATGATGGAAGTTCACCCAGTCAGACACTTTTGCCACCACGTTTCTTCAGTGGATTTTTACTCACCACAGGTTTTTTTCATTTCTCTGACCACTCTCTGGTTTTCACCCCCATTTTCTATGTATTCCACATCTGTTCCCTCCCCCTGTTGTTTTCCTGAGCGTTTTCTAAGCCTGCTGCAAATGCAACAGCCCTCAAGTTCTTGTTGAACTTCTGAACCCACCCTGTTCAGGTGGGTGCTAAATCAGGCAGGACAAGTCAAGCCAGCTCTAATTCTGCTGATAGCAATTGCGCTTTTGGAAAATAATTGACAAACATTCTGCATTTAGACAAAGCTCGTCTAAGGGAGAGAGAATGCTTATATTCTGCAACTCTGGTCTGCAGAGCGCCAGTGTTCAAGTAGGACATTTTAATAACATCCTTCATGGACAAGTGTTTTGCTTGGAACCCTTTTTTCCTCCCTCCACTCAGACAATTGTCAGCGAAGAGACTCGCAGGGAACAAAATGGAATTAAATCTATTCAGAAAATTAGAACAATCTGCATTTCTTTCTTTCTGTGCTGGATTCATTACTAGCGGGGCTATAATCTGCATTTTTTTGCCTGAAGCACACTCCCACTCTTACCTCTTCACAGTGATGCTGCTATTCTCACAGATAAACAGGTCCTCCCTGAACGGATTATAGCTCTCAGCCAAAGGCAGGCTGATGACAAGGGAAAAACAAACAAATGCATTCCCAGGGCCCGATCCAACTCTTCGGGAAGAAAATAGAAACCCTCACGGATTTCAGTAGAGTTTCTATCCAGCCCTTAACAGTCCCTTTGCTGATGGCTAATTGCACGGGACCCAGGAAATGTGGGTTGTAAGGACTCGGCGTTGGTACGTTGCGTCTTCCCACCACCCAGCAGGCAGTTCAGGGAGCTGGAGCCCACGGTTCCCCCCACAGCCGCACTGCCAGCCGGCTTCGTTTGAACTCGGACACATTTGCTTTCCATGTGATGTGATTCCTTCTGCTGCCACAGGTTTGCAAGGTTCGATGAAACTATGAGTTCCTGGTTGGACAAACTGACAGAAGAAAGGACCCAAACTGCCAAAGGCAGTGGTGGAAGGGAGCAGGTTAGTGAAGGGTGGCACTGAGCCAAGACTGATGTTAATATTCATGCTCCAAGAAAAGGAGAGTGGGTAAATTAATGAAATGAGGAGCAACTGAAAGAAAAATAAGCCAGAAATATGTATGCTGAGATAGGAAGCTACAGTGATCAGGACATCGTGTTGGTTTTGAGGTGGAAATAATCCTCTGAGAGGAGGCTGTTCCCCCGAGCCCCAGCTGGAGGGTCTGCCTGCCTCCTGCCTGCCTCCTGCTCACGCACCCATTTATCTGTGCCACTCCTGCTACTACTGGTACATCTTTCCATCCTAGCTATTTAAACAGCTAGTTTCTTTTTATTTCTCCCACTCAATTCTTCCATGCTTCTACAGCTGGGGACCAGTGCTTTCAGTGGTAATAGGCTCACTATTGCTTTGAATTGGGAGGACTTTTATCAACCCACTGTTCCTGTAATTTGCCGAGGTTTAGAGTGATAACGAGGATTTGGGTATGTAAAGAAACCCTAAAGTACACATGGAAATTAACACAAGGGAGTGCAACTCTGAGCCTTGGGCATTAGTGACTATGAATGGGTGAGTGAGTGCTTAGCACAGGAAACCAAAACAGGGGAGACAAAAGCCACACGTAATCTTCTTGGGCTGGCAAATGCTGTTTATCTTATTTGTTTAAATGCCTGGAGAACAGAAAGCTTTTCTTTCCTTTTGTTGCTCTGTGGCTATGTGACAGTTTAGCCTTAGCTGTGCACAGTTGCTTGCATGACTTTGGCAAGGAAGCCATCCTGGGCTGGCCCAGTATGGGACTGGGAGGTGGCCTGGAGAGTCCAGGAACCATGGGCATGAGTCCATCRCCCCACCACAGAAACCAAAAGAATCGAAGGACTCCTTTCGGTATTATTGTGTCTGAAGAACCGCAAATAAAAAACAAGGGGAGGGGAAGTTCTTTAAGATTAATATTCTTTTTGAGTAAAAAATGTGAAATGCTTCCTTGCCAGGGATAGTTTCTAGCAACAAACATCAACTGTGGTCACAAACAATCCTGCCAGTGGATGTGCTGCCGCTTTGAGTGGACAGCAGCATAACTGCACGTGCAAGTGGGGTGGAAGCGCGTTGGTTTGCTACCAGTTTCCATAGCAGTGCAAATCGTTTGTAGCATTCTTGGCACTCAATTAGTGCTCACATCTATAGTTTCAGAAGCCTCATTCTAAGGCAGGGGGGGGAAATACATCAGGCCTGTTATTTCTGCTGGCAACACTGATACTAAAAATAACTAGGTGAATGACTTTATGGAAGCTGTATTTGAGTTCGTCAATAGATAAATTTTGACTGGACAGCAGGAAATATTTCTAATGATGGAATGTGTTACACTGTGGATTGTTATTCCTGGAGAAGAGTTATTCCTGGAGAAGAGAGGCCTGGAGGGCCTCATTGCCCGAGAGCTTTTAAAGGCAGGATTTAGGAATGAAGAGGAGGGAACACTCTTGCATCATGCCCTGATATTCTGAGTGTTTGGGGGTCCCTGAGAGGTGTCAGTGAAGAACAGCCATAGAAATCTCACGTCCATCAGCCAGATGAAGCAGCCCCATGGCCGGGTCTGGTTCCCGGGGTTGGCAGTGGCAGACTGGGGCTCCAGGGCCCAGGGCCCTGCTTCASAGGGCCAAATCCTGACCGCTCTCGGGTGCGCGTGGGCTGCCTGCTGCCACACGTTTCCTGGCAGGAGCTGCTGCGGCAACAACACCCCCGGGCCAACAGCTCGGTTGGGCTGYGGTGGGTCGCACGAGCTGCTGCAGAGACCGACCAGGTAACTCGTCCTGCCCGTGGGAGATGCTCCTGGCTGGCCTGGAGCTGTCTGGACAGGTATGTCTGCCGTCCGCCCCCTGAAAGGGACGGCTGAGGTCCCATGTGGCTCAGGCTCCAGGGTGTGAGGTGTGGGATGGGCACCCCTTGGCACATCACAGCCTGCACCTTTGAGATTTCGCTCGCGCTGTGGTTTGGTCCCTGGGGGGTATGTTGGAGCGGTTTCAGCATGTGCCACCTTGTAGAAGTCCCCAAGAGGCCAGGACACCGAGGGAAGAGAGCAGCTGTGCCCAGCCATACCTGGTCCTTGGAGATGCTCCCAGAACGTTTTTCCCAGGGAACCCCTGCTTGGTTCATCAGTCTCCTTCCCATCTTCCCCATTCCCTTGCCCCTTTCTCAGGCTCTTGTTTTGGCATTACTTGGGATAAATGTGAGTTCCAGCTCCCCACTCCAGTACCAAAGCAGAGGCAGCCCTGCCCAAGTGGGGACGGACTCGTCCGCCCAGCCTGCCTTCCCCAGCCCTGCCTGCACCCTGCCAGGGCAGCCGAGCAGCATTTAGCATGAGTTWCTCCCTTTAACTTTATCAATTGATTGGTTAATGAGCCACTTGTTTGCCTTAGGTTACTCAGCACTATTGCCTCTGCTTATAGATTAGGTGCTGCTTTTTATCACACGTTTCCCCATATCCCATAGGTTGTAAATATATTATGTAGATATTAGTAAGCTACAGTCATCACTGTTTACAGGGGACACTGGCAGTGCTATTAAATGCTAAATCAGCACTCCCTTACCTATGTTTCCCAAGTCCAGATAATCTTTGTGTTTGTTTTTTCTCCCCACCAACATCCCCCAAAGGGCAGAGGTGCTCCCAGCAGCTCGCCTCCCCACACCTCATGGTAGCAAAGCTGGGGGCTGTGCTTGTTCATGGGACTGCAGGTGGAGGGAGGGAAGCCTGGCCAGAGAGGAAAGGGAAGGTCTGCACTGCCTGGAAAACTCAAAAGCATTGAGAAACTAATGATAYGTCCAAACTTTCCTAGATACTTTCTGGAAAAACCAAAGCCTACCCCATCAAAACGGTGCATCATCCAACTGCCAGCAGTGCACCCACTATGTGGGTGGGAAGAGAGAGTCAAAGTAGTCTACGCTAATTAAACCTCAGCCTCTATGAATCCAATCAAACCTCTCCAAAAGGCAGGAATGTTTTACACCAGGGACAGTTAAATAATACTAGAGATAAGCTTAAACTCTGACGATCAGATGTGGACTAAATTTATTACGATGCAGATTTACCAAATCTTGCTGGATGTTTTATAATGCAGTTCAGACAGTCGCTTTGAACTGCGATGCGTCTTCTTCTCAGATACTCTTGGGAAAGACTTATAGGCATTTGCAAATTAAATCAATAAGGGATTTCTCAATTGAAGATGAGGACATGGGGGRTGACAAAGACTGATGAAAGTAGTAGGAGGAACATACTCATTTTCTGAGATGTTTGTCACAGCGGTCGCTTCCCAGCATAATGGGCAAACACATTTACACGTGTTAAATGCAGTTCTGCTGTCAGTTATTGTGTCTACCTAGAAAGCCAGCGGTGGCTTTCTGAACCAGAACTAGTCCATACACTAGTGACAGCTGCTTGCACCATGGCACCTGCKGCTTCTGCCCGGGTCTGGTGGCCACCAGGCAGTGCAATAGCAAAAGATGATGGAGAAGAGGTGCCAGGCATGCTCTCTGACGGCTGTCCCAAGAGGCTCGCTTCCCAGCAGTCTCCGCGTTGTTTCTTGGTAATACAGCGCTCCTGGGGCTCCCATTAACAGAATATGGGCCTGGCAAGGAGAACTTAAGTGCCAGCCTGGCTCTAAGCCAGGCTTTCAGATGCAAGAGAGCATCTGGCCAGGGTACCCAACACTTGATTCTTGATCGCTCCCTTCTCTGCTGGCAGGAGCTGCTGTGCCAAAAGCTGACATGAAGCTCTAGGAACGTGCGGGGACCCGTCCCTCACCCAGCGAGTGTGGGAGAGGCTCAGAGAGAGGGGGGCACCAGAGCAGAGCCCTTGGTGTCCTCTGTGCCAGGAAATGCCACAAGACAYTGACAGTGCCCGAGGTCTTCAAATCCCTTTTCAAACAGTATTGCGTTGGAATAGCTTGGCTGAAAATTTGGGGAAACACTAGGCAAAAATTGTTCCTTTGTCCTTCTCAGGGCAGTTGTAGGTGKGAGACTTGGAGCTGAGGCAGGGCCTTTCACCATTGCCATGGACGAGGTACCTCTCTCTGGATGCGTGTGCTGAGTTAGAGCAGGCAAGTTCTTGTCCCCGRCTGGCATTTTCTAAGCATCAGCTGCATTTGAGAATCCCTGAAGGGTTAACGTTATTTTGAAGGGTTAACGTTATTTCACTGAGTCCTTGTGGCAGGTGTCAGGGAAAAGCTGTGCATTTGTCTTCCCTTCAGATAACCTGTTCTCTGAGTACAAGCGTAGAAGTTATGATTTAAATATATCCAAACGCATGTAATTAATCACAAGTGCAACATACCTCCTTCCTGCTGCAAAACCTTATTAACAGTGTGGGCGGAATCCTAAAATACCGTACCTGCCACGTTCAGCTCAAACTCTTCAGGTTGGAAAGCCTCAACGCAGCCAGCAGACCTGAGCAGCCAGGCTGCGGGAGTTCAGACCCGTCACCTGCTGTTAGCTGAGCCCAGGGGCGCAAAGCAAGCTTTCACCACCTCCTGTTTGGAGAGGTGTCTGCCTCTGCTCCATCCGAGCCGTGTTTCGGCTATAGGCAGAGACTTCCATGAGGTTCCAGTAAGTACAGCCGGCAGAAACTTTGCAGCCCCACCGCAAGAAATAGCAYAGTTAGGGAGGCAAGGTTTGGCTTTATGCTGCCTGCAGCAGCAAGAGCGACAGGCCAAACTGCTGTTCCTCTGCCTGGGACTTTTATCACATCTACCCCAGGCCTCCCCATTTTGATTGCAAAATTTTCCATCAATGGAGGATCCACTGCAGTCTTCGGGGATTTTCTCCCAGCAGCCAGATACTCTCCCTTGGACTGTGATCTGTGAGGTGTGGTGCTTGATTATATCCTCTAGGAGAAAGGCAGCACATTGCAGAACTGGGAACACCATGACTCAAAGATCTCTGAGCCCAGATTAGTGGAGGCTAATGTCAGCTTGGCAGCACACCCAGGGGCTTGTGGCAAGCACACTGCTCGGAGATGGAGCCCCTGAGCTGTAATCATGCCAGGGAAGATGGACAGGATACGAGGAATGACATAATCGCTCTTTCCAGAATTGATTCCTTCTCAGCTTAACATGTTAAAACATCAAAAGTACTTAAAAAAAACCCATCTGCTACCAGAGCTAATCAAACACATCAATTATTGCTTCAGAAAGACAGTTGCTGCTAGATTTGATATCCCAAAAAAAGCAAAGCTGCTTTAAAGCATATTTTTATTTTAGCTGAGTGTTTTCATGACAGCACACGATTCCTAATGAGTGCTAGTACAGCTAGGACACACAGAAAAATGTGTCAACTGTGCAAAGATCAGCTCTAGACACAGGGGAAGTAACTCTGAATCCCAATGGATTTCAGTAGAATAGGGGGCTTTGGAAGCCGGGTTTGTCACCTGAGGGCTAGGAACTGGGTACATCCTACCAAAGCCGTGTGTTGATACACTGAGAGAGTCGTCCACTGACCCTTAATGTCTGGGGAAAATACACAAGGTTGCTCTATTCTTATTGTGGGATTTGGTGGTGGCACTTGATTGTGGGGATGAAATGCACGGGGCGATGAAGGGGCTGTGTATGTCCCTTGTTTCCTCTGTTGTCCACAGAATATTTGGTTATGGAGAGCAACATCTGCAAAGGTTTTGAAAGGCAAAGTCACCTTCCAGCTATCAAAACACTTCAGATAAGGCAGATGGGAAACCAAAAATATTATTTATGTTTGGGCAGTAAAACTGACATTGAGCCCATTTGCCTCATTTTTCAGGCTTTGATGATAGTTAATGACAGCTTACAGAAGTTGTAAGTGATCTAAAAAAGCCATAAAAAGCTGCTTTGTGTCCTTGTTCAGGGGATGAATTTAACAAAACCATTACRGGGCTTTAAAACACTGTTTTGACTTTCCAGAACCAGCTGTGGGATGATCCAGCTGCAGTTGGATCCCCCTTGCATCTAAGAGAACATCTAAGAGGATTAATCCCAATAATTTTAATTCAACAAAATGACCTTATRTAACATTACTGAGGAATTAATGAGAATTCTCTCATGTGGGTCATCACCGGCCCGGTGGACTTTTTTTTCCCCAGGGGAATCTCATTGGTCTCAGGGGGAGCGTGGACAAAGTAGACTGACTGTGTAGCACATTGCATGGGATCAGAAGATAAGTCACTCGGAGCAGGAACCCTTTTTCCTTCGCTGGATTATTATTTGGGAACGCACAAAGAAGAATGCAGCTGTCAGCCTCCACTGGTGCTATTTGAAACCCATTTGGCTCCGAGGCTTTTTCCACAGAAAAATGCAATCTCATCTAATGCAAATGCTGCTGCAGGAATCTGTGTAGTCCAGCTGTCTTTTTTTAATCGGAAAAAATCCTGATCTAATTGTTTTTGACTGTGTTTCTTTGCTGTTCTTACTGAGCTGAGCAGGATGCATATTAAAACTAATTAGGTGCATGTAGGGTATTCAATATTTGATATTAATATTAAAGGGCCCAGGAGAGGGCACATTATCAAAGTTACACAACTGCAAATTTTAGTAAAACCAAACTATGCCAGTGGCCTGACATTGCGTAAAACCCAAGCCTGCGCCGCTCCCTGCTTGGTGCGGGATGTGGGGGTCGGGGGCAGCCTCCGCCTGCGTCCCTGCTCGCRCCTTTTGATTCCCATCTGGGCAGATTTGGCTTTTGGGAGCATAAGGAACTGATTTGGGGCAGCAAGAAAGGGGGTCTGTTGTATCGCTTCTGTATCAGCAAGTCTGATGATGGGTATTTTCCCCCCTGTGCCATCATCCCCTCTCCGTGCTTTAGGGGAAGGGTCTGAGGTTTGGGTTTGGTACCGAGCCAGCACTGGGGGTCAGGTCCTCAGCACGTGTGTGACCTTCATGGGAACCAGCGGCTCCCTGTAAACGAGGTGCTCATTTATTCTGTAATTAGCATTTGGGAGCAGGTTAGTGCATGTGGGTGCCGTGACTCCTCTGGGGACCAGTGGCCATGGTCTCTGTAGGAGCAAAGCTATCATTAGGGTGGCTCGGGTGGGTAAAACCACTTCTGTGCTTGACTCTGTGCACAGTTAGGCTCACTGTGGATAATGTTTATTCTCATGCGTAAGCCACGGGATGCTTCATTTTCCTGACTTTTAAATTTCAAAGGATGGCTACGTCCCTATGGAGTTTGGGTGGAGTACTAGCACAGTAGCTGGATTTCCTCTGCCTGCTCAACCTTGCCTTGTTTTGAAATATCAGTAGTGGTGTCTTTCATTTATCAGCAGTAATTAATTACTTTCAGGATGCAGTAGACTGCTTATGCTCTTAAACTTGTTTTATACACACACTTAAAAACAGAGTATTTCACTCCAGTGCTACCTGTTAGAAAATGTAAATGCTGAAACAGTCCTCACAGAGCAAAGATGGGAAGGGTCGTTGGTGCATCCCAAATGCAGGGTACAAAACCCAACCCAGACCCCCCAGTCTGATGAAGGACACATGGCAGGGAACTGAGCATGCAGTCCAGGAAATCATCTCTCCTTTCAGCTACAGTGTGAGGATCCCCCCTCAAGACAGTCCAAAGCCAAAATTAAGCATTAATGTAGAATTCAATTAAAAAATAATAATAATTAAAAAAGACTAAGGGCTGCTTCCAAAAAGCCACAGGACTGCAGGGACACAGCACCACATTGGGAGKTTTTTTTTAGTGCACTTGTTTCTGGTTTACGTCTGTATTAAACTGGAAATTAAGAGAATTGTGCATGTATTTTATACACCCGAAAACAAGGTTTTAAAGGTTTGCAGTATCTGGCCCCTACATGTCTAGAAGCTCATCATCGTTAGCTGAATAGCTGCTCATCCACAGGCAAAAAATAAGATGGTAGCAACATCCATTCTGGGTACACACAAGAGAGTTTCTTATAACATCATTTTCTAGCTTTTTGACCAGCAGTTAAGGTGCAGAAGCACATGCCTAGCTTTAACTAGGCCTTATGAGGGCATCAGTTACCTACAGGGGTTGATATTAGGCACAAATTTAGCCGCCTTAGAAGAGCAAGAATGTTTCTGCCCTGTACAGGTCCATGAAACTTTTGCAATTGATTTCAATAAGCTCGACCATTTCCAGGGCTGTAGATTTTGGCAGCATTTCAATCGCCTGATGGATTTGCTTATTTTTTAACATGAACCAGCTGGTCAGTTAGAATAACGTCTTTGCATGCAAGAAGTACTTTGGTGGTAAGAATTCAGTTTTGAGTGACCCAAAGGTATTTCCTCCAGAAAGGAGATTTCCCCCAGCTGGGAGTCTATCACAGGGCTCCATCAGTATTTCTTGGACTGGTGTTAAAAATCCAGGTTGAAAAAATTATACTTTTTAAAATTAGCTCTGTCTGCAGCTTTTGGATGACCCTGACTAAGGAAGCTGTTTTTCTTTTAAAAAAAGCAGGCATGTAGGCAAACAGTCATCTTAATCTCCATCTTGGAGAATTTCTTGCAGGAATAGTATGTACAATGTGTCATTCAAGCAGAGCCAGAGTGGAAGAAGAATGAGAGTTTTGAGAGATTTTCACCCTGTCACGGAGGTCTGAACTGTGCCTTTACAGTCTTTGAAACACAAGGTCATGGGCATCTGCGTTGATGTAGTTTAACATAATCCAGGAGTTTTTAATCGCATTTCAGGCTATTAAATGAGTGAGAAGAGAATCACTGGAATTTAGCTTCATAACTCCCCTGTAAACAAACTTTTTAACCGCATAKCAAGATAAAAATAAATTTAAAAGTAGTGGATTACCTCTAGCAGAAGATTTTCCATCAAAATTTGATCAACCTCTTCCCTACATATTAAAGTCAGATTTTTGCATTATTGTTTTTCCCCATTTGCAAACAAAGCTTACAGAGTTTTCTTCAATATTAGTTTTTTTTCCTTTTGGCTCAAGCTCCGCCCAGTCTCACCAGAATAACCTGCTTGATTCTGGTATGAAACACAGATTATTTTTGAAAGAAAAAGAGGGGAAGAAGGAAGAAAAAAAATCAGAAAAGTTTGCCGATCAAAAATAGGTTTGTATGTGTGTTCGTTCCAAAATTCTTCACGTAAAATCCACCTTGGATCAGTCTATACCCTAAACATATACGTATGAATGGGGGTCTCAACAGCCTAAGCACAAATGCATGGGTGGGCAAACGCCAGTTGTCCCTCTCATGCCACCTCCCTTCTGCCATGGCCCAAGCGATCTCCTGCAGTTGCAAGCCGCCCTTTACACCCTGTAGCATCTCACGCTCTTTGCATCAGCTGGGAGGTTTCCCCTGCACGCGTAGTCCGTGTGTGTGGACTTCAGGAGCTCCCCATAGAGAACACTCGGGAGACCCGAGCTTTCCTGACGTGGATGGAAATGCTGGAGAGGAGCACACAACCGCCCAGGCTGAAGCGGAGCTGCGGGTGCTACGCAGGGTACCAAAACCAGGTCAGCTTCCTAGAGCCCCCAGAGGTGAAACTCATTGCTGTGGCACAAGGCTCTGTACAAAAGCTGTGCGATGACCTTTAAGTACCTTCATTTGTCCAGGTGAAGGTGAGGAACGAGGACTGCTCTTATAGGAACTGGACCGTTCATTTGCAAGGTATTTGCTTGCGATACACTTCAAGTGTAATAATCTCCTGGTGATTTCTTGCCTGGTTTTATTCAAGCAAATCACTGTAATTTCAGGGATGTGCATTGATATGGGAAAACTTCATTCAGCTGGAAACATCTTGCTGATTGAAAGTAAATCACCTTAGGTAAGACAGAAACAGTATGGGATTTATTTTCTCTGGTAGGCAATTGGAAGTCTCCACGTATGTCTTTTACAGTGATGCAGACAGTCTGAAGCCACACAAAGTTCCCTGAATTTAGCAGGAAACATTTCAAAGGCATTGGCTTGAGATTTTGGAGTGATGACAAAGTGCAGGAGATGAGGCAGGGCTGTGTCAGTCAGGAAAGGAGAACCTGCATGCAAAGCTGTGAAAGGGATGGAGGATACCGAGCGCTGGAAGGAAGGGGGGGAGCAGGGGTGTCCACAACAGGCTCCACTGCCGAGCGCTGCCATCTCTCTCCCTCTGGCACAAGAAGGGCGAGTTTTTCAAGATTAAATGTCTTCAGACCAGCTGTGTTTAAGGAACTTCTTACCACATACTTACGGGCCCTGCTGGCGCCATCTCAGAAATACAAACACTTCTCCTTGAGAGCTCTTGGAGGGCAGGTGAGGAACCAGAACACAGGAAAAAAATGTAAACATGGTGTCTATCTCTAAATATAGAGGGAGAAAAGAGGAGTAAGAATTATAGACCAGTCAACTTCTAGAAGCGTTGAAGAGAATTGAACTATCAATCAAACAATTTGCAAGTACCTAGGAGATAAAAAGGGAGATGAGTGACACCCAGCATGGATTATACAAAAATGAGGCATGTTAAACTAATCTCATTTGATTTCTCAGCAGAAGTAGGAGAGGAATAGTTGGTGCCATATCTAGGTTTTGGGAAGGGTTTGACACAGTCCCACTTAACTTTCATAAAGTGACCTGGAAAAACAGTGTAGATAAAACTACTTCAGATCTTAMACAAAAATGGATGAGTAGCACAACTCATTCCCAAAGAATACAGTTACCAGTGGCTCATGGTCAGAGCAGAGRACTCTGTCAACCAGGACTCTGCAGGGTCTGGCAGGGGTTGATTTTCTTCAAGATCTTCATCAGTGACCTGGATGAAAATACRTAAYTACCTCTGGCAGTGACATGGAGGTGSGAGAGGTACTTCAGCATATCAGGGGATAAGCTTTACAGCTTAAAACGATCTTGACAGGTTGGAGAAGTGAGGACCGAGTCTAGTCTGGGGCACTGTGCCTCAAGACAGAGGAGGACCCAGTTGGAGAAGGTGTAGGGAAGAGTCATTGCAGTTACTAAACCTGGCTTAGGTTGGAAGGGCTGGAAGGAAAGCGCCAGAATAGCTTGTCTGGAACTGGAGCAGGGAGGGGAGGAAATTGCAGCCTCTGCTCCAGGATGTTTTCAGGATAGACGGACAAGTATTCCCCGCAGGAGTGACCTAGGGAAACTGGCTCCTTGCTTGGATCAGCCCAGGCTGAGATCCAGCCCTGCCGTGCTGGAGCTGTCGTGTGCTTTGTTCAAGGCTGCCGTCTCACAACTGCTGGGGCAGTGCGTGTCAGCAGGGGCATACGGCAAAATTATCTTTGGCTTTGCCTTTTTAATACATTCATTTTGTAGTGAAAGGCTGAAGGCATGTAAGTGCTTTGTTGAATGGAAGCCAAAGCGAGCTGCTACACAGAATGCACCCCCTGTTTCCAAGTATTTCAATTATTTTGTAATTAAGCGATAATCGCTGAGGCACTGGGCACTTCTTCAGGATTAATGACTTGCTGGGGGATGGCAGAAGATCTGATCTGCAGTGGAGCCATTTTCCCCAGCAAATACCTGTCCTTTAATGCCATTCTAAAATGAGTATGACAACATAACATGCAACCATATGGGTTTTGCTGTTAGCAGCTGAGGGATAGGGAGCAGGCAGTAATAGGTACATGAGACAATCAGATTGCTTCAGTTGTCTCTCACCATTCCATTCAGAGCACGGTGTTTTATTAGTCACTTGGTGAATGAAATGGCTTTTTAATTGCTCAGAATAGCTTTTAAAAATTACAGCATTGTCTCCCCCCTCCACAGCCCCCGGAGATCCTCTTAAATCCCTTTTCTTCCTTTGCCCTGGAGAGAATCGGCTCTAGTATGGCAAAGAGGAACCTGCCTGCAGCAGTTCCCTTTGTATTTCAGGCACAGGAAAAAAATACAAGCCGTTTAGAAAACAGAGGATTCGCATTTTTAGTGCTGAAAACCCTCTGTTCCCATTAATTTGCGGGTTGCTTAAGCACTAGCCCACCCTGCCTGAACCTTTAAAGACTTCCCAGTCTTGACACCCTGCTCACTTCTATTAGTTCCTACGCACTGTGCATTTGTAATGGACACAGCTCACTACGGTATCCAAACCCCGCTGCTTCTGGTGTCTTGCAGCACACAAGCTGGCTCAAGCCATCCCCCTAGCAATACACCTCCAAGAGTGTTGCTGGAGCTTTAGGTGTCCTCTAGGCAGTAAAGCACAATAGCAGGCAAGAAGAAAGGTATATCCCGAATGGGTGAGTGGCGGCAKGAACAGTTCCAAAGGACTATGGAAAAAGCTGCCACGGGAGTTCAGCCATCAGATCGCCAAGGCAAGCAAGAGGAGAAACATTTGCAAAAGCATATAGGACAATAAACCAGTTCACAGTGTCCTAGCAGGCTTTGGAACGGCACTAGTCAGTGGGGATTTGCTTGCTCAAATATTAGGTAATGTGCTAACTGCATGACTGATTAATCCGTAGGTACTTCCTACAGCAAAACTTCAATACTGGCATCCGCAGTGCTGCTTTCAGTTGCCGTGGCTGCCTTCCCGGAGAGATTTCACAGAAGAACAATTGGGGTGGTTTTTTCTCCACGCTCTTTTCTGCCCCCTTTAAAACTAACGCTTTTATGTCTGTGCTTTGAACGATATCAGCGTGTTGCCCAGTCAGCAATATGTTCGCTGAGGGATACCAGAACCGCTCTCCATCACTTAATTCTGCCCCTTCAGCCCAAGGAGCCCTGTTACTTGATAGGGAGCTTACTGGCTTGGAGTATTCAGAAACACGGAGTATTTAGAAGTGAAAATGTCAGGCAACAACTTAATGGTGCAAGGCCAGAGGCGGTTTAAACTCTGAAGAAGACCAAAGCTCACCTCTTTCCCTCTAGAGCTGTTCAGCCCTCTTTTTGCCATATGAAGTCCCTGGCTGATGCCTGTCAGRGAAAGGCAGGAACAAAGCCAGCCCGAGGTGCGTGCATCACTCCGATCTCCACCGGCGTGGGCAATGGCTGGACCAAACAAATTTCAGCTGCATCCTCTTGCGCCCCTTACACAGTCCCTTGTGCCTCTTCCTCTTCTCACCCCTTTCATATCCCCCTCTTACGTTTCCTTCTCTTAAKTGCCCCAGAACCAACATTTAGTCCCCTCTGCCCCAAAATCCAACCCCGAGCCAACCAACCAGGAAGAATGAATTATTTCTGGTGATGCTTTTGCTAACCGCCTGCCTGCCTCCCACAGGACCCCTGCTCTGCCGAGCTTCTTGCTGTCGTGCTCATAGCTGGGAGGAGACGGTGATGTGCTGTCTCTTCCCTTCAAAGGGGATTGATGCAGATCCTTGTGCTTTGTGCCAGCCATAACTCTTCAGGTTTGACTGCAACTTTTGACAAAGAACACATTTCCCAGAAGTTCAGCCACTTCTCTGAGTAACAGTAAATGATCCATGAGACCCAGTGTCGATACACGGCTCTGCTCACCTCCCTCCTTCCTTGTTACTCAAATGCTGCTATTCCAAACCTCAGCACAAGCACTGGATTCACACAAAATAAAAGCTACAGAGTACAAGGTCTGCTATTGCCCATAATCTTCATCGAAATTAAAACTAGCTACAGAAAAAATTTTGACAAATTGGCGAGTCTGGATTTACTCAGGCAGAAAGGTTTCCATCCACCCCTGCTCTTCTCAGCCTAGGCGAGACAAACCAACAGCCTCTCGTGCTGTTCCCAGCACGCCAGCACCATTCCCCATTCCTGGAGTTGGGGTACCTGAGCAGGGGGCTCTGCTCCTTGGGTCAGTAGCTTAAAAATTTCCTGGACACCAATTAATTTGACCTACTGCCTGTCTTGGGCTATCTTTGCTTGTCATATTTTTCCAGGACTCAGAGGGTGTTGGAGCAGGTCCTCCCAGGAGTTCAGTGTTCAGTGATGAGTGAGCGAAGGTTGTGGTGGGGAGAGCAGAGAGTTGGTCGCTTGTGTTAGAAAACCCTTCCCTGAGCTTCACATTGTGGGAAGTAGATCTGTGTCTTTGTCAGCATGTTTCTATCATCAGCCTTGTTCTTCACGTAGTCATCTGTTAATAACACGGGGCTGGCATCCAGCCCCGTTCTCGACCGCCATCCCATCACTGTCTATTGCAAGCTCACTGTGATCCCCGCTAGCGCTCCCTCTGCCCAGGGGGATGCCAGCGATTGTCAGGACCTTGGTTTGGGTGTATCTGATGTAGAAAAAAAGGAAACAAAAGTCCTGGTATAGACAGGATGCTATGTTTTATTAGTGACCAGATCTGTTACTGAAGGACTCTGTTGTCCAGTGAGATCTGAGGATGAGCAAGCAAGGACTTCATTTCAGCTAAGCAGATCATCCTCTCTGCCAATATTTAAGAGACAGGATCATAACTTATGTCTTCACTGGGAAGAATTATTGTCAAACACAATTAGCTCTGCAAATCCTAGCTGTTTTCTAGACAAACCCGGGCTTAGTTCTTGAGTTACTTAGAGATGAAGAAATTATAGGGGTCAGTCTTTGACCTGAGCAAGGGATTGCAAGAACTCATTCCGTCAAATAGTTCCTTTTGCAGAGTTTAGTAGGGACTAACGCACAGCGCATCCAGCGTGCAGAGCCGATAGGACTGTGGGTCTCATTCCCACCTTGCTTCGGGAAGCGATAACACAGCATGCCTTTAGGCAGAAAAACTTCCAGCACTGTTTTTAAGGGAGGAAGAAGGAGGGAGGAGTGTGAAGGGTTGTAAATGCTCAACGTGCCACACAACTAAGTCATTTCCCCTATGCATGCCTGTGTCCCCATGCATGCAGGGGTATTTCGACTCTGRTTTCTTTTGTAAGGCACCCCAGGAGTTACTATGAAAAGAACTAGACAAGAACTAGGGTTTTCTACCACTTGTTTCAGTGGTTAAGATCTCATGGTCATTGGAAGCATTGAACGTACTTCCATAGACCTTGACAGGAAAGATAATGTAGGACCTGGAAAGCTCCCCGCTGTGACGGGTAAGCATGCGAACACGAGGCTGTCCAGCCTCCAGCATTCACGGTTTGGTTGGGAGGGAGGTACTGTGTGTGCTGACCCTGCACAAAACCTCCTTGAGAGAGGGCAAAAGGGATGCTAATTCCAGGCGCTGGGCTCAGACACACTACTGGTGAACAACCAGAAAGGTTTAAAAAGAAATGCTGACTAAATTAAGTGAATCAAGCTAGCAGATGTGCTCTTCAAAAGAGCACAGCTCTCTTTTAAACGTCTCCCCCATTGAAATGACATTCTCAAGAGGTTTTTGTCCTTTGCATTTTCTTCAGGATCATCCACGAGGATGGCTTCTCTGGAGAAGACGTGAAGCAGTACAAGCCAGTGGTCTACAGCAACACTATACAGTCACTGGCAGCTATTGTACGTGCCATGGATACCTTGGGCATCGAATACGGTGACAAGGAACGACGGGTAAGTTAAAATCACAACTGCTTGGGTACAGAGAACTGAGCCCCTGGAGACTCCAGGGCACAAACAGGAGGCGTTTACACAGTCTGAATACCTTGGAGGGAAAAGGAGGGAGTGGGGAAGATTTACATCACCGTTGTATGCCGGTTGCACTTGCAGTTTTTGCAACAGAGGCATAGGGACAGTTGTATGTGACATGCCATTTGTACACCTACGCTAGGAAGTGTAGCCCTGGGGACCTCTGTGTCACAACAGCCACAACCTCTCGTGCCCTGGCACTAGCCAGGCCAGTACAAAAAAAATTCTGTTATCTAGGGATGGCCTAGATGGAGGCACTGACAGACTGGGGGAAACAGTGAGAACGTGTGTCCTGTCTGCTGTGCATGTGCTGGAAGCACAGGCTGCAAGGAGAAGTGTCTCGGGGAGAAGTCTTGCTCTTCAAATCCCTTCCACCAGCCTGCTAATATAGGGAAGCTTTTAGGATTAACTTGATTTTTGCGGGGRCTTGACTGGCTTTTACTCACACATCCCCCATTCAAGTGTACCCGAACAGCAATTTCACTTGCAAACAAAAGGATGTATTACTTCATTGAAGTTCATATGGACATGGTCTTAGGCAGCAGTGTTAGCATGTGTCTTATCAGAATAACGATGTGATGCCTGGCAGCCTTCTCATGCCACACACCTAAGCCAGCCTGTCCTTTTACAGTTGCTACTCTGTTGTTGCTTTAACCGGCTCCCTATTTTTAAACAGTGGCTCCTCTGTGAGGTGCCCCTGCCAGCCTCTGGCTTTCCTTTTTGTATTTCTGGCTCAGACCAAGCCTGCACGGGGAAACTCAGAGCCCTGGAGAAGTCAAGACCACCCTTTTTGCATGCTCCCGTCCCAGAGAAATTAAAACTACTTGGTTTCACTGGAAAGAAAATAATTTCAGATTAAAGACCTGGTAAAGGCAAAGTCCTGTATGCCACTGAGTTTATCATGACTATTTTTAGGTAAGTATTGAATGACAGATGTACAACATACCCCAAACTCCTTATCTGAGGGTTGATAATAAAAGCATTCACTAGAAAGGATGCCAAAATCCTGCTGTGGTGTTATTGTATGAAGAGGTACCTTATGTCTCCCAGACGCAAAGGGGTATTTTGATTTCTTTGCATCTAGGGATTTTTCCCACAGGAACTCTAAATCCTGGAGACATTTCCATCCTAAATGTAGAGATGATACCATAATGGAGTTCTTGTGAGCTTGCCGAGAACGAATGCTGATGGCTTTCGAACTGAATACATTAATCTGTTGATTACTCGGTGACTCAGCTCTCAGCAAGGCAATGTCTCTTGTCTCAACTAAAAACCTATGCCCAGGAAAACAGAAACAAATCATTCTCCATGTCTGATAAATAGTCTGTGGCAGACAGCTTTAAAATGTAAAATTTCTTTTCTTTTTTTAATGCCTGAAGTCCTAACTCGAGGAGGGAAACTCAGCGCTGCTTTAGTGCCAGGCCTGGCAAAGTACGGGGTGTGGAGGGGGAGAGCTGTTATCAGGACTGCCAGGAATGAGAGATGGAGTACTGGGCTGCACGAAATGTCGCGTCTGTTCATATTCCTGTGGAAAAGATGCCAGTGTTCCTAGGATTGTACGATAACTCGGGCTGGAAAGGAGCTCAGGAGGCATCTAGCTCAACCTCCTGCTCAAGCAAGGTCAGCTCTGAAGTCAAACCAGGTTGCTCAGGGCTTTATCCACTCGGGTCCGAAATCCTCCAAGGATGGAGACTGCACAGCCTCTTTGGGCAACCTGGTCCACTGCTTTACTGTCCTCACTATGAAATGGTTTCTCCTTACGTCTACTGTGAACTGCTCCTGTTTCAATTTATGCTTTATGGCAGTAGGGATCCTGAGTTACACCTTGCAAAGTAAAAAGCAAGTTAGATTAAGTTCTCCCCACCCTAGTTTCCCCTAAGGTATTTAGTTGTAGAGGAATTACTCCTGTCTTACAATGGTGTCATGCTGACTGTGTACAGACGAGCCTGCAACAAACCACTATAAACCAAACAACAGTCTGGGAGACCTGATTCAGAATATCTTCTCCCTTCATAGCTGGGAGTAATATTGCTTCATCCAGCAGTAGATGGAGGGGAAAGAAACCAAGTCTCAGGCTGTGGTCTTCCACTTGCTCCTTGCTCTTAGTCAACCTCCACAGAAAGTTGCTGGTATTAGTATGAAATAGTATTTATTTTAATCTTACAAAGAAGCACATGGCTTCTGCTACCCCGCTTTTGTTATTAAYGCACAGCTGCTATAAAGAGAGGCCATTAAACAGGCGATTTGTTGAGTATTATGCTACATGGTTCATCCCTTTTCAAGCAAAGCTTTTCTATTTTAGAAAATAGAAAACCCTTCATTCCTCAGCCAAGGGTTTCCAATGCAAATCYTTTAGTGGGGGATTTTCCCCTACTCATTACTGAAGCCCCCAAGAGAAGAGAACTCGGGAAGGGGAGCTGGGGCTGCGGCTGCTCGAGCCTGATTCAGTAGCAGSGAAGGAGGGGGCACGGGCCCAGGACAGGTTTTCCCCAGGGACTGCTTGGCTATTSCAGCTTCCCCCACCCCACCTTCATTGGAGATGCATCTGCCCCTGTACCCCTTCCAAATGGCACCCTGACTATGTTCGCAGCAAAAAAAAAACCCTCCCCTACTTAATAAATGTGAATGAGATGATTTGTGCTTTTGTTACTGAGGTAAAATCAAATCCTCTCTCACCGTTCTCATTTTTCTCCTGCCCATAATTATACCTCCAGTATTTAGTCTAATAGAAGTAAAAGACTGGGGRAAGAGTCCAGACTAAACCCCTTAGCTTTTGTCAGTCAAAGTGAGATCAATGTAGGAAATCCGAGCTAAAAAGACAAAATAAATCATGAAAAGCAGATGCTCCAGGTCTCGCTAACCCTCTCTGCTGATAAGGACCTGTCCCCAGGTTAAGAACAGAACAGTCTGCGTGTAGGATTTCACTTTTATATGTGCTCCTTGTTCAGGGRAGCGGGTTTTCTTGCAGGTGTGCCTGACTCACGGAAGGTTCATGGCCTGCGGGCAGCACCTAGGTCCTCGTTTCGTATCCTTCAGCGCAGGGAGGCAGGAGCACGTCCTGCCAGCTCGTGGCACGTTATCACCGTGCACAGCCTGGAAGGTCAGTCTGAAACTCCAGAAAAGCTGTGCAAGTGCAAAGTCACAAATCCTTTACACGTTGCAAGAGGGCAGGCGAAAAAGGAGCAGTCGGTGAGGAGAGCGGAGCCGGCTGCAGGAGGAGCGGCGCCGGTGGGCGTTCCTCATCTCCCGGCCATCGCTGCCTGACGTCTGGATCCCCGAGTAGCCAAGAGCAAGGGGTTACACGAGGGAAGAGGGGCAGAGGCTTGGTCTTGTCTGGCTACTCAAGATCCTCCAGCTGGCCTGTCGGGCACTGCTCAGTCCTTACCTTTATAATCAGATTAACAGGCAGGAAAGAGTCAGGCCGTAACGTGTAGCCTCTGGATTAAACGGTTCTCTAAAGTGCAAATGTATTAATAAAGCAAGCTCCTCACTGATTCCCTTTCAGTGTACCCAGGCAGAGCAAACGGGGAATGGAGATTTAAAGCCAGGAATCTAGAAGTCAGTACAAGTGTCTGAATCTGATCAAGCTGAAGGGCAGGGAAGTGATGGATTTTCATCTCTCCATTTGAAGAACCAGTTCCAAAGTCCGGCTTCAGAAATCCCAACCAAAAGAAGCGTAAAGTTTCTTCCTTGGTGGGTCAATGCTGACCTCAGAAGCTGCTTGGAAATGCAGCATCTACAATCCCACTTGGGTGAAATGYCAGAGCTGCAGCCAGGCTGGGGAGAATGAGGGTGTCCGCAGCTCGGAGTGGTCCCAGGCTGCAATGAGCCTGCCCAGGCAAGCATCCCGCCCTGTTCAGGCTGGTATGAAAACAGCTGTAGAGCATGTTCATATTAGCATAAACCAGACAGAAACAGGCTGAAATTGTTCAGAAATTACTCAACAGAGAGTCCCAGTATCAGTCGCGTGGCTCAGACACAAGTGTTTGAGGTGGCACGGTCACAAGTCCAGCGCTTGGGGTCCGGAGGTGGCTGTTGGTGACCTTCAGATACTGAATTTTTTTCCCAATGGGAGTCTGGAAATGTCTCTGCTTCAACTGTGGAAGGGAAAATTAGAAAGCAGCTAAAAGTGTTAAAAAATTTTGATAGGGAATTTTTTTCTTTCAGGCTTTGTAGCAAAATGTGTCTGTGGTGACCTTACGCTGTATACAGTGTGTAACTCCTGAACTGTGAGCTAAACAAAGCTGTAGCTGGGACATTTTAAAATACTGGCTAGTAATAGTAAAAAAAATCTGTTTAGTGTAATTGAACAGCACAGCTGAGGTGGCTGGCAAAGGGGGCCACGGGCACTGGAGCTGCGTCTAACCTGCTTCTGAACAGCAGGGTGCATGCAGAAAGCCGGTGCCTCTAGCCCTGTCCCCTCTGCACGTGCTGARGGTGGTGGCAGGACCGAAGGCAGTGGCAGGGCCGGGGACACAGCTGCTGTCACCCGCTGCCTTCCAGTYGCTGGAAAGGAGCAGTGTGTGGGAGGAGCTCTCTTTTGCAAGACCTGCTCCTGTGTAACTGGCTTTTCCTACTTGTCAGCTCAAGATACTCGTGGATTTTACTTCATTTCAGGCAGGTATCTGTTTAGACCAGCTGGCTCCTACGGCGTGTCCCTAACTCAAGCTCTCTGAGAAATGCAGAAAAGCTGCTAATAACTTTGGGGAGGGCGGGCAAGGTTAATCAGGCACTGCCGTGCTGGTACGAAGCCTCCGCTTGCTGACTGGTAGCTCATGGGGTGATCTGGGGGATGGATGCAGGATTCCTGGGGTTTTGCTGCTGAAGTGGGGATACGGCCAACCCTTGCTGGTCTGCTGTTGTAAGTGATGGTAACTTCACCACGGTGAAGTGTAACTTAGGGCTGCTTTGTAGAGGAGCAGGATGGAGTGGGAGAAAAGGGAAAATGGAATAAGGGGGCATTAGCCACCCCATTTTTGCCTGGTGTCATCATTTGTCTAGATGTCCAGCTGCAACTGAAGTCGTCTTGCTTGCTGCATGCAATAGCCACAACATGCATATAACCATTCCTGCTATACTGGGTCTGCTGGGTTCCTCACTGTAACAGCGCCAATCAAATATTTCAGCCTGCCCTTCGCTAAGGTGTAAAGATCTGTCACTCTTTTCCATTAAGACCAAAGCTAGCTTTCTTGCTCACCTCCCTCTTCATCCCTCCACAAGGTGCATTTCAGTTACCATCATTCATGTTTTTGAGCAGTGGAGACAAATAAAAGGCAGGGCATTTCTTGAGAGGTGGTAAACATCAAACAGAAAGGAAAGCACTTGTTATTTTCACAGCCTGCCTTGTTGCCGGGGAGATGGTTGGCTCATTCAAGAAAGGCTTGTTGTTGCTGGCTGAGATGGCCAATGTATTGGGAATCATTGCTGCAAAATGAGGCTGGAGGAGAAAGAGGGACATAGCAAAGAACAAGGGAAATCCCAGAGTAAGCTCTCTCTGCATGGTGCATGGTGCGTGACCCACCAGCCTCGCTGCATCGATTCTGGAGTCTCCCTAACCAAAAACTCTGTCTTCCACATCCACTAATGTATTTTCCTCCTTTGCCACCTTTAAAATCCTTGAGCCCCTGAAAATACAAAATCTTTCCCTAATAAATGACCTCAGTAAAGTGACAGCAGAKTGTGAAGACAGTTCATGACAGCCCTTTGCGCCAGCTAAAAGAGCCTGAAACAGTCTACTTCCATGACTTTGCTCTACCTCTTAGGGAAAGTCAAACTCAAAGAGATCCCCGCCAAGTCGTCTGAGACCCACAGCCGGGCCCGGGAGACCCTGCTTTGCTGCAGCAGCAACAGCACAGCTTGACTCTGCGCTCCTGCAAAGCTGAAATSGTGGTCATCAAGTCGATGACATACAATGATCGTCATATAGCAAAAAAGATCACCCCAGAACCRGTGTCTGGTTCGCTGTAGTCATGCTACTAGTAAAGGCGGTATTTAGAAGGGAGACAAAAAAAGCTTGTGTCATCGCTATAAACACATCATGGCTTGCKCTTGCACACATAATTTGGCCTAGAAGAGCCATCCAATTAAATAAGCAGGTTGTAGRGTTGGAGGTTGCCAAGTCTTCATGTAGAGTTTTGCTTAGGCTAAGTTCGTCAGTCTGTCCTCCTTTCCAACCTGGGTAATTACAATAGAAAACTGGCGATTCATTTAGGTCTAAAATGTGATCTTAGCTCTGGCACCGCATGGATTACGGCTATTTTTAGGGCAGCAGTAGTGGTGATGAACAGCAGTCAGAATCCCAGTCTTCTGCAGACATGTAACAGTGGGCAGGAAGAAATCCTGAGTTTGTGAAGGAGGGAGAYGATACTGGTCCTGAGGAGAAGGGGAGGGATGGGGACTCAGATAGAAATAGCCTAGAAAATGTAATAGCAGTGGAAACAGCTAGGTGCTCTAYGCAAGCAACTGAATTGCACGGACACCGCTGCACCCAGAGGCAGTATCAGCTAACCTTTCTTCCAGCAGAAGACTATCAATCACTGACAGCTCTAAAATCTGAAACTTCCCCAGGGTGGCCCAATGTACCCATTTTTAGTTAAAATTTCTAAAGAGTGAAARAAGGCTGTGTGAAATGGAGCCGAAGGGAGGCAGGGGAGAGTGGGCGGCAATCGCGTAGCAAGTTGGAAATGCACGTTGTGTGGAAGGCTGCTCTCTGGAAGGTGCCACCTTACTGAGGGGTTGATGTGCCAATGTGATGTTTTTCACRTTGGTCCTGCTTCAGGATGATAGCTATGGTGTTGGCATGGCAACGCTTCAATCCTCACTCAAAAGTAAACACTGGGTCTGCTTTTTGGGTTCTCCCGGACGCTGTGGGCTGGTGGTGAATGGGCAGCAGTCAGGAGACGGGGTGGGATAGAAGTTCACCTGGTCTTCCAGTCCCTCTGCACAGTCAGAAATCTGTTCCTAAGAAACACATTTCTAAGGAAAAAAAATATTTTGATGCACTTCAGCATTGTATCTAAGTGAGCCAGATGAGAATCACACCTCAAAATGCCACTCAGATCTGTTTTTCCAGGGAGCGCTTGGCATCGGCCAGGCACTGTAGATTGGTGACACTTTCCATCCATGCCGCCTTCCCAATTCTGAGATTAGCTTTACAGCTAACCGGCCTATAAAACCACTGGCCAGAACAGATGCCATCAATTAAAATTAGCCTTTTAATTTTCTTTTGAAGAAATACAGAGGAGGGAAAGGGATGTCTCAGGGGATCATTGGTAAGAGAGAGACCACAGTCATCTAGCTCCAACTCCAAGCGCCAGATTGAATCTAATCACATCTTTCACCACCTCAGGAGGGCTTTAAAGGAGATGGTGCCTGAGTCTCCCCAGAGAGAYGCAGTGAGAGGACAAGGCAGCGGTCACTGGTGCCAGGAAGGGGAATTCCAGCCGGACACAGGCTCAGCCTCGTAGTGCTTTCCCTCTTCTCTCCACGCAGCCAGGAGAGATCAGGACAACCCGCTCTTGGAGGGCCACCCAGCCCTYTGGGCATTCAAAGTGTGGAGGGATAAGAGAGGCCGCAGAACATTTGTGTATGGGAGGATCAGTGAAAATAGGAAATACCCAAAAGGTGATTTTTAAATTATGAGTATTGCCTTCCTCTTCAGCTAGCTGACRGGAGAAAAGCTTGTCAGATGAATTCTGGCGTTGTTTGCTCCCTGGCTGGTGGGAAGCACAACCTCTTCAGGTGCAAATCCATCTTTAGAGCTGCTTTTTTTTTTTTCTGGTGCCTCTGCTTTCAGCTGCCATTTCAGGCTTGATTTCTGAGTAATGAACAGCTCTAGTACTCCAAAGGATCCTCRAAAAGGATCCCCACCTCCCGCAAAACTGTCCAACATCCCTGTGCACCTGCGAAAATGCAGACCCTGTGCTGTAGGCAGGTTAGTCCTTGCTTGCAAGCTCTCTCTTTTTGCGGAGAGGGGGTGTATTTTTCCTCCACAAGCTTTATGTATTTGATACTGKTTTTTTGGACGATGCAAGGGAGTATTTTTAGTTTGAAAAGAAGAAAAAAACCAAAAACCCTGTTCCCTTGGAAGAAGGGCTGCCTGCCTTTCTCTGTGAGATCTGTTATTGAAATGCAGCGGTGGTTAGGGCTGCCAGGGGGGTGCGGCAGGGAAGCACTCGGCACACAGGGGAGAAAGAAGCCACAGGACTGTGACATTAGTGGTGAATTAACGAGAGGTGGGGTGCTGCTTTCCATTCCCACAAGATACCGATGGAAGATGGCTTCTCTGGGAGTCCTTGGAAAGTGCCAGAGCGGGACAACGCAAAAGATGAGGTGTTCAAAAATATGTGGTAGAAGAGCACAGGTGGAGCAGAGCCCCGAGAAGGTGCAAACCTCTCCACTGCCCGCAAAGGGGCTTCCTGGCAGCTCCTGGACCCAGGGCGGGATGCAGGTCAGGTGAGGGCCGGCTCCACACCACCATCCGCTCCTTCCTGGAGGGCAGCACAGCCCGGCCAAGGCGGATTTCAGCCCATCTGATGGGGCTCAGCGCAGCCGCTCCCCATGGAGCAGACAGCAGTGGCCTTGCCCCGAGCAGCATCTGGTGTCGGTGAGCACAGTCGGATCATGTTTGTCCTTCTCTGGAGCCTTTCTGTCCATAAAGGGATTGAAAGACCCGTAAGCCAGAACAAAAAATACATCTAGTTATTTGATGYACTGCGCAACTGAGGCACTAAGGTTAAACACACACCACGGCAGAGGCTGCAAAGATGCTTATATGTGTTTCTGACTGTATGGGTGGTCGGGCACTCGTTAAAATCCTTCCAGAAAGTCACCACCAYGTTTGAGGCTGAAGTTCAGGTTGCATCTGCCTGCAGCCTGATGCAGGCAGGATGCTGTCTTCAGGTATGATTGCAAGTCAGCTCTCCCAGCAGCAATTGCAGATAACTACAAACTACTCAGCACATTTCAAATACATGTCAGTTATTAAGTGGATTTATTTCCATCTCTTCTGGGGAGTGTTGGGAAGCGCTGCTGAGTCACGCTGCTTACTCACCGGTTTTAGGAGTGCCATTTAAAATATTTGTTTTCCGACTGCTTTCTGTGATGTTCCTATTATTTGAATGTCTCCAGATGTAAAATGAAAACATTTGTACAGGRCATCCCTGGCCTTAAACAGATCTCTGGTGTGTAACTCGCAAAAAGGCATAAAACAAATGTCTTGAGAAGGGACCTCTCCCTTGGCTCTGTCATTTGATGTTTATTCAGGGATTGCAGTGAGGGATAGCGCAGGCTTTGCTCCGAAACTGCAAAAGACCAGGCAGGCCGGGCTTGGGACAGCTTGGGAGGGAGGAAGGAGAGCTGGGCAGCTGCCTTGCTGTGCCTGGGCACTGGGAGAGGAGGGATGRGAGCAGGGTCCTTGTTTACACCGGGAGCAAATAAGCTTAGGACACAATATTCTCCTGCTGTGGTCTGCTCTGGCCACAGACCCCAAAGCAATTCAGCCCCCCGGGAGACACGACATCCMTCCAAAAGGGGAATTTTGCTGAGCTGGTGAGGCAAGGCGGCAGGAGCTCCCTGCCGATACACTGCCCTTGAAGGAAATTAAAACGTGCCGACTGCRCCCGAGCCCCACGCCAGCCTGCTCCTCCTAAGGGGAAACCTGTCCCTCCAAAGCGAGCCGCTGCTCCTCGTAGCCTGGGTAAGTCAGACGGGGAGGGAGCTCTTGCAGCCGGCGTGGGGACGGCTGCCTTCCCCCGAGCAGAGGCACAGCGAGACAGCGGTACCTCGAACGTGTCCCTTGTACTGCATCCATCATGGGGATGGCAGATCTGCCACACATGAGGAGTTCATTACCGGGATACAGGTTTTACTGAGGCTTTTAATCAGTATTGTGTACATTGGTAATACATGATTAAAGATATCGCATGGGAACTCGCTTAACAGCTACGATTACTGCTYTGACATCGGCCTCACCTACTGACTGGGGCGTGAGGATGTCTGCTGGTGCAGCAGGGACCAGCCTCACCCAGGGCGGCAGGAGCCCAAAGATGCCATTCACCCAGGTCGGGACGGCCGYGGCGGGAGGCCAGGCAGGAGTTCCCAGAGTTTCATTCAAAGGAAGGAAAAAATCAAGCTTCAGATGAAGATTAGGAACAACAAAGCCTCAAGAACTTCTGTAAAACAGTATCATTTTGCACCGTGGCCACGTTTAGTCTTGTGGTCAAAGACAGAGAGAGAAAATGTGCAGGAAAAAAGCGCAGGATATGCAAATCAGCCTGTGTCTGGCTTAGGGTTTTTGATAGATATTCACTGAGGGCCCCAGGACTTACCCGGCAGAGACCCACATCCGCGGCACGTCCCCCCGGAATCGCTCCAGGCACATCCCTCCCGAGTGTCAAAACCTACTCAGGAGCCAAAGAAAATCTCACCCACAGGCTTTGAACAAATTTCCTCCTTTCTGCTGTGCTCTTCGTTTTCCAGGGCTGTAGGAGTTTCTGGTTTGCAGCATATTATATCGGTGTTGATGGCATGACTGTTGCTAGATACTTTTCCCTTGATAAGAAATAATTCCCCTAGGTCGGCTATTTATAATTAACTCTTAATTCTTCTACAGACTGGTTTAAGACTAGATTAACTCCATTGATTAGAGGGGAATTACTTTTGATTTACGCTGAGATCATGGGAATGGAGAATCAAGTGACACATAGGAACAGTCCCACAGTTGACTTAACACGTCCCAGTTAGCTATATGGTTGTCATCTGCTTGTGATCCCACCTCTCTGCAGTGTGAAACTATCCCTGAGATCCATTTTCTCCTTTGTGGGAAGGGGGTTTACTAATCCCATTTTACTTGCTGGATATACATTACAGATGTCTGGTCGGGTATGTAGGCTGTTGGGTCATGTGTTACATACAACCAGTTACTTTTTAGTTAGGCTCACAGCAAAACAGGAGCAGGGCTCTGTCCTCCAAAGAAATTGCTTCCAATTCTAGGAGGTTTTACAAGTAGGGATGGGAGGGGAATATATTGCACAGAGGAAATGAGCATCCATTAACCAGAGAAGATGCAAGCAGACTTACAGCTCCAAAATAGGTCTTCACAGGTAATAGTTTGGGAAGCAAAAAGGGTCCCATTCTGTTCCCTCCTACCTGCTGGCAGCCGCTGTGCTCCAGGGGAGGAAGCCTCCTTGCCAGGCCTTCCTCAGGAAGGGCACAGYGGGACACAGCCGTGCGCACTCCCCCGGCAGCGCAGCTCAGCCCGGCTCCCACCCATGCCTGTCCATCCGTGTGACCAAAAAGTGAGCAAGAGGAGGCAGTGRCAGAGAAGTAGAGAGCATTTTCTGAGGCCAGGAGAATGTTTGGCTTGCCAATTTTATTGAATTTTTATTTAAAATTGTGAGAGCTTTTGGTGCTGCTAGGTGATATTCCAGGCAACAAAGGAAAATTTTTCTGAGAAGAAAGAGATCCCAGTGGTCACCATCCAGTGAGTTTGCGTTAGTTCTGTAAAGTTAGGAATTAGTTTCTTCCAAGTGAGAACCAGGTCTCATCTCCATCCCTCCCTTCTACATGTCATTGCATTTGTGTACTTTTTTTTCTTTTATGCAGGGCAGGTTTTGGCAACACAACCTATCTGGAGGCGCAGCGTGACATTTCTGTGGATGCCAAAGACAGGGGAATTTTAGGCTAGTTTTTCCTCACCACCTCACCAGCACCTTAGCCAAAGGTCTCAAATCCATTTTTCTTCCAGCTTTTATTTTCCTTAATTACTGTTATTGGTACTATAAGCTTAGGAAAGTTTTTCTCTTGCCAAGTTCCACTGCCATAAATATGAGGCATGCAAACGTTTCTAACCGATGATACTTGTGCTGTCCTTGTTCGAGTCCCTTAGTTTTCAACAGACTTTTGTTTTACTACAGCTTCCCTCGATGTGCATTGCAGGCAACCCCTCCCAAGGTGCACAGCTTTTTGCTAGCGAGATCAAGTTCTGCTTCTCTTAGCTGCCGTGGCACACACGTGTCTGCCCTTGCCCACTTCCACTGGTGAGATCCTTCACCCAGGAAAAGGCACGGGGTTAAATCTGCTGTCTGCAGTTGGTGTACGCATGCTGTTATTGCAGGCTTCTTTATTTAATTTACTCCAGAGGCAAAAGACGTACCAAGGCTGAAAAAGACCATATTCAGCATTACAGTGGATCATGAGCCAAGTTCAGGCTGGTCTTGTGACGAGTGAGTAGGCAAAAATCCTTGTTTTTCTCAACTTTCTCTTCAAGAACAAAACCTCAGGGAAGGCTATAGGAGGATTTATAGCAGCACGCAAGGCTCCACAGGGCTGAGCCTTTAGCTCAGCTGCCCTTCATGTCATTGCAGACCGAGAGATGAGCATCTACTATTTATGGTTGGTGATCCAAGCAAAAAATGTACATGCACAAAACAATCCCAACCCTAAAGCCCTGAATTATGTACCAGGAGGAGGAAGCCTATCCCCCAGCATGAGGACTCTGAGCAATTTCAGCATCAAGGCTCTCGGGCCATTAGGTTTCAGAAACCAAGAGGAGCTGGATCCAGACTACACCTCTACTTATGTCACAGTCATGGGCTGTATGCACAGACATTTTACTGTATTGAATCACCTCAAAAGCCACCTCTTGGGCAGACACCCTTTTTCTGGCTCCCCTCTTCCCATCCTTGAAGGAGCCGTAGGGTGCAAAGCCTGGCCCTGTTCAGGCAGTTGCCCCACTCGAGGTCCCCCAGCAGCCTGCAACCACAAGCCAGCCACGCCGCTGCACGCAGACATCTGCAATGGTCCTTCCCTGGGCACCACGGCACAGTAAAGCCAAGGAGGGAGCCATGCCCAGCACGTTTTGAACCAGAAAGCATGATCAGCTGATACATTTATTTGGAAGAAGAAGAAAGATGATGAGGATAGAGCTGCTAAGAGTAATCCACACAGGCCGCAGCTCTGAGCTGCCTTTCCACCACTAATCATCTGTCCCCTAAAATCCTGGGCAGGCGAGACCCCAGTTCTGGGGTCATGCTGCTTGTCAGCATGTGTTTTCAGCTTCATTTCTCTGGGCTGATCCAAGAGCACAAAGGAGCAGGGAGTGGACAGGCTGTTGCACCATGTCCATTTCTCCTTTGCCATCAACTTTGCAAAGAAAGAGTGGGCAGCAAATAAACAGCGAGGGCTGATGGGGAGGGGAAGCCTATCCCTCCACACTGTCATTATGTGACTTGCCTTGAAATCCTCTAAGAGATCTCCAGGAATTAGTTCCAGTGCTAGTGAGTCTTCAGTGACCCTTTAGGAAGAGAACTGAGCTCAGGGGCTGAGTCCACCGCAAAGCACCAGCTTTCTGCCAGTTAAATTCCAGATGTAAACAGATGTTCTCCCCAGCAGCCCTTACAAACCCTGTTACACGCATCAGGCAGCACCAGCACACCGTGCGGTTATAAGCCCTTTTCCGTAAGAAGTCGTAGGGTGTCTCCTGGGATCAGGAAGAATTAGTCCAACAAGTTCCTCGAGCCAAAAATACCAGATTTCCCTTCGTACTGATTATGCAGTTACTTGTTCAGGCCAGGAGTTACTGATCAGATTGCTACACTCAACACCGTGAAGGAGGGTTAATAGTGCCAGGACAGTTTCCAGTGAACCGTTTGTCCCTATCCCGCTCACCAGCGCTGAGCTGGGTTCTTCCCTTGGCTGTTCTAGCGGAGCGGTGATCATCCACAGGCTAAAGATCGGGATCTTCTCGGGTGGGCAGGGGCGATGCTGACTTTGCTCTATTTCTTTCTCGCTGAACCAGAGAGCTCCTCTCCTTTGGAGCGAGAGCTGGGGGAAGCATCGGTGCTTCCTTCCAAAGCGACTGTCAGGATTTGGGTGAGCTTCACTCAAGCACCCTCTGCAAATGGCAGCCCAAGTCCAGGCATGCCACGGGGAGACACCGAATTAATTTCTGTTTCCTCTCAGTTGGCCTGGAAGAGGAGGCTGCTAATGAAAAGTGCCCATTAATGCTTGCAGTAAAGGTGTTAGCCCCGAGAGATTAAATTCTTCCAAAACCACAGAGACCCAGCCCCTGATCTCTGTTGTGGGTTACCAYAATACTGGGTTTGAACGAGACATGAGGATGTTGTGTGAAACAATTAGCTGAACTGCCAGTGCCTTGGTGCACACACACAAAATTACAGCTATAAATCCAGGGCATCTGAAGGAGTGCCTAGCACCTAAATCTGGATAGACATATTCTAGAAGCAGTCAGAAATAAAGCACTTGACGTGCAGAAGGAAAGGAGATCCAATTTCACGTGCAGAACCACCAGCAAAGCTTCTCAGATGGTTGTTTCCAGCTCTCGCAGGAAAGAAAGGGGCAGTAGGTTCTAGCTGAATGCTAAAGCTAAATAGGGTATCAAGTAGTGGAGTGATAAAAGTAGCATCTCCGTAACTGTAAAAGGTTGTTCTAAAGGTCAGGTCTGCATGTACTCTCCTAGCTCTGTGAATAGCTAYTCCTTTCATCCACAAGTTGAGCTTTTGACTAGGACAGGCTGAAATAAACAGGGCTAAAGCTGTCCCGTCCATTATCGCTGGGAATGGCTTGTCTCCAAGAGCAGGCTCTGCCTCTGCAGATACGACACACAATGTGGCAGAGAGCAACCCAAGAGGGCAGATGGCCCACGTGGACCATCCTCACCACCAGGCCTTCATCCCCGGGCTTCAAAACGCCGCAGTGCCCCTCTGCGGAGAGACAGCGATGCTGTTGCGCTCGCTGCCAACGCACCCTGAGCACACACCTCCTGGTAACACCCTCTGGAAGCCTGGGCAGAAGCCAGAAGCCTTTCATTCTGTATACACTGCCCGAGACTATTTATCGGGAGGTAGGCTTCCTTTTCCACCCCCTAAGGTGAGATGTCAGGAAAGAAACCCTGCCAGTCCTGCCTGTATGTTTTCTCTCTCTCATACCAAGTCAAAACAGAAGGGCCCTCCAGCCCTGATGGTAGAGACGGACAGACTGGCAGAGCCACTCCGCACAGAGGGGGCAGATGAGGCTCTRATGTTTTTGCCACCTGAGTTCCTGGGGGTAACACAACCCTGCTCTTCTCATGCTTTTATTGATGTCCTTCTGTTGCCTTGGCAACAAGGCACTTTAATTGGCGAGTAAGAAACATGATTAAAAACAAAGCAGTTTGTTAAATGTCAAACCARGTTGGTGTGTCTCAAAGAAATGCCCCCAGGGCACCAAGGTGGGAGCACAGTGACTCTCAGGGCGTTCATTCAGGAGCTGGACTCCTCCAGCAAACAGACAGCAGTGCCAGAGGGGAAGGGGACAGTTCCTCTGGGTCTGCACGTTGCCATCATTTCTCCAAAGGAGCCATCCTGCCCTCTTCACACACCAGGCCAGGCCCTGAGATACCTATCTCAGCAAAGTCATTCCTACATCCACACGTAGGTAGAGGAAGGCAGATATCTTTGCAGGCTGTGCTAAACCTCTGCAGCCTACTCAGTGAGGTCCTGCTGCTACCACCATCTCCATGTGCCCCAGAGGGAAAGTCCTCAGGCRGGTGGTGGAGCCATGCCCGTTATGAACAGAGCACCTGGTCCAGGAACCCTCTGTACCAGCAACCCTATCTGCTAGGCTGATATAGGTGAAGAAGGTTGGGAGGTGATCTCTCAGTGAAAGCAGCTCATCTTCGACCAAAAACGTGAAAAATGTTGAAAATGACCCCTTAGTCTATGYTGTCAATGACCCCTTAGTCTATGCCCAGAAGAAAACATAAGCTGAAAGACTTAATTCCCRCYTGCAGAACTAGAGAAACTAATCTTWGCTATCCTGGGAAACAGCYGTCCAGGRTTTGAGGCAGGAAGACCTTAAAGTGCTCTGGTTTCTGGTGAGAGAGAYGATCCTGTAATACTCTTTTGCATCACCAGATTTCAAGAAGCAACTTTTTGTTGGTCTATCCAGCTGTCCTATTTATAACCAGCTTATATATTAGAAAAAGTGTATAATTCACAGTGCTTTCTAATTAGATGTTGYAACTACAATCCTATTTCATGCCACTCTGATTTGCTCCATCACAGTATTTTAAAGTTCTGTATTAACTATATCATGCAGGGCAAACTCTTCAAGGGTTTGAAACCAGCAATTATGTGCCGCTTTAATTTGTACATAAAGCTGATGTGAGCTCACGTGGCAACATCCCATCATGACGTCTGAAAACCTAGGATTAAAAGACACTGTTAAAGCTTTGTCCAAAGTCAGGGGTCACTTAGTCCAAAGCATGGCAACTCAAAGCAAGCTTGCCAGGCTAGAAAAGATTTCGCAATCCCAGTCACTTCTGACCTTTCCAAAAGGACTGAATTTTCAAGAGTCCATATTTGGTAGATTTCCAGAGCAATCTACATCTAAGTTTGTGGCTGACATTCAAATCTCTAAAAATGGAAATGGGCCTTYGCCACTTGAACTTGAAGATTATTCATTATAGAGGGAAAGATCTTGGGAGTAACTGGGCTAATGTGGTTAAGCAAACAAGACTGGATTAGCAAAGGGCAGGATTAGACATTACCCGTTAACACGCTGGCATGTGCAACAGCAGAAGAAGTACGGGCTGATTCTGTATGCTATTATGAGTGAGTATGTGYGTACAACTGCTCACCTTGTTTGTGCAGATCAGATATCCACTTTGGCTCATTAAGAGACTCCTTAGTAGGTGTGAACATCAAAGATTTGCTAAATGCACTGGCAAAATTAGCTGTAGAATATTTTCCCATGCATGTTTTAACCTTGGTGCTCTGGTATGCTCTTTGCAAGTGTTTATTAAAAAAAAAAAAAGAACCAAACACATTTCCCTGGTATTCATCGAGTGAAAAAACACAGTAAGACTGTAGAGTCCCTGTGGTATTTTCAAGGAGCTGTTCTTAGCTATCTGTTTAGCCTAAGAGCTCCAATTTGGGCAGAACAACAGTTTCTAAAAGTGCTCCCTATCTGCCTTTGCCTCCACCTCTATCTTAAAGACCGMCACCTTTGAAACCTTGCAGATGTGYGTTAACACAGCAGAATTGGTCTTGCCMAGCTTCTACGTCCGAGAGAGTAGCAGCCCTAGCTTAGGGCCTTCCTTAGCTGAGCTGTTGGGAGAGAAGAAAACAGTGAGAAGTTGCCAGGGGATTGTCTCTCTCTCTCCCGCCTCTTCCCCCAGCCCTCCCTGCTCCAGCCATGCCAGGCACAAGCATCCCTGCGCAGAGGGCAGAGCCGCAGCTTGTGCACATCCAGCTCCSTTGAAGTCAATCTGGCCCCAAGGCTAGTTTTGCTATTTTACAACAGAACAAATAGAGCAACTTTTCATAACATCCTAATGAGGCACATTGAAGAATGCCCAGGAGACAGAGACAATATCAGTGTTCCTTGGCACAGAGAGAAAATCAAAGGCATTTGTTTGTTATCTGAAATGTCGATCTCTGTTCCTTTCAGTGGTGGGCAGACATTTTTATAGTGTAGGTTCCTGGAAATACTCAGATGTCACTGTTACTGCGTTCCAAGAGTACTATTTATTTTCAGATATACCCATAAAAACTGAGACTGAAGCAAGGAAATATTCAAAGCCATTATGGGGTTATTAAGCTTTAAGTAGCGCTTTGCACTCTGTATGGCCCCAAAAGACCTAACACTTGTGGACCCATTCTTCCCATTGAATGGGAATTATATCATTGACTTGAGAAAACCCTAGTAAGAGAGGCGTCTTTGCCCACTAAATCGCCCAGGGTGGAACCCGGCAGCACCCCAGCAGAGATCGAATTGAAGAGACTTCAACTACATCTGGCCAGGACATTAAGGGAACCCCGTCTACCCTGTAAGAGTGAGTGTTTGGGAGCAGTTGATCTCAGTCTCTGCTTCGTGTGTCAGAATTAAAACCAGTGCCATGAAGAGACATCACTACAGCCATGCACATCCCACTGCATTAAATACCAGACAGCTCACGATCGTGGGATCTGCCAGTGTCGGCCCCTTCCCGGGTGCCGGCAGGGTCCCAGTCCAATAGCCAAGGCCAGCTCTCCGAGAGCTGTAACCACCTTCTTGTCTGCAGAAACGACAGCGTCGTGACAGCTGTTGAAGTCTCACCTGTGATCCTGATGGTGCCTTTAGAGAACATGCTGTTTGTTCTGTCAAGCTTGCTGCTTTTTTTAAAGTTTCGACACTTGTTAAACATCTTCCACTTCTCTAGCCTTGGTAACCAGAAGACATATTCCAAAGGCAAAAATACCAATATCAAAATACCTTTGGAGTCTGACTCAGGCTCRTGCTGGGACGGGGACTAGGACTAGTGTTGGATGTGTTTGCTGGGAGGTGACCTCAGGTGAATCGCTTCGGTTTGGGCTCAGAAGGCTCTTGAGATCTGCCTCTCAAGAAAGCAGCAGAGGCAGGCTGGGCTCCATCTCCTCGCCCACACTGGCGAAGGGGTATTYGTCAGCCTGGTGTAGCTGCAGTTACAGGTGATAATGGGAGAGTTTGCTGCATGCAAGTCTCAAAGGAGACGTACTGCAGGATGTGCACATCCAGGTAGGCTGGGCAGAGGCAAGAGCCGAAGYCCAGGGAAGGTGAGCCGAGATGATCTGTTCTTCAGAACGACTAAAAATGTCTTCTTTAAACCCCTGAACAGTAAAGGCTGCTGTATTATTAAGAAGCCAGGCCATTGGAAGGTATTATCCCATTAAAGGAAGTACATCTCCTGCAAAAAGTGTTTCCTAAGGAAGCAATGCTGTTCTGCTAAGGTTGACCTTGACAGAGATTTCTCCATTCTCAGTTGGATCTGGGAAGCGAGTATGTTAATAAACTCACTGCTGAGCAATTTAATGTTATTCTGTACACTCTACTCACTCTGGAAGCCCAATTAAGCATAAGAGAACAATGAATTTTTGCTTATTTAATAATGTTTTTTCTGAATGTCACTATTTAAAAAGCCCAGCAGATGAACAGACCCCCTACCCCTCACCCCCCGCCCACCAAARCCAAAATTATCTCAACTAGGTCAGATATGTTCATTGTGGTTTCTCCAGTTAAAAAGCTATCATCCATCAGGATTGTAATCATCCATCCATCAGGACTGTATCAGCCATCCAGGTTGTAAAAATGAACACTCTTCTGTTATTTTTGAGGACACACAGGCTGTTCCACAAGATCAGCTCGTGCCCACTRTTTCAGAATGCCTCTGCAAGAGATGGAAAAAAGGAGAAGAGTGGTTAAAAAAAGGAATTCAGACATTAACAATGTCATGGCAACAGCAAATTAGAGCCTCAAAAGCAGAACTCAGCTCACTAAAGGTTTAGGGAGTCACTGCACTGCATGACTGAATGAAATATTCAGCACATAAAAGAGGTCCCCAAATGTTTTTTGTATTTGTGATAATGATGCCAAGCTGACTGCTATTTATGTATATTTTTGCCTAACCATGGATTATTTTTTTTCCCTGCAAAAGATTTTAAAATAGTATACTTGTCAGGTAAACATGGGTCTATTTTGATTCTTGGGGAACTTTGGCATTTGCGAGCGTAATCATAAACATCAACTTCTGCTCATGCGGAAAGCTACTGTTGTAGCAAAAATTGACAGAAGGAGAAATTGAGCATTTTGGGGAAAGTTACCCAGCAAGAGATTTTATATGTTGAGTAAGATGATCTAACATGCGGTGACAGCCTGACCCATACCCCATAGTGAGGTATGCAATCTCAAATTCTGTGTTTTCACCTAATGCTATGCATGTGTACAAGCAGACAATAAACCTCCTTTGCTATTTCTTTCCCYTCGCTGCCCTATAGCTTCTCTTCCCAATGAGGTCAATCATGTCAAGCTGTCCAAGTATCCAGTGGCCATTCCCACCTCCCATAAGCTTTGCTTGCCTGATCTTTACTTCAAGCTTCATTCTAGTGCTTAGTCTCTTGATTATATTAGCTACCCATGGCTGATAMCAGTAATGGGATGGGATCAGAGGAAAAAAAAATGCATTGTGAAAAATGTCCTCTAGTTTTAATTTGGGCTTATGCCAGGCTGGCAGGGAGAGAAAAACTCCAGCAGAGCATGTTCCTTACACTAAAGAGGACTCAGAAGTGAGACAGTACTCAACTCTGATTTTTCTTGTGTTTGTATCCTTCTTTCTGCCTTTTGTCCTCCACACCTCACAACTTTTACCCTTCCCTCCTGTCTTTGCTATACTAGCTTGGGAACTTGAAGCAAGGCTTGAAAGACCCTGGGACTTTCTGTCCATGTAAGTGGTCTCTCATGGAGCACTCCATGCTGGTGGTCTACAGGGTCACTGCTAACGTTTTCACACTCATCTGCCCAAAACTGGATGGGAAAGTCTCTGAGCATCTGAGGCTGTTGCAATATTTRCCCATTCAATTGCCACATCCTGAGATTCTCCTGCCTTTGAAGATGCCAGGTGTCTTTTAGCTAAGTCTCTACTTCCCGTTACTCCTCTAAACGCTTTCAAGTCATTTTTCACAATGCTGGAATCTTCTGGTTTTGAACTTGACCTTAAAGTGAAATTTTATATAGTGCTTACACACACCCACCCCCTGAGTCATAGGGTCAGGTCAGTTTGGAGCTGTGAACTTTCCCAGTATGTTTCAGACCAAGTTCTGCCTCCCAGTGACTCAGTACCAACAAGTCTTCAAGCCTCGCACCGTTGGTACACAGGCATTAGAAGGAGAGCAGCCTAGCAGAGTTGTTACAAGCTTTTATGGTTTGTCATCTGGGAGCTCCTGGTACCTGGATCCAAATCCACCATCCTCTGTACCGCTGGAGGGGCTGGGAAGCATTTAGGGTTTGAATCAATCAGTACCAGAGCTGCCACTGAGCGAGGGTGGAAGCTTTTGGTGTTTTTTGCAATTAAGCTTAAGTGAGATAAAGAGGGCTTTCAGCCTGTAACAATGCCTTAAGTTAGGGCACGGTAGGGTTCGAAGTCTCTGTTTCTTGCACGCTGCCTGTAGCACTTATCATTGGCACTCTTGGGCACCGTCATGGGGCTGTCTGATGGAGAGGTTTTTGGCTAGGTCTGGCCAGTGGGTTGCTGAACAGCCTTAGGCTGGCAAGACAGCTTCGCGTTTCCAGAAGATGAGCAAGGAAATTGCACATACACAAAGCAAGATGGGAATAGTGTAGCTAAGAGCAAAAACTTAGCTGCAAAGAGAAATAAAATGTGTTCAGAAGTCAAAGTCCGAGGAGTTCCCAAGGGTCCAGCCTCCAGTTTACAGTACAGTTTGCCATTTTCCTCTTCTTTAGGAACTTTAAAAAAAGCAATACTAGGGCTTAGATTTCACACTTCTGGGATTTCCCTCTCCTCCCCGTCTGAGCTGGTGACTGCTCTCAGTTACAGGAACCCTAAAACCAGAAGTACCTCCTACATTACTGCAACGCCCAAGCAGTTGAGCCAGAGCCCAGAAAAGCCTTTATTGTGAACTTGATAATTTCTCTCCTAAAGAAAAGTGTCTAAGACTTAGTTTCTTAGTCTCAAAGCCATGACCTGGGTCCCACTCTGCTTTGGGAGAGGACACAAAGCTGCCTCCAGACAAACAGCTGGCTGGAGAAGAGCAGTCAGGTTGCAGGCAGAATTGACTGGGGGCAGATAGCTTGGGTAAACCCTTAGAAAATGGACATTTTTTCCTCTCCAGATTTAGAGAGGTGGCTGTTTTGGAGGATCCATTGCATGAAGATAGAGTCTAAAAGGGTTAGAAGAGAAGGATGATAATGAAGGGAATTATCTGTATCCCTCMAACTTTTAACTTGGTTGCCTATCAACAGCTCCATCTTAAAGAGAATAAACCTGCTGTCAGGTGCTTCAGAGCCCCTCTGTACTCTGCTAATCTCCTATTATTGCTTGTCAGAAGCCTCTTAAAGCAGAGTATGGATTTTCTAACCGAAGCCCTAATTGCTACGTTTCAACATGACTTATCCTCCTGAGTATGTGGAGCCCTTGAGTTATCTGAGACAGCAAGAGAGAGGTGTACCCTGAGCTTTCCCCTGCATCTGCTCAGCTCTCCAACATCCTGCGCTCAGTCCCCTAGAGCAAAAGCCCTTCTGGTGCACCAGTCTCTCCATTTATGTGGCTCTGCTAACCATCATTAGCAGATGAGTAGTACTGGCTGTGTAATCACCTGGTGAAGAGTTCCCCGATAAGGCTGGACCCAAAATATTTGACAGAGCATCTTTAGGCTGAGACTAAACTGTAGCTGWTACTGGTCGTGAGCACAGGGGCTGCTCCCCGGCCTGCCCGACTCTGATGTGCGCTTGATTCCTAAATCCCACACCTCTCTGTCCGGCTTGCTTGTGCWGGTACGGGAAATATCTGTCGGTTTTGTTAACCCTTGTTCATCTGCCTTTCCCATTGCTATTCCTTCCAATAAACCTGCAGGGTGCTGGAGGGTGGGTTTGGTGCTCTGTTTTYCTGCGAGGCGTGTGTTTGCATGAGGCTCAGGCAGCCTTTGTTCCGGGGTATGTGTGCCCCATGGAGATGCACCCAGTAGTGCTCCCCGGTGTATGTGCTGCCCAGTAACTTAGGAGAGTTTATCTTTATCAGGCTCCCCAGGAATGTATGAGGAATGAATGCAGCTTAGGCCATCACAGCGGTATGTTTCCCTGACATTTTCTTGGAAAAGCATGGTTGCTGTGTGAACTGCATGGGGGAAGAGCTGGCTCTGGGTACAGATACATCCCTGGTGCTGCCCGGGGTGCGATGTTACACATATCACTCTGGAAAGTAATGTGCTGTTGGGAGCATCTTTTCCCTCCGCCACTTCTTCATCATCGCCTCCAAACCACCTACTTCTCCGTACCTTTCACCTCCCTTTTGAAACTTCCTCTTAGGCTAGATTTCCATCAGCGCTTTCGAGAAGGGGCTGCCAACCTCGCTGTCACCCCACGTATGTCTCAGATCTACACAACACCACCCCCCCACCCCCCCCAACGCCTGGTACCAACAGTGGCCAGGGGACCTGGGCAGCCCAAGAGCTCTCCTGGCCCTACACCTTGGCTCTCCCGCTTTGAGGACGCTGTGGACTGTTAAACCTTTTTAGAGCCTTTTCATTTTGCCCATGCCACACTTGAAATGCAGTAGATGGAGAAAACATGAGGAAAGGGGAGCATGTTTTCTTTCCAGTGACGTGCTAGGTGGCATCACAATTGSAATACCAAAGGATGAAGCTGGGGATTGCTTCCTATCCCCACAGCAAAACCACACAGGTGCTACRCCTGGTTCTTCACCCTCAGGGCAAGGCTACCTGAGATACTTGTTGCTACTTAAACGCATGCTATCAGCAAAAGCTTCCCGGTGGATCATTTAGCATATAATTTCTGGTCTTCTTAGCAGAAGGAGCTATTAATAAGCAGTTACCTACAGATTTATGGGTCTGCGGATGAATGTGTCCACAATCTCTGTCAGCCTTTAACCTTGACGTAGCAGTTGTGCATGGGGTGGGAATGACCACCAAGCCCGGCAGTAGCAAGCGGTACTTGCAGCTGGTGGTAGCTGATTTCATGGTCTTCTGTCCCTGTTCAAGGRTAAACTTCCCTTCTTGCTGTCTGACATGAACACGCTCTGAATGATGGACAGGAAACGGATATTTTTGGATGTTTTAATCATCAAAACAAATCAGAGCGATTTTTTTCCTGCACATCCAAGTGAACGAATTTTAAAACAACCCCCCTTCCCCTAGATGGAAGGAGCTGAGATAATGCCAGCACATGCACTCTAACCAATTTTATTTATTTCCCTGGAAGTAATTTTCTGTCTAAAAATGCAGCTTTCTCAAAATCCCACAGTTTTCAGGGAAGTTGGTTCTGCTGGAATTTTTGACAGTGAAATGCTGGACAGAACAGTTTGAATATCTTCATTTTGCAGCTTTCTCAAAATCCCACAGTTTTCAGGGAAGTTGGTTCTGCTGGAATTTTTGACAGTGAAATGCTGGACGGAACAGTTTGAATATCTTCATTTTTGTGACATAGCAATAGCAACGCTTAGCTGATAARTGGAAGTGAGAGGAAAATTAAAATGAAAGGAAGAAATTAAAGGAGGACATTTTGTCATTACTTTAATGTAAACATTTGATACTGCTTAAGTGAGAGAACTTAATACTATCTAAACGTGGCACGGAGAAAACCACCTGCCAAAATCTGTTGGCACATTTGCTTTGCAAAAACCGGTGTAACTTCTTGTCATGGCACRGAAGAAAACCCCAGCATCCAGCTGGCTCTGATGGACACAGCATTGGCAAAGCCGAGTAGACATCTAGTGTCAAAAAAGAAAAAAAGAAGCCTGAATTAGCATGAACATCATCTCTCCCTCCGCACCTAAACTGATGCGAGCGATGAGTGATCACCTTCTTTGCAAGTGTTAACTACGGTTCCTTGAAGAGGCTGGTAGCACCTTAGCCAGGCACCCAGGTRGGCAGTGTGAAAGCAGCCCCTGCTCCCCTCCGCTGCAGGGGGGAGTCCTGCATGCGGTATGTGGTTGGCGCTGCTTGTTTCTCCCGGGAAAGCAGATCCTTCTTCTGGCACCTGAGCCTCTCGGAGCGGGCTGCAGGCGTGCTTCCTACCAAGCATCTGTCTCCTAGTCCTGCGGATGGGCACGCTCCAGCCTTCATCTCACACACTCCTCTTGCCTTAACTTGATGGAAGAAGGTATCACCCAGGCACAGGAGGCRCGGAGGAGCAGGCTCATGGTCTCTGACTCTCCTCGTGTGTGTTGGCATAAACAGGAGCAACTTCACCAAAGCCACTGCATTTGCAAGCTGTGAGAGAGAGGAAACAGGACCCCTATATACTATATATATACATCTATATACTTTCCACGGTTGGAGATTTCACCTTCAACTAGAGAGATGGGGAACAAGAGGGGAAGGTGGAAAGTGTCAGTGAAAAGACAAGAAACATACTTGGGAGGAAAGAGGGAAAAATTAAACAAGGACTGAAAGCAGGCATTTATTGTACTTCTGGAAACGCTGCTGAGCTTGAAACCATCTGAAGTAYGGGAAGAAACTGAGTGTTGCTGTCATGGTCCCAGGAGAGAGGGGCACAGTTCTTAAAGTATGTGAACTTCGGAGAAACGCAGTCATCTGTTATGGCTATGAGGCCTCTATTTTATTTTATTTTTAATTAAAAGGATGTTTTGAATTTTTCCCACTAGATGTTTCATTTTATTCTCTGATCTAGTCAGAAATCAACTTCTGAGAAGGACTGGACCTGGAAAATAACTCAATGGGAAAACACTAATGAATCTCTGAAATAAAGCGCGCTCTCAGAGGCATGGGTCAAATACAGCTCACAGGGACTTCAGCGCAGTGAGGACGCACATGGTGGGGCAGAAGACATCTCTGCAATGGGCAAATCACTCCCCACTCCCTACTTGGGTACTTGGAAGATACCCTGAGTGTGTCTTCCAGGAGAGAAAAGCCTGGCATTTCTCTTCTGCGTAAAATGCCGTCTGGTCCGTGGGGCCCGCTGGGAGCAGCRTGCCCATGCTGAGACGTCAGTAGCTTTCCACTCCAGCTCCGTGAACAGGATTCCTGTGCATAACTGTCTGAGCATCTTTGCTCTCTGAAGATCTCTGTGATTTCAGCCGCTTCCGTTGACGATATAAATAATATGGTCTATTCTTAGCTCTCCAGCAGTATATTCAAATCTTTATCTAAATTCTGCAGAATTTTCCATTTCAGATGTTTGGGCTTCCAGAGGCAGACTGCTGCTCATCCCATGCATGGCGTTATTCCTTTGATACATGATCTGAAAATTCAATTATCAGACCAATTACTGATTTTTCTGAAATTTAGAAGGAAAGCATTAAAGTTTGATTAAGTGAGAGTTCCCACTGGACTGATCAGCAATGAGACCAAAATTAAATTGTGTTTTTAATAGCTTTGCCGTGTTGCAACGCATGAGGAGTATCTGAATGTGAAAGCCTGTTGCCAAAGATCAAAACTCTGAACACTGAGCAGTGCAAGACGTATTTCGCTCATCGTGAAAAATGAATACGTGCTGCTCTAGTGCCAGGGCACTGGCCAGGCCAGGCGGTGCCAAAGGTGCCTTTCCAGTGGCAGCACTGGGAGTCAGCGCTTYGCATTAATTACACATCCAGCTGAACTTAGGTGGAAACAAGACGGGGTCCTAACTATTCGGTGCTACAAGGTGCTGAACAGGAGGAGCAAAGCAACAGGAAAATAACCATTTCTTATCTGGAGCTGGATCAACAGCAAAATTATATGGCAATGTCACCCCATGGTAACCCAAGAGACCTGAGCTGCTCCAGGCATCAGCCTTAGATGCCTTGCGCCAGAACTAGGAGAACGATGTCCATTGTGGGCGTCTCCGAAGTGCAAGTGAGGGTTACTGGTTGTGAGGCCTGTGCACCTAAAAGACACTTTTATAGGGTGTAAAGGTTTATCCCATATAGCTAACTGYAGTATGATCCCAACTCATTATGGGCAGATAAATATCTGCCTAATTATGCCCTCCCAAAGATTGGACTGACATCTTAAAATACAACACTTGCGCAGGCAGTTCATTTGCTTCTGCAATTTGCAGGTGTAAAAAAAGCAAATTCATTTTAAACATTTGCTTGGGGAACAGATGAATCAGTAAAGAGTAAAGGACAGAGATGCAGATATRTACAGTTGCATCATCGATTAAATGACTGAAAACAGCTTAGAAACTCAGAGCTCTGTCAGCTGGTGGTTTACAAGCTTAGTAAGACGGTGCAGTGCCTGTGCACTGTGCTGGACCTTGTGCCTTCTCTGAGCCTCTGCAGTACCCAGAACTACATTTCTTAACAGGGTTGAAGATGAGGATTTGGGTGCTTTCGTGTACTGATGACACAAAACTGTCTAGRGGACGTAGGGAATTTACTGAAGGGGGGTTGAAATATTTAAATTTGGTAAGAGACCTTAGTGTCGGGGGAATACACATCCTTCAGCAACCGTGAAGCTCTTTCCATTTGCACTGTGGCGATCAGTGTCTGGGCACAGGACCTATCATTCCCCCAATTTTCCCCACCCCCACAACATCGCTCCATCTTCCAGCATGGCCCAAGGAGTAAGGAAAAGCACAGAAATGCCTTTTAACCTTCAGGCTCCATCAAATCAGAACTTCCCGACGCGGCGCACTAATGCATAATGCATAAACACTTAGTGCACTCCCCGCCTCTTCCTCGCGTGGAGGGGCTAATGAGTGAAACGAATTGTGTCGTGGGGGGGCTGGATTCCTTTGGAAAGCTCCTCTYTCCTTCCAGAGCCTCTGGATTCATCTTTCTTAAACAAACACACTTCAGAAATCTTTTGGAGTGTAAATAAGTCAGGGCAGCAGCAAGAAAGCAATTGCCAGTGAATAATTTGTAGAGCTGCTTGCAGCTGGCCCGTCCTCCTGGGGCCAGACCTGCTGGTTGGCAATGCCCTCTTTATACCTTGTTGATCTCGGCGCATAAGCTGCTTCATTTAAAGAGGTTTTCATGATCCYCACTCATTTTTTTCCTCCACCCTACCTCCCCTTTTTTGAGCTGTAATAGCCAAGACACCGTTGACTGTGAGTACTTCAAACAATAACCTTCTGAATGATTTAGCATCACAGCTCCTTCAATAACAGGTTCCTCTTGGATGAAATACATGCACATTTATGTAGGAYGGAGGTTTTGGAATGCTATTAAATTTACATGGCGAGCTGGCAGAGCAGCCATCTTCATCTGATACAGAGAGAGGGAAAAACAGCCTCTTCACAGCAGCAGGGAAATATTTACGAACACAGAAAAATCCTGCCAGTGTTCATTACCCCAGCTGGGGGATGAGGACAGTTAACATTAAAATGGAAAAGCTTATTAAATTATGAGTCCATCAGGCTGGCCTGGCGGGGTGGGATGGAGAGTTTGGTGGTGTAGGTTATGCATGGGTTTTTTTCACTTGTTTCACAARCCTCTAATGTTGGAGGGGGTTTTGTATGGCTTCTCATAGAAATGAAGGAGGAAGAAGAGGAAAAAAAACTTGCTGAGGTGCAGTGAGGGTAGACAGAGATATCACATCACACAAACTCTGTTTTGGGGACAGATGGGCAGGTGAAAGTAGCATGACTAAAGGTGAGGAGAGGGGAATTAGCACTCCCACGGAGGAAGCAAAGCTCGGTCCAGCGCACGGAAGTCGGGCAGAGAAGGGGACCAGCACCTGACACCGCAGCCCCGGAAGGATGCTCACTGCAGAACGCGGTGCCTTAGGACTTTGTTATCCCTAACCCAGCAACGTGCAAAGCTTGCAGATGGCTTTTGAAGGCAAGACTCACCAGACCCATGACAATAAACAGGAATTGTGTTTACACAACATTGCCCGCTGTAGACCAYGACCCCTTTGGCTGAGACTCTAGACGAAGGAGACAGACTCATCTCTGGGGGCTTCAGCAGAGCATTAGCTACAGATGCAGCCAGACGATTCCTAGTCCAGCCAGAGACCAGAAGAGCTTTGCATGCAGCTAAAGAATGAGCCAAAACACAGGCGGCGTGGGGCCCTGCTGGGATGAYGGGCTGTGATGGCGGGGAACATGGGCCCACAAGTGGCACGTCCCCACTTTACCTCCCGTGTCGGGGCTGGGAGCAGAGCTGCTGGAAAGCTCCTGTGCCACCTCCACATCACGGCGGAGCACGATCGCCRAAGACGCGGCACCTCGGCGCTGCAGGTTCGATATCGGGTAACCATGAGAGTGGGTTCAGCATSAGCAAAAGGTCCAACGGGAGCGGCCGTGCTGACTCCTCTGCCCTACGGCACCAACGCAGCCGCTGACACCGACCCGCCCCGTGTGTATTTGCTGTGTCTGGGGCCGGGGGAGCACCGCGCTGCCCTCCAGCTCGGCCGTGCTCKCCCGCTCCATGGCACCATTCCCTGGCCCGTCAGCGCTGGCAAACCAGTGCAGCAGCTACACCACCAGCCTGGTGTCATCTGAAACGGCGGTGCCGAGGGCTGCCCTCTCCTCCAGCGCCTCGGGCCAAGCCAGGATCGGCGCGCGCAAGGACGGATCGCTCGGGCAGGCTTTCCAGCGAGGAAGGAGAGCGTCAGAGGAGGGATGCAGGGCTGCCGAGCACACAGCATCCTTCCCCACCTCGGGGCTGGCCTACTTKTCCCTTCAGAGAGAGGGGCCCAGTGCTGGCAAGAGAGATGCAACCCYGAGCAGCTGAGTGCCCGCGACCTTTGAAGGGCCTGTGGCACTTTTTTACGAGAGCAGAGAAGCACTTACAGGAGCGCTGTGGCTGACCTCCAAAGTGTGCAAATTATTTTTTGCCTCCTTAAATATTCTTTGCGGTGTCCGTGAGCTCTAGAAATGCCAAAAGCACTGGAGCAGCTCCAGCTGAAACAGATAACTTGGTGTTATTCATTTGGCAAAGCAATATTTTCACCTCCCATACTAAACTGTTACGCGTGGTAACCGGGCTGTTCCATAGTCCCTGTGTTTAGCCCCAGTGGCTGCTGCCTCCCAGCCGTTTGCACCGTGGTGGGTCCCTGGTAAATAAGTAGTTTGCACAAAGTTCTTTGGGATCCAAAGCAGTACAGAAACATATGATCTCTTTAGTAAACAGATTTTTTATTTATATGTTCTATTATTTTAATATATAAATATATTTCTATTTATATGTATATTTATTAATCACTGGGCTGTAGGTGGCAAATAACTTTGGCAATTCCCAAATGGCCTCAAAACGTAGCGGCTGCAGAAAGGCAAATAGTCATTTTATGCTCTAAATAGTGCTAAAAATGAAGAAATGGAAGAATGTCGTGGAGAAGCGGATCAGGATGCAGCCAAAACCAAACCCCATCCTCACCTGATGTAAATCAGTGCGGAGCAGCAGCAGAGCCAGCGCAGCGATGCYGATTTACACCCGCTGCCCAGCTGGTAAGACGAGCATCGCTGACCGAGCAGCATTGCAGGAGAGTGATCCATACGATGCTTGAAATATTTATACTGAAACCAACAGTCTCCTCTCGTTTCTGACCAAGCAGAATTTGAAACGGAAGCAAAAAAGATGACTTCAAACGTGCTGCCCGCTGATGGGCCCRGGGGACGTGAAAGGCACAGCACGAGGCTTTTCTCCTCGGTGTGGGAAATAAGGAGGGGAGAGATAGGAAGCTGGCATTGCAGAAAGGAATTTAAGAAAAAATAAAGGACTAACGAGTACAGGCCGTGGTGTGCCTTGAGAAGGATCAGTGCGGCAGCTTTCCGACGCAGGCTAACTGAGGCAGCAGTAATGCGGACCGGGAACGGCGGAGCCCATGGCTCTTGCCCTGGGATGGGCAGAGCAGGAGCCGCTCGGAGCCGACCGGTCCAGCCAGCGGGTATTGTATCCACGGGCTTTGAGCTGGGAATGGAGCCTGGCACTGGGGCTCTTTTATTCGTTTGATTAGCTCCTTTTCCTTTGGCAGCTGAAAGGACACTTGGCAGCACCAGGGCTTCACATCTTGTTGAGCTGAATAGGAGGGAGCAGGGTTTTGGCAGGGACAAAAGAACATACCACTGCTCCATCAGTGGCCTCATTACTGAACGCTGTGGCTCGCAAGGAGCAGCAAAGAGCGATGGAGAGCTTTCTTCTGGTAGGCAAACACGGGTTAGAAATGCATTTCCAGCTTGACGTATTACTCTGAAGATATCAGCTCAAAGGGGAGTTGAAAGCTTGACAATTTTTATCTGCGGAGGAGATGTGAGCGTGTATTGTCTATCCTTGGGCTGTGGGTCTGGAAGCCAGCCTGTGTGTGTGTGTGTGTCTGTCGAGAGCGAGCAAGTGAGCTAAGCCATCTGAAGCAGAAGGGTGGCACAGAAAATTAAGGGGCAGGCGGGTTTTCAGGAAGGGGTTGGAGTGCCCCGGGCTGCTCAACGGGTGCTCGGCACCTGATTGTGTTAGGACCAAGGGTAACAGCTGTATTGTCTCTTGCTCATGCCTCTTGAAAAACTAAAACAACAGGAGAAATCAGCCAGCAAATACTCTGAAGAGGTAGCTGGTCACCCTTCTGGCTGTATTTTAGCTCTAATTTATTCTATATATTTATTATAGTATAAATCAATACTATTTATTCATTCAAAYATAATGACAAGACTGTCCATGCAGATGCCATTCATGACCTGAGCAGATACATTTTTAAAGACGTCTAGGTGAGAATTTTTAACAAGCCAATAATAATGTATCCTGYAAAGTCTATTTTCTCTACTGTTGTGTCCAAGCGATGGGATTTTCAGGAACATTCATTGTTCCTCGTTGATAATGATCTACAGCCGAGCCCGGTGTGAATCAGGTTAGGTCAATACCAAGTGCTTTGGAAAACCCCAACCCCTGTATTAATATTGTGAACTATTTTGAGAGCCAGTTGTACAGAGCGTGGCACAAACCACACAATATATGTCATGCTGAAGTGGGGCTGAGCGCTTTGAAAGAATATTTGCAAGTGAAAACTCGTGGCCTGTGGGAATCATTTCATGTAGAAGTGAAGTTCGGCCACCTAAGGATGAAAGTTACGGCGGTGGAAGGTGATCCAGGAACACCGCAAAGGAGTTTAGGGCAGAAAATTATCAAGAATGCGATATACCTGGCGGGTACTTGTAAGAAGGAAGAACTGGGGGCAAGAGGGTAAAATTGCCGTACTGGTTTTGATGCAAACATCCAAGTCACACACTTTCCTGATTCTTAAAATCAAGTCTYGTCCCTGCCAGTCCATCTCCAAGCCCCGGGAGCTCCCAGTTGTCCGGGCTTGCCCCCAGTGAGCGTCCCCTGGGAAGAGGGGGAGCAGAGTGACATGTCAGCCCGGTCGTCCCCGGCTTTTCCAACAGACCGTGCCTCCCTGCCCTCCRCTCTGCAGCCGGTGGCCTCTTCACTCGGGCAGCGTCTTCTCACGAGGCAAGGGAGGGTGACAAGCCGGCGCTGCCTGGTGTGCCCCGTCGGGCTGGGGCTCCGGGTGGGGAAGATGTGGTGACAGCAGCCTGCTGTACTTCCCCGCAGACAGACTTCACGTGGCTGGAGGCAGAGGCAGCCCTCCACCTCAGTGCCCGGGACGTGGCGACAGGGGCCAAATTCCGGCCTTGCTCTGCTGTGGCAATTTGGAAGGAATTCCCTGGAGTTAAGCTAAATTAAAACCATTTCAAGGAGGGGGAGTGAGAAGCACATATCTTCATCTCAAAACTTGCTCAGATAGAGCTCTGCATAGCATACCAAGATGAAGAATAAATAGCAGTCGTCCATCCGTGTGGATGGATTTGCTCTGCCCACAGCAGAGGGTGCAAAAAAAAAGCRCGAGGGGAGCATTTCCCAGCAGCTCTCCCTCTGCAAGCCTCTTGCTCACATGGTATTGATTGAGAGAAGGTACAAAGGAAAGACATTAGTTAAATAAAATGTTTTAACGTCAGGTGGGATATCAATGGCTGAGTTGTTCGCCATCCCAAAGAGTCTCTGAGGAAAAGGAGAGGGAGAAGCACGAGCCTGAAGCTGGCTCCAGCCCTGGGCAGAGACCAGCACCAACACACCCCAATGTCTTCCGTCCCTCCTGGCCACCTCAGGGAAATGCCCRGGCTTCCTCCTCCTCCCCTCCCCATGTCAGGAGCCCGCTCCCGGCATGGTAGAGCTCCGTGTCGGTCGTGCTGCCGAGGAGCTGGGAGCCAGCTCTGGAGGAGCCCGTCACATTCCCAGGGCATCCGTGCCGCCGCCTGGGACATGGAGGAGAAGCTCCATCAGCTCACTTGGCATCACGATCCCAAGCTTTTAGGCGTTCCCGTGAGACGCAAGGGAAAGGAAAAGCAAGAACACCGCGTCTGCGGGCAAGCGTCTCGGCTGGCGCTGGGGAGCCGCTCCCCTCCCAGTCTGATACCCACCCCATAAATGATCTCAGGGGCATTTTACTGCAGCAGTCACTTGTGTAAGGGCAACGTGCATGTTAAATAGCACCAGGGTGGAGGCACAGACCTGCCCGCCTGCCCTCTTCGAGGGAGGGTGCTGTCAGACAGGGGCCACGGGTGTCACCGGTGGGATGTGGGGGGGGGCAGAGGGGTCTTTGCTTTCCCCATGCCTGAAGCCTCAAGTCTGCTATCCGGGCAGCTAGCTCAAAAGGCCGCAAGAGCAAACCCATCCTTGCAGCCATAGCAGCAAAACTGATTCTGCAGCTTGGCTTGCACACAGATATCCACATTCTGCACAGCTCTGGAAACCTTAAAAAATGGCTGAAAACATGTTTCTTTCGTAATAGGAAGAGGCGAAGGGATGCTCCTGTGCTCTGGCACCTCCCGCCTCGCTGCCCTGGGGTGTGGAGGGGAGGAGGCAGCTCCGGCAGTGGGAACCTGGGGTGGTTGAAATCAACAGCGTGCTGCAGCCCTGGCGGAAAAGCTCCTGGGACCCAGGAAGGCTCTGCCTCGGACAATGGATTATTTTTAACTAGCTCGAATCTTCAAACACTGTAGCTTAAAAAAAGGGGAAAATAAAAGAATAGCTGATTTATGCAAGCTCCCCTGCTCCCATTAAGTCGGTCGAGATGGTGCTATGCATTTCAATGGGGGCAGGACTGTGCTTCTCATGAGATAAATTGCACCCTGTCCCTTTGCATGCTCCGTGCAGCTAGTCCTGGCTTGCTCAGCTTTGCTTTTTCCTGGCRCCCCTACGAACACCCCTCCCTCCCTGATATGCTCCCCAGCAGATTTTTTTGTTGTTGTTGTCATTGAGCTATTCATATTCCATAGGCTGCCTTCATTCCCGTGGCCTTTTGCAGCTAGGAGACAAGATGTTGCCTTGGAAACAAAGCCCCTTAGATGTTTGGAGTCTCTGGGATTGCTCTGTCTGCTCCCGAGTACTTTTAGGTTATTTTTATTAACCACACAAAGATGCAGCAGGCTCRTAGCCAAGGCAGAAAGTAGCCCTGGGAGGTGGAGGGAAGGCAAGCGTCTTACTGGCATCGCTCACTCCGCCGGGGATATTTTTTTGCAATGCACCACGGGCTGAACGCCTGCGAGAGAAATGGCATCTCCAGAGAGTGCTGCGCACACAGGGCTGTTCCTGGGGTGGGGATGGCRGCAGGCAGGCAGGCAAGCAGAGCCGCAGCAGCGCCGGGGAGAGAGAGGATCCACCGGGAGAGAAAAGCAAAAGTAACACAGAAGGGAAAGAAAAGAGGAACTAAGAACGGCAGACTTTTGGGTTTGTCGGGGTTTCTCACTTTCCGACTGCCCCGCTGTGCCACGGAGGGACCGCTGCACRCGCTGCTGCCGAGATGTACGTGGTTGCTATAGGCCTGGTCTACTTATTTTGGAGGAAATCAAATTTCCAGACCCGTTAGACAACTGTGAAAATCTCTGCTCTGAGGTTTTATCAGCAATTCTGCTCTGTGCCGCAGGGTGAGTCGGGCAGCATAAACAGACCCCCAGCTCCCGGCCAGGCGGCTGGAGCACGCCAGCTCCTCCTGCCCCAAATCTGTCTGCGGGAGAGGTCTGACCCCTTCTGCAGGGGGCTTTGGGAGGCGCTGAGGGGCTGCCCTGTTCCCATTCCCCCTTATCCAGAAGCATCACTGCATGACACTGCCAAATCCTGATTCCTCYGTGGAGAACATTTCAGAGTAGGCTTTTACTCCTTCTTCTGCAAAGATGTAAAAAAAGAAACAAAACAAAAGCTGATTAAAAGAAGCTCCCTAGTCCCCTGCTGGTACTTGAAATATTTCCAAGCCAGCAAAAGCATTCCAGAAAAAAGTGAATATACGTTATCTTCCAAAAAATAATCAGTACGGTATTAAGCCTATGCCTTGTTACTTATGTCAACACGGTCCTTTGCTCTGTACACCCACGAGGGAGGGCTTCCAGCTGCGGCGGCTGCATGACTTGCAGCGCCGGGGAGGCTGGCACAAAGAGAGGGGGAGCAGCAGAGGGGAAGGAAGGAAAGCACTGGAATAGGATGGGCCTGAGAGACGGCAGGTGAGGACTGGCAGCGTCACACCCCCAGAGGTGACCACCACCAGGTCACAGCCACGGAAAGGTTCAACCATGGTRCTCGAGATGTTGCAGCTCTTTCCCTTCCCAACTACAGACAGGCACTGGTGCCATCCCCACCATTTTGGGGGGCTCAAGGTGCTCTGCAATGGCAGCAAAATGTTTCAGGGTGGGATCCACCCTATATTCCCCACAYGTATCACACAGGATTACACACACACAAGGGAGCGACTTTGCTGTTTCGTGGCATTTTCCATCATAGCTGAGATTCACAGATGCCCAGGCTAGCAGGATGCTCACAGATTTTCTTATCCCTTCTGGTGCATCCTCACCAGAGCAAGTGTCATAAATGCCGGGCGCTTTTTTTCCTGTTGTTGCTGGTGTTCCTTGTCAATACTATGCTTTGCCATGGTTACAGAGATGTAGGACTAATCCAGCTACAGCAGGTTAGGGGCTTTTTGGTTTTGACAATCTTTGATGCTATATTTGTGCTAGAAGAATAAATAATAAATACACACAACAGCATCAAAGATTTCTTCTGAGCCCCAGCCTATTTCTGCCTATCCTTGTTAAGCCGTTATAAAGATATTTCTCTGCCAGCCTCTTATTTTACGGACTATCCTGTCATCTAATGCTGCACCTGAGGTCCGATTGATCCACTCTCTCTGAAAAGAGCAGTTAATAAAAGAAAATTCCTGTTAATAGCCCTGAGAACAGCTTCCCCCCCGGAATGGCAATGCTCACACCCAACCCACCAGACTCCCCCTCCTTCCCCTCCCTCCTCTCTCGCTTTCCCTCTTCTCCTTCCTCCTCCCATCCTCACCTCACCAAAGGCTTGGGGAGCTTTCTTGATGCTGTTGTAAGGAAAACATAGGACAATTTTTCTCTGCAGCAACATGAAACAATATATAAGCAAATCTGTTAGTGTGTGAAGTGCCTCAGCTCCGGTAAGGAGGAACTTGCTGGGGGTTAGTCTCTCTAATCCCCGCTGATCAAAGGAAGAGCTCCTCCAAGCCTGTTACAAGCACCCAAGTCCTGATTTTGCTGGAGATACAGCAGCACGGGAGAGATTTATTGACAAATTTGTCTTTCATCCGCTCTGAACTTTGGGGCTCCTTCTAGGCAGCTGCAGACACCTCAAAGAGCCGCTTCTCACCCTCAGCCCCATCAGATGCAGCTTCCACTCCCAGCAGGACCTCAACCAAACGCTCCTCCACCCCATGTCTGAGAAATCCTGGTCCTCCCTGCAGAGGAGGGTTCACAGGCAGCGGGAAATTAAGAGGGAGGGAAGCTAAACGAAGGTTGCAGTAATAATAAGTCACAGGCAAAACTTTGCTAACCAGCCACTCAATGAATCACGTCTTGTTTCAGCCCATCCCCTTCACAGCGTTAATATGCCACCTCTTGAGACCGCAGAGGCCTCCGGGGTCACCCTGCGGCTCCGGTGCTGGTTGTGTGCAGCCGCAGGCCGAAAAGCAAAAAGTTATCAAACCGGTGCAGGCGAAGGCAGTAGGCATATGCATTACTCGGGCAGCTTTCTTGAGTATCTGCATTGGGAACTGCTGCCTGGGACAATCCTAAAACGACCACAGGTTTGCACACTTCCATTTGCACGCTTCCATCGTCTCTTTTTGTAGAGGTTCCCCAGAAAATAGCGATGTGTGATAGGGAAAGCTGGGTAAAGCAAAGCACTGCCATCTTTTCTGASGTCCCTCTTCCTAGAGTACTCTTTCTTTAAACAAATAAGGGAAACTTGCTTAAGTTTGCAGAAGGAACTCGGTTCCCAAAATGCCTTTGCTGCTGGATGCGATTGCCCTTAGCCAGTTGCCAGGACAGCTCTTAAACCACAGCGCCAGCATGTCCTCTTGCCCTGAGAACCTGTGTCCTGACTGTGGGGGTGTTGGACTTCACGTACCTCCTTTTGCTCCTTTAAAGTCCAAGTCAAACCTAAGGAAAACCCCTTCGKCTGCACTCAGAAGCGGTCATCTTGTAAGACATTTGGTGGCAGAGTATAGGACTGAAAACCAGAAAATTTGAGGTGGTGAGAATCCAAATTAAAACAGCAAATAAACGGTGAATGAAGGACTCCTGATAAGAAAGTTCTCGTTGTACTTATTACGAGACCTGGACAGAAATGTTTGATGGATTTGCTAAAAAACGCAGTCTAAAAGAAACCAAAACCATTTGTAAAATCTGGTCAAAATCTACAGGTAGTCACAGCCRAGAGGAAATGATGTGAAAATTTGGAGAATTTTTCAAAAGGATTTTGCATTCCTGAAAGGCCAAAGTGTTTTGTTTTCATTCATTTTTCCAACTTTTATTTTGGAAACAAAATTTTTATTTGAAGATTGATATTTAAAATAATAATAATACTGAGCCCCCAAATAACTTGAAACAAACMAAAATATTTCGGTAGGGCTCAAGGCAAGTGCTTTGGCTGGATGTGAAATGAAATTTTTCGGRGGATTTTGGGTCCACAGAAGAATGCAGGGAAACATGTTTGATTCAAGCTGATTTTTCACATCACCTAATCTTTCGATTCTGCCACCAAGTGGAAAATACGGTATTATTTGGCTGCTGTGGTACCTGCTGTCACACCAGCAATGCAAGAAATAATTTTGAGACACCCAGTCAGGCAGAAGGCTTGGGTATGGACACCAAACCCACCGACTGCTGTAGCTGTTTCAGTGGAGAGCGGTAAGAAATCCCTACCCAGATATTCCAATTATGGGTTACAGAGGAGAGGCAACAGGGAGCTGAAATTTAGCATGACTGGGGTGGGGTGAGGGGATTTTTCCTCTCCACCTTGTCCTTTAAGTATATATCTTCAACACAGATCACCAAGTAAAATAGGACCGTAAAATGAAATGAGGCTCCTTCTGATTGAAACACCATTGCTTTCTTCAGGGACAGATGACTGTAACCCACAGACTCAGTCCTTCATCGTACGAGGCACTGATAAATCTGCTAGATTAATTGTAGAGTGGAGATTAGCACCCACCGTTCAGCATCGAGCTCTGAGCATTAAACTAATTACTAGGTTCCAGCACTGCATGGCTTCCCAGCAGGAAGTCGCTGCCCTATAAATCATCATACACGAGCGGCATTTAGCCAGAGAAGTTAAAAAAAATCCGGCTTTGTCCTGGGAATACTCCCACCATAGGGAATGGTTTCCCTTTCTGTTCCAAAGGCAAAGCCCGTTTCCCCCATTGTGGTGGGAAAGCTTGGAACGAAGCTGTGTCCCCTCTGCCCTGCCACCCTTATGCAGTCGCCCGGAGGGATGTGAGTGTGGAAAATCTTAAAGACATTTGAAGAATGGAAGATGTACAGGCTAAAGCTGTCGGGAATTCCCGAACGCGGAGCGGGTTCCCGGAGAATTGCCATCACTCCCACTCAGCTCGTCCTCAGCYATCCGCTTTGCAATGAATGTAAAATAGCCATTTATTTTACAAATGCCCGGAGCCGGTGCAGCTTCCCCACCTGCTCTCCCACTGTGGGATATGGGGCATTTCCCCGCCATTTACCGCAACACAAACACTCCAGTGCTGTTACATTTTACGGACTTTTACCCGTAAAAGCAGAGAGGATTTTACAGAGAGGATTTTACAGAGAGGAGAAGGGCAGTAGACTGCAAGGATTTTGTTCTCTCGTCTTTACGTGTTTCCAGCCTCCTCTTCAGCACGGCGGCAGAGCACTTCCCTGCAGAGCATGAAGCCATGCGGCTAATGTCCCCCATCTGTGACTCTCTCTCTCATCCCCTCCCTGGTGGGCAGCGCTGCCTGTGCCTGCACGGCCTGGAAGTCATCAGCGAGGGACGGCGTTTGGGCTTGCGGGTCCCGTACCCAGCCCTTTTGCTCGGTGCTTGTAGGACAGAGGACCCATCAAAGCATCCTGCCCTCGGAGGGACGCTGGTGGAGTTTGCAGTGGCTCTCGGTCTCTCAGGGATGCCATCTTCTTGAATTAGAAGTGGCTGGCTSAGACGGAGTGCTGTTTTCTCACCTTCCATTGCAGCTGGGGGGTCAGGACCTATTTTGAGACCATTGAACACGTGCTTTCTGGCTTTCCCATCCTTGCTTGGAAAAATCGGGTCAGCTGTCCACCATGTTTGTCTCGCCTAGCTCAGGAGCTCTTCTGAGATCCTCAAGAACAGGGGAGGACCCTACGATTTCCTAGAACAAAGCAAATTTGGGRAATGATTTGCCCTTCAATGGCATCCCTCTTGCAGGTTGAGTTCTGTGTTGTTGGGTGGTGGGTTTTTTCCACCTCTCTGGTGAGTGAAGCACTGTTTCTTAMGGGATGTAGGGCTGTAGGAACTCTCACAATGGTGGTGGCCAACTGGCAGCCCAAGGTCTTAGTCCAGTCCATGCATTATCCAGTCCCTAGATAGCCAGACAGTCAGCAGTCCAAGCAAACAGGGAATATTTTTGTATGTGTGTTGCAGGAGGGGAAAAGAAGTTTATACCCACATAARAGCTAGCAAATTTTATTTGCTCAGCTGCAGTATCATACAGAATGGGTAGGAATAAAAGAAGTACCAAGCACAAAGCAATTGGCCTGCTTTAGAACCATAATTATTGTATCAGTCCTGCTCAACGTCTCCCCAGATAGGAAGCAGCAGACAGAAAGCACAGCAGTAACAAGGTTTCAGGATAGGGATCCTAGGCCAAGAACCAGACACACAGAAGTTGTTTGGCCAAGAGAGTCAGAGGTAATGGGACCATCTTGGCTCCAGAAGGATAYGAAAACCAGGGCTTTACTAATTGCTAGCCAGGCAGCACAACCTCGGGAGGAGAGATCTGCACGTCACCGTGGCTGTCAGGTTATGTTTTCTGTACAAAATWGTCTGTCTGCCCGCGGACAGACAGCAGCCCTTTGGCATAGTACCCAAGTCAACCAACCCTTTTGTGAGCTGTTTCACACGAGCAGGGTAGAAGATGGCTAGCGTGATGCTATGGAAAGCCAACCATCTCTAACTTAATTTGTTAGGCTTAGCTTTGCTGTGTGATGCAAATTGCTAGAGAGCACTACGCTGAGCTTTGCATCGGTATAAACCCCTCTTTCCCAGACCACTGGGATCTGTGTCAGGAGCTTTCCAGATCCGCTGCCGACTAATGAGTGCAGACAGAGGGGATGTAGTTTGGGTGCCCACCTCGTGGTGTTCTCTAAAGGGATAGATTTGAATAAGTCACTGGATAGTTTTTTACTAGCTCAGCGCCTTCCAGGGTGTCTCAGATTGCATGCCCAGCAAGCCAAATGCCAAGCAGAGATGGGAGGCCTGGTTAAATGTTCTGAAGGTGGATGGAAGAATGGAGGAGGAAGGGAGAAGGTTGTCTCTGCTGCGATGCACAGCAGCTGCTTTGTGCCAGACAGATTTCCACAGATTCAGAGGTCAGCTCTGAAACACAGATGTGTGAGAAAGAGAGGGTGAGTGAGGGGGAGAGTCATACGTGTAGCTATTTATTCAGCTCCTATGGACTTGGACCTGGGCCCTGGATGTCTCTGGAAGAGGCGTATTCACTAGCTCTGCTTTGTTTCCAGAATTCATTCAGGCTGCAAATGCCGTGAAAATAACCAGCTTTTGCTGTGATGCAGCCACACTTCAGCTGTGAAGCAGGGTCCAGATTTCTGAGATGCTCTCTAAGGAGGAGGAGGAAGAGGTTTTCAGTTTATGAGCCATGTTCTGCCCCCAAGGTACGGGACCTTGCTTCTCGATGAAGTAGCAGAGGCACATACCGCTCTGCCCTGAGGTCAGGATCTGGGTCCCCCAAGAAGGTCCCCCTCCAGGGGCATCCTTTGTGGGTGCTGGATGCTTTCAAGACATCAGTTTCCCCCCAGGTTCCTGGCTGCTGATGGCCACTACTCTTCTCAGCTGTGCACTAGGTTATACAAGATTGGCTTGCTGATAACTAGTACTGTGCCTCGGATTTGTCCTGCACCGCCAGCAAAACGCAATGCTTGTCTTTTCCGCATGGATTTTCTGAAATGTTCTGAGATGCTGCTTTGAGTACAACCAGCCACCAAAGGAAATTGCCCCAGTGTTAACCTTTGAGATAGGCTGAGTGACAAGTATGATTAATCAGAGTAAATAACAGCAAAAATGATATTTACTGGGATTTAGTCCACCAAAAGGAAAGCACGGTACAATATAACACACGGGGTCAGCTCTCCTGTGGGTGTAAGTCAGTGCAGCTCCATAGAGGTTAGCAGATTTGTACCACACAGCGTCACATAAGGCTTTGCCTTTCCCTTAAATTCTCCCTTTCCAGAAAACTATTCCTTTTTGAAAAAAAGAAAAAGAAGTCCCTTATTTAATGTCCAGGCAACTTCAAATAGGAGCCAGGATTTATCCTCGGATGGTCAGAGAGACGGAGACCTGAGTCCCACTCCAGTGCAACTCTATGGCAGTCAGGGCAGGAGCAGCTCTGCTGGTACCTTCGCGGGCACAGACCATGGCTGGTGGCGAGGAATAAATAATTAGGGGTGATCTGTATCTGCATGATGAAAAATAACTAGCTGCAGAGACAAACATGACTGCCAGTAATGTCAGGCTGCTAGGAAGAGACCCTCTCCCTTCCAGCAAGGTAACAAATTAATTGCGCTATGTGGCTGTAGCAAGCAAGTTTGCTTGCTGAGCACAGCCTGTGCACTTGGTGACAGTGACATATGGGAGACAATTAAATAACTGCGGTTATGTCCAGGTTAGTGAGAAAACAGATCCCCTTATGAACTGGATTTATACCATGTGTCTGGTGCAAAGGTAGACACACAACCCAGGGCTGGAACGGAGACACGCTGACTTCCCGCTAAGTGTACAAGCTTCTTGGTCACATCTGCCTATGGGTTTCACTGTCGTATAAAACCCCACCCTGCCCTGGCYCTACAGAGCCCTCTCCATTCCCCGACTGGCGTGGAGGTTTGTTCTTTAACAAAGGGTTGTTTGGTCTTTTAGCCTGATGGCTAAAGCCTGGTAATTTACTATCCCAGGGTTTCTGAGCTCTGCTTTTTCCCCGAGCCAGGCCCAGCCAGCCAGCTCCGATTCTCCTGCTGTAGGTGGACACGTTCAGYGTTCAGGAGTGACACAGAGCTGAACAAATCCCGCTCTCGGTAACAAACAACCCAAATCAATCAGCTCAGGGGTTAGGGTTTGACCTGCTATGGAAAATGCAAGCCATTGGGAAGTGGCAGCGGGACGCATGGGRAAGCTGCGGGGGTGGGCTGCGGTGCTCCTACCGCATAAGGACCAGCCTGAAGGAGACCAGCCCAACCCCTTGCCCTCCTCCCAGCCAGCTTGTACCGAGGGGACGGGAGACAGAGCAACTGGGGAAGGGCAGAGGCAGCAATGGAGGGAGCAGCCCTGCGCCATTTTGTGGCTCCTTCCAGCAATCCCAGGGGCAGAGCGCTGCCTATTTTTAGCTCCCGAGGTAGCTGAAATATCACCGTGATATTCATTAACGAAAACCCCGTCGGATGGGAACTGCCAGGCGGGGGGGTGGAGGGGCTGGTTGGTCTGTTTTGTTTTGCTTTATTTAATTGCTGGCTTCAGTAGAGAGGCAGAGCGTGGCAGGAGGCTCGGCTCCTCTCACCTCGGGAAAAGCGGGAGCGCCAGACCCGGGGGAGGCGGGAAGGGAAAAGTCAATCAGGCAGTATTTAAAAATCTACCTGCTGGGCCCAGGGGGGGCTGGAGATTTTAATGTCATTCCCAGCTTGAGATGCAGCCTGGAGAGTGAGAAAAGAAAGGGGTATCTTCTCTTCTTGGATCCTTAATTGCTCGTTAAATCATCTAACAAATGCCTGAACTCCTGGATGGCCCCATGCTCCTTGACAGAGGGGCTTCATTCTTGGCAGGGGGGAGGAGTATTTTTAAAAATACTTGTTTCACCTGCTTTTTCTGGGTCTATAAAATTGAGAGTTCAATGGTTCACTCTGCAAAATAAAACTAAGTCTAGAATAGTTTTATTACCATTCAGCAGGAGCAATAAACTTTCCTAGGAGCCATTCCCCTGCTCCAGCCTGTCGGCTCTCGGTGTGCCCTGTGCTGCGGGAGGGCAGCCTCTCCCATCCCCAAAAGGGATCTCCGGTCACTGCAGAGGAGCACATACCAAAATAATCTCCTGCCCTACAAGTTCAGCCCTGCTTCTGTCCCGAGCAGACCTGATAACCACAGCCAGAGATGCCTGTCCCTGGTCACTCTCATTCTGTCCTGTCATCGCTGTTCATCTATGTCTTCTGCTCAAACCCTCTTGCGCTGGGTCTTAAATCACAGGGGACTGCCACAAGTCTCAGTAGTGGCAAAGGTGAGGCAGCTATTTCCCAGCGCAGACAATGTGACGACTGTGCCCTTCCCTCTGATGCTTTGCAGAAAGCAACCTGCAGTTAAATCCACAGAGCTCAGAAGAAGCCCGGACCCTGCCCATAACAGCTGGAGAGCTTCAAATGTGCTTGCCATCACAGACAGAGGGACAGATCTGTGACTTACACCTATATCCCCCCCCCCAGCAGTCAAGATAACATACGAAAGACCTCTTTCCTACTTGAGTGAAAGCATGGATGCTTTTTCTGCACCACCCATGCACAAATAACGGGGCCACGCCAGACCGCAGCCCCGAGCGGACTGGCCATTAGCAGGTTTTGTGTTATTTARAGTCCATGAAAAGAGCAAAATTACAGCTCCAGCAGGGCAGGCAAACCGTACTGATGATTTATGAATATTCACTGAGCTCACGAAGCACTCCGGGGCAGAAGACAAGCTTTTGAAATGAACTGAACTCTTCAAGGTTCTTCGTTTGTCTTGGCTTTGAGGTGTGAGTCACCGATGCTATTTCTCCAAAACGAGCAGAGTCTGTACAGAAGGCTGGGAGGATTCCTGGGCACTAAAATACGAAGTTAAGTATTCTGTGAGAAAGACTTTATGTTCATAAAGTCTTCAAAGCATAGAGACTCCACCCCATTAAGTTTTATGAGATGGTGTCTCCATACAGWACTGAGACTTCTTCAGCCTGTAAAGAGCGGATGTTCAGGGCCCTTGAGGCTCTTTCTCTGAGCATKGAAATCTCCAGCAGCTTCAGTCTCCAGTGCTAGCGGCTTGGCGCCCTGCGATTTTTCAACAGTTCCAGTGTTCAATAAAGAGAGGCTGCAGAGGAGTTCTGATCCTGGCCATGCAGGCCATGTCATACACCTTGTCRTTCCCACCCATGCAGTTAGGTTATTGTGGTGCTCTTCAACATCGGCGCKCCTCCACTTCTAATTGTACCCATGACCTAAGAAATAATCTGCTTGCTTTGCCACAAAACTTCTAACACCTTGTCCGCAGTGCTCAGGCGGTACCCAGGGAGAGCAACCCACTCAGTTGGGCTGTTCCCATCATAGCTGCTAAACGTGAGCGTCAGACAGGAGCATCGGCAGCACCTGGCAGGGCAGAGGAACAGGACAGAGCCTGTCGTAGCCAGGAGGGGTGTAGGAGCTCCTTCCTCTAGCCCGCCATGCGCGGGCTCCCCAGGAGCTGCGTGCCCAACGGCGGGCGGCTTTGTGCTCAGGAGRTGGGTCGCTGTGATGGACAGGGGTTGTTTGTCCGTGGGACAGTGACAGCAAAGCGTGGGCACTGCCTGCACCCCCCTTTGCGAGACTCGTGTTTCTGATCAGCGTTTGCTGGTTTAGACGAAACACCCTGGAAGGTGAAGACTTCCACCTGCGTTTGTCCAAGAATGGGTTCGATCTAGCAGACAAGAGAAAGGCTGATAAAACAAGGAGGTTGTCTTCACTAGTTTGCTGTAAGCACACATAAGGAATAAGAGCTCCTCTTTTCCAATTAATTATAGCAATAATAATTGATTTTGTTTCAGCTGGTAGAAATATGAGACTTTTCCAAAATTTTCAAAGCAATGAAAGAAAAACTCTGCAGATTATCCAACACCCCTGGGGTTTCAGGAGTCTGGGGGGGGTACRGGAGATGCACTTACTGCAAAGCAAGCGGAGGGGGATAATGAATTTGGGTGTCCTGCTTCGCAAATGAGTGAAACATCAGCCACTGTGGACTACTACAGTAGGGCTGAACACAGCTATTCCAAGGCTGTCTAGACGTTCCCATCCTAAATCTGAGACAGCTTCCGGACCCAAGTTGTGTCAGAACACTATCCTCCAGGAAAAGTTGCTGTTCCAGTGAATCACATTTTTCTCACCCAAAAAGATTCCATCCGAAAATGGCCAGCTGGCCCTGCCCTCACTGCCATACTCCTTAACCGCAGGAGATTCCTCTCCCTCTGAGTCACAAAGCACGACAGCCAGCCAAGGTGGTCTGTGTTAACATGAATTAGCCCTTGTAGCAGGAGCTCGTAGCAAAGAACAAGAATTCAGGMAAAGCAATAAACCAGCATCTGAAAAAAAATTATTTCTGGAGCCTTTCTGCTGTCCTTTCTGATACAAACGGCCCCTACTTCAGGACAGTTACACACTCGGTTAAAACAGGTATCGTTGCAGGATATGCGTCACTTTGCTAACAAGTTAAAATATACTTGTACGTATATGAATTTCCTTCTGTTCCCAAGAAGCTCCACACATACGCAGTGCTGACTGGTTTGTCTGCTGAATAGAAATATTTGTTGATGTAGGTGAATTGCACAAATAACCTCTTTCCTTGTGGCTTCCTTGTTCCATCCTCCTTTTGCCCTTTCTGCTGGATCCACACACGGTGTGGATCCTAAAGCCCCATCTCGAGAAAGGCAGCCTCTTTACTCCTGACAGTTTGGTGAGCTGTTTCTGAAATCTCTAGCTCCCAATTCTGCCTTGAGCATCTATGTGACCTCTTGTTTCTTTCCTCTGCAGGCTGATGCCAAGATGGTCTGCGATGTCGTAAGTCGGATGGAAGACACAGAGCCCTTCTCTCCAGAGCTGCTGTCAGCTATGATGAGACTCTGGGCAGAYTCTGGAATCCAAGAGTGCTTCAACCGGTCCCGGGAATATCAACTTAATGACTCGGCCCAATAGTGAGTATCCCTGCCCATAGTCTTYTGTGTTAAGAAGCTGAATTTGGGCTTGTTAAAATTTTAACTGAAGTTAATGACCTCATAGCAGTGGATCTGAACATSATGTTGCTTACAGACTGGGATGCATGTTGTGTCACAGGCTGCTGCAAAGCAGAAGRGACCAGGCAGGACATTCCTGTCCCCTCTGGCCGGTCTGGGGTCAGGTCTGTGACCCCGAGGCCAGGTTTCCAAAGTGCTCCCAGAYACCTCAAGGTAGGTTTCTACAAACATGGATCTAGTGAGCAGAGGCAGACCAACCCGTGGACATGGCTGATGGCTTCTTCATTTGTCTGATAGATAACAGAAGGGTGTGATCACCTGCTTTGTACAGCAGTACAGCTCTTGGGTTTGCTTTTCTGATAGTCATATGCTGGACTGACAGGCAGCTGGAGTACAACCAGGGGTAAGGGACGTCTTTGCTTTTACAGGCATTGCGTTATTCTCATAATACAGTTGGTGGCATCTCTACCATTAGGGACCACATCCAGATTTTTTTTTAACTGTGGTTGTCTGAATCCATGGCTTTGGTTCATCCYGTCACAAGGACAGGACATCTACCCATTAAAGGGCTGCTCTGGCTCTGAAGAAACGTTGAGTGCCTCCCCAGTTTCAGTTCAGACCCTTTTCTAATGATAATTCATCCAATCTGTTTGCCTCCACCTAGGCAAGGAGGCTAAAGCTTTTCGTCCCATAATTTCAATCGGAGCAGCTGTTGTAGTCAGGCAAAATGTCCCCTGGCCCTGTACTGTGTCTTGGGCAGCAGTCAGTAAAACRTGGTTAAGTATAAGCATAAGGAACAAGCAAGCACAGAGTGATCATTTCCCCCGTTATACCCTTGGACCTTTTGGTAGTCAGGGAAATAGAGGTTTCCCCAGATGGTGACAGGGGAATGCTACGTCCATGCTTTTGGCTTTCACAACATCCCGTGTCAACAAGTTCACTAGCTGACTCATGCACTTCTGGAATTGTTATTGCGCGTTCGGATTGTCTGGCACCTCTGCTTAGGGTTTTCCTGGATATCTATCAAAACACGAACCCAAGCACCGGCATGGCTAATGGTTTTGTTCTGAGTGGTGGGCCTGATCGTCCCCAGCCTGCACCAGCTCCCCGCATCCAAGCTGGCAGGGCAGTTAGGGAGCGTAGGATTATTTCKGCTCTTGCGGTGCTGCAGCAGAAGGCGAGTGATGACACATCGCTTGGCAYTGACCAAAAACCAAATGGGAAACCTGCAGATGTGTGGTTGATGTCACAGCATCCTACCCAAGCATTTCTCACCACGAGCGACTACATCTGAGTGATGATCCTGACATTATACTGCCTTTTAATCACTACTAGGTGGACGTCCATTTTTAATCTATCTTTCGTTGCCTGTAATAGCAAAATCTGCCTTCTCTTGCCAGCAATTTTTTTTTCGCAAAAGAAGAGTTTGATGGCATAAACATACCTTTAGAGATATAAATTATATAAAATGCCAGTCCTAATTGCATTACAACCCTGTGGAAAATTCTTCAATTGTTTTAGAGCCAATTACCTTGAGGAAAGTATTTTGATTATCCTTCCATGCAAGATAGCAGTTGAAAATAATAAGCATAGCCCTCCCAATGTGACCAGCTGCTGGGCAATTCATCAGCAAGAGCTCTGAAACCACAAGCAGTTTCTAGACATCAGCTGAAGAGGCTCTGTGCTGTGGTATTCACGGCAATATCAACGTGTGGTTGCAGCCCAGCAAAATGAATTTCGGTGTCTTTAACAAAATCTCTTGCTTCCGGAGGAGGATGCACGATCCTCCTTGCCAGGGGAGGGCTGKTCTGCCTCTCTCCGGAGCCACGCTGTGAATCTGCTGTGGCTGGACACTTGTTTTCTCTGGGCTAGGTCAGACGGTGATAACAAAGTCCTTCACATTTAGGAACCCGCTGCCGTTTAGGAGCCTCTGGTGGTTCCGTCACCGGGAGCAGAGATGCTGTCACAGGGCAGGGCACGGCAACGCGTCCTGCCGCACCTCTAGGCCCTGGTGCCATCACACCAGATGGTGATGCAAGTGAGAGCTCACTTGGCACTTATTCACGCCCAGTGGACTCCCAGTGAARAGAGGCATATTTTTCATTTAATCCTTCAATGCTTTGGGGTTGTTTTCTTCTGCATGAGTGAAAGATTTGAGACAGTTTTCTATTTCCTTCCCCCCCCACCCCGGAAAGGGCTTATCTTTACTGACACTGATACTGGATTTAAAACACTAGCAACTACAAAATGTGTTTTCATTAGGGCTGAGAAAAATAAATTCCAGRCAAGAACTGAATCTGAAGTTCCCCAAAGTTTGAAAAACAGTGACGGGCAGTGAGCTGGACTAGCATCGCTCTTGTTTCAGGCTTCTCTTGGTGTTAAGCCATAGGGACTGGTGCTTTGCTGGCAGGAGGGAGGTTTGCTGCAGGAGTCAGAGATCGCGCTCCACAGCGGCTCAGTACATKTTGCAAAGCCTGAAGGCACCAAGCGACCAGGTCCTGTCATGGCCAGCACAGGTGGGACTTTCAGGAGTGGTCCAGGCACTTCCCTTCGCCCCAGAAACCGCCCACTGAATGCCCTGAATGCTTTTCAGAAACCCCCCTCCACTGCCTGGGTATTTCTAAGGAACCACCACTTGGGCTTCTCCAAGTCAGTGCTGCCGTTGTCCTACATTGCTCTTCCAGTGCTTTACCTTGAGTTTTTTTAAATGGCTCGAACAACAAGCCTTCTGTTACGGCCTCTGGAAGACCAAGTCACAGGCTAGTCAGCAGCCTGCAAGAGCTAGCAGCATGGCTTTTATTAGTCTATCATTAATTTCACTGAAAATAGATTTCATATTTCATATTAGCCTAAGCAAGAAGTGAGTAATAGCTCTTCTCTCCTATCAAAGATGGGCAGGATCGCGTTGCTTTCTACTCTCCCATGCATGCCTGCCTAACGGTGTGGACTTCCCTGCAAAGCTTTGCTTCTTTTAGGCTCTGAAGTCAGCCTGTCCGTAGCAAGGATTTCATAGCTACTGCAAAGGAACAGTAGAAAACAGCACTTTTGCAAAGAAAAAGCATGACCGAGGAAGAGGGGAGGTTCTGTAATGGGCCTCCTGTGTCCTGGACAGCAAAAAGTAAAACCATAAGGACAGCAAAAGAAGGGAAGAGAATAAGATGCCGCAGTTGGTTTAATCTTTTTTCATTACTGCATTTTTTCACCGTTCCCTAAGGCAAATTTACGGGTGGGTTGAGTTCCACATTCCTAATCTCTTGATTATGTTTTTATTCCTACTTTGTCTCCTCTTCCTTCCTTGTCTCCATGCCTAGGAGCTAAATCTACCTCCGATCATCAAAGAGTCTGGGCACTGCTGATGTCCTTTTCTTCTCTAGCCAGTTTCTGTCTGTGAAAGCACATCTGTGACCCACATTTTGCTTTCAAAATCAGCAAAATAGAGGTTTCCAGCTGGTTTCCTTAATCTCCTACTTTTGTTCAGATTTTAAAATTGTCTTGTGTTTCCTAGCCTCGAGTTCCTAACTAGCTTGGTCAGTGAAGTACAGTGCATAGGGCAAGTTTGATCTTAACCACCCAGGGATGGGGACCTGCTCTGAACGGCCTCCAAACTTCACGGGGGGAATGGAGCAGACGGAGCATCCACACGAGCACCGGTTTTCCGTGTGCATATCCAAACAGGCACAGGCCCTGCAAGATGTGTAGGCAGAGGCAGTTTGCAAGTACACAGACACAAAAAAGCCAGAATCCATCTCAAGTTATTCTCCTCCTGCCTCCAAGTACGTTGAAAGATCATTTGATAATGCCAGGGCTGTGAAACTACCGTGAAAATGTAAAATATTTTAGGTCTGCATTCAACCCATCCATTTTCACACATATCAGAGGTGTCAGGGCTAGGAAGCTTGTTGCCTTTGGCTCTCTCCGTAGGGGGCGAAGGGAGGGAGGGATGCCTCCGGAGAGGGATACAGACCTCACTGCTCAGTGGAGAAAGAGAGATGCAATCGTGTCTGCTGCTCTACCATAGCTAACCCCAGCCCTGACATCTCAAGTCTGTGCCAATTACCAAGCCCAAAGTGGACAACACTTTGGTCACTCCATCTTCAAGAACTCCTCTGGCAGTGCCTCACAGAAAAGCAGCACCAAACTCAGAATAAAATACCGCAGTGCCTTCCTTCTCACCCTATCTCATGTGGGACTGTTTTCTGATCGCTTTTCCTTGCAAAAGAATTGTCTTTGCATGATGGTATCACCTTCCCTAGTGATACTTATTGCATCCCACATGCCAACACACACTTTGCATCGAGAAAACAGTTAAGAAAGTAGAGCCAGATGTTGTTGTGATGTGGTGAACAGCTTCCAGACTGAGCCCCAACAAGGCAGCATTGGAACAGGCTGCCCAGAGAGGCTGTAAAATCTCCATCCTTGGAAACACTCAACACTGAGCCACCTGAGCTAACTTCCAAACTGAATTTAACTTTGAAGTTGGCCCTGCTTTGAACAGGGGGATGGTCCAGGTGAACTCCAGAGGTCCAATCCAAACTGACACTTTTGGGTTTGTCTTTTGCTTTTTTCCCCTCGCTCTTTCCTTCATGACACTGGCTTGAAAAGGGAGAAGGGGTCTTCAGGGTTGGCTGCAGTCTCCTGTTCCTAGTCATGCAGGACCGTGCAGCTCTATGATAATGCCCAAGTCCCACAGGTCCCATCGTCTAAACRTTTGCCTTGCTGCCTTCACCAGCAAGGCAAACATTTAGACCATGGGACTCGCGGGACGTGGGCATTATGCACGACTGTCAGGACATGGTCCATTTTAATGARCTGCAATTGTTGCTGGCTCTCTCAGTCTGTAGAAGGAAAAATTATAGGTCAAGGTTTTGCATTAATATTCCTGTCAGGTGTGTAGATTCCATTTTCTCATCACAGCTTTTGCATTAGAATATGGTTTTCTGCGCGCCTGTCTTACTCGTGCCTGCCACTTGCGCTCCCTTGCATTTAATTAGAGGGAGTAGCAGCATAAATGGAAAAATCCAATTAGTTGGGATGACTTGCGTTGCGCTGTTTATTGAACAACCCACCTTTGTGTCTTGGAGCCCAAGCACCAATAAAGCAGAAAGGGAAAATACATCACAAGCGGAGATGTAGATACATTTGTCTGAATTTATGGTTTAATTTACCCCTGTAAGTAAATATGCCCACCAGCTTTGAATAATTAACTTCCCCCTACGATAAGAAAAGCAAAACAGCTCTTAAAGGCCAGAGCTGGTTGACTGGAATCGCCAGCCTTACTGAGTTCCCACAAATGAGATGCAAATAGATTTCCAGGGAGGAGCAGCTCTGCGACGTCTGCTGATGCCAGGTCTGGAGTAAGGCTGTTTCTGGTAAGTGCGAGGTGGAGGAGACGCGGGGAGGCTGAGCATCAGCCTGTTAGAGTCCAGCAAGGCTTGGTAGAGGTCTCAGGCTTCGTTATTATCCTCATAAATTAAGGAATCACTATCGTTATATGGCTACACCTAGGGCTGAGTGTGAGCTGGAGGAAGGGCACAACAGGAAAGACGTTTTTGAAATCAGCTGGATGTTCTCCAGCATCTCACCCTCAGTCTTCATCCACCTGGAGACCCAATTTCACCACAATTGGGTGCAATCTCTCCAGAGGCTGCCTCTGTTGGCCCAAAGCAGGGTGGATGCCACGTCATGGTATCTTGAAGGTGGGTGTTAAGCAATGCTCATCTTCCCATCCCACCTAACACTGCCAGGGGAGCGTGAGGACTGAGCTTCCTCACCCRAAAACTCACTTACAAGCAGGGGGAGCAGAGGTCTGCAGGACTCTGCATAACACAGCTCCATCATAAGACGTTGCCACTTGTTGTAATGCCCACCCCACTTGGCCCCTCTCAGGCACCGGTGCAGAGGAGAGCTCCACCAGACCCACTCTCTCCTGGGGCACAGCCTCTCCACAGAGGAGAGGCCTCTCAGAAGCTTAGGCCCAGAGCTGGGCTCTTCCCTTTACCCTTTCCAAGCCACACGTACAAGTCATCGGGGAAAGGGAGAACTGTCTCAAAAGACATTTCCTGGCTGGAGCTCATGCGAACTGTAAAGAAAGTGAAGGAGAAGGGAAAGCAGGAAGTCCTGTCCCTTCTGAACACCTGGTTTCTGAAGGACTATATCTCCTCTCGGTTTGTGTGAAGGTATCATCTGAGGTGCCATCACCCCCCCACTTAACTTCTTCCATGAAGAGGAGACGCTACAGAGCCGGGCTTTAAAGTGGAGCTTGTGGCAGCACCCAGCGACGTGGGAACATCCAGGAAAGCATTCACCAGCTGAACCAGAGCTCCGACGCTTTGCTCGCTGCCTTTCCATCTGAAATAGCAAATTCTGCAGCCAGCTTCACTAAAAACTCAGCACCYCTTTAGATACGGATCTTACAGGCAAAAACTGGTGGTATAGTGTTGTCACTTCCCCCCTCCTAATCCTCCTTTACACCCCAAAATCTCTCCAAGATCTGTCTGAAGACCCAGGAGATAACACAGACTGCAGTGCAAGGAGGAGCAGAGAAGTTACGTAGGTAGTTCATTCCTYGGGGACAAAGACGTAGCAGTACCTGCTACCTCCCTGCCATTTTTCGTTGTCATGTTGTGTCATAACACTGTTGTCTTTGGCCTGGGCGTTAGTAAAATCTTGACATCTKGACTAAATGAATTGCTATTTAATGACCCACCATACCAGTCAGGGCTGTTCCACGTTTGGCAAAGCTCCCACCCCAAAGGGTAGGAGCCAGGCAGTAGGTCACRCTGCCTGGAGGAGGAGACACTGCCAGAATTTGGGAACAATCTCTTCTCTTTTCACATTTTGCTCAGAGATGAGGAGCAGCCAGCACCACCGATAAACACAGCACAGGGCCTTCACCCCCCAGGAAACCTGCTGAACCACAGTCTTGAACCCTGGATAATCTGTTCTCATTGCCGACTGCCAGACCCAACAGGAATTTCTTCCTGCCTTGCAAAGGGCTGTGGGTGACAGATTCGATGCAGAAAGCTTTGAGTTTTTTTGGCTGAGTATTTGTGTATTTTTAGGCTGAAATGTCCTTACGAAACCAGCTGGAGCTGGCAGGCTGCCACCAAGGGTTGGGGTTTGTTGGTTTTATTTGTTCTGTTCAGTTTGTTTTTTCACTGCTACCCCTACTGCTGGCCGCAGCCCCCCTCTCCCACCAGCTCTGCCTTTTAGCAGGCAGCGCTCATGCCCTGCAGCTCGCCCAGCACTGCGGTCTCCCACCTTTCACCCCAACCTCCCTCCCACGCTGGGGGACGGCAGTGCCGGGATGCAGCTCCACAGCCGGGAAGTCCAGGCTCTCCTCGGAACCCGCAGCCCCTGCTCCTCCTCTCCTGCAGAGCCAGGGAGCCCRAGCTTCCCTCTCCCTTTTTGCACCTTGCAGTTTGACGTACCGTGTGCCCCCAGCTCCGCCGTCGCAGCCTGCCCTGCAAGACAAACAGCATCACTCATACGGGGAGAGGGCAGGAGATGGGGCGTCTCCTACCAGCGAGGCTCTCGGGGCATCCTAGTGCTGTTTGAAGCTCCTTAGGGAATCGGGTAGCTCTAGCAAGACAGATGTCCCTCGGTGTGGGTAATTCCTGCTTTATGCCAGCTAGTCGGCATCCAGCTCATCGCTCACCAGGGGCTGTGAGCCCTGTCCCCCAGTAGCGCATGTGGCCCGGTGGGGACCGGCCGGCTGCTCGCAGCCTCGTGCTTCTGCAGTGTGTCTGCAGGCAAAGCTGTCAGGAGACCACCGTGCCGTGGCTCTTCTTCACATGACTGGCGTCAGGTCTGGCACCGTCTGCGACGCTGGGAGGCGAGCGCGGCGGTGGTGCATGGTTTCCGGATGTATTTGCTGTCCATTTGAAATCCTTAAATGGCAAAGAATGGCAGGAACGCAGGAATTTCTTTGTAGCCAGGCTCCGGGATGGAGCAAGCCGTCTTCCACACGGGTCTGCAGGCACCAGTGGCGACGGTGTGGCGGGGAGATGCTGCACCCCCCCACGGGTCCTATCCCAGAAATCATCCCGGTTGGGAAGGAAAAGTTGCAAAGGGACTTTGCTGCYGTCTGGGGAGTGCACAGCAGCGCGTCGGGAGCTCGGGCAGAGCTGCCTGCCACCGGCCGTGGGATGAACAGCTCAGGAGGAGCCACTCCAGCCCAGGACAAGCACTGCCAGGCAGGGCGGATAGGCTCCATGCACTCAGGATGCAGTTATCTCCCTTTCCCCCTCCTTCACGTTTTCACGGCCACCAGCCTTTCCCTGCCCCAGGTTTCTCAGCGCGACGCTCCCCTGCCCTGACCGCAGGAGGTGCGATTCCTCTGTCGGTCACCCCAATCCATGTCCCCTGTCCTGCCCCTGCTCAGGGGTTGCGCTGTGCCGGGKCGGTGCGATTCATCAGGCCCCACGGCGCAAGAGAACCCAAAAAGCATTTGAGTGACTGCTAGAGGTGTGCAGCCGCTGCCGTTCCCCCCTGCCCTCTCCCGGGGTCCAGCCCATGCACACACACGCACACCCCCCGCTAAAAGAGGGGGAGCAGTGCAGCATCCCCACGCTCRGGTGTTTAAAGTTAGGAGTTAAATGCAAAACCAATCATGAGCTTAGCTAAAAAGCCCCCATTTTTCAATATATATTAAGACAACAATTGAAAAATTGCTTTTATCTGCAGYTTCCTAAGCCCTCTGATATACTTTAAAGCCTTTTGTCTGTGAACAGGAAAGCTGGAAAGTCCTTTTTTGTCTCCTTAAGCAAATAGTCCATCTAATATCCAGCCATGAGGGGCTGAGGCTTTAAGAGAAGAAATATGAAGAAAAAAAAAAGAAAGGTAGCGGACATTGTGACACTTGCCATAATATCACAGGGCTCGGCAATGATGGGGATGAAGCCCACGAAGGGAAGGTGACAGGGCCCCCGGTAGGAAGGCAGAGCTCCCCGGGGCTCCCCGAGAGCCCGCGGYGCCCGTCGGTCAGCAGGTTGAAGCTCCCTGTCTCGGTTCCCCGATGGGGACGATAAACACACTCCTGTTGATGAGACGCCGACGTCCACGGTGGCGAGAGCCGCCAAGGCAGCGGCAGAGCGAGGCGGGAGCCCCTTGGGCTGGGCAGGCGGCAGAGCATGGGGGGGGTCGGGGTGAGCCCTGTGGGAGCAGAGTCCCAGCACTCGGCCAAGACAGTCCTGCCGAAATCAGGATTCGCCTGGTGGAGGCCCGGGCACTGATCATTTCACAGACTAATTGATATAATAGCTCTAATTAGCCCTGTAGCAAACACCACTTTGTTTCTTGCTTATCCAGGCCAAGCGCTGAGCCAATATTCAACCCCCAGCCATTGATTTCCTACTGCTTTTTAGGTGGGAAAGGGGAAAATACAGGGTTCTTTCTCAATATAGAAGACGCAGTCGGGGCTCTCGGCAGCACGGGCATGTGTTTGGGCAYGGCCGGTGCCGTGCGTACGGTGCAGACGTGGGGCGTCTCGAAGGAGACCCGGCGCCGGGGGTGTTTGGCCGCAGGCAGCGCGGCCGGGCGGGCGGGAAGGGCTGTGCTTTCCCTTGGGGTTTCAGCAGCCCCCCCTGCGGAGGGCGGCAGGCACGGCTGCTCCCCAGCCCCACGCCTCCGGCTCCACAGAGTCCGCAGGACCGGGGCGGGGGGATGCGTCGCCCGCATGTGGCCCACTCCGGGGCTGGGTCGGTGCCAGGGATGGCCTTCCTGCCTCCTCCCTCTCTTGGAAGCCTGACAAGGGGTTCGTRCCTGGTTTTTTCCCAACACACACGCTGATGAGACGATCATTGATTTGGGCAGGGGAACCGAAGGCAGCCGAGCGTGGCACTGCCGCATTACTGCCTCGCGTGCCRCTCTCCCGTACAAGCCGGGCGTGAGCCCAGCCAGCACAGCGAACCAGATATACACTTTACGCAGATTTTTGACCTTTTCCCATTATTATCTTCTTTTCTTTATCTTTTTTTTTCCCCTGCAACACACAGAGCTAGTGCTAGGTCGGTATCAGTTTGTTCATCCGTACCTTTTACACTGACTATCTATTAGAGTAAAAACAACACTGAGACTGTCTAGAAACTATTACTGCACCTTCTCCAGATCTGTTCCTTGCCTTCAGACCACTGGCGTAACACACAGATCCAAACCCACAGCTCCTATTTTGCCAGCCCCCATTAGAAAACTCTTCTTCAGCTCTTCTGGAGCTGAATTTATTGGGAAAAAAGAGGAGAAATGGTGCTGAGCCTGGATTTTGGGCAGCACCTTCTCCATGCTGCTGGGAGGGGAGGGAAGAGATACAGAGGAGAAAGAAACCAGGCACAAACCGCACCGTGGAGCCACGCCAAGGAAGTGTCAGCTCGGGTTTTGGCGGTTAGTCCAAGCCTTGCTGGGGATTTATGATGCACTTTGCCTCACTGTAACCCCTTCCCTGCTGGGTTATGTTGAGCAGCAGGTTTGCTGGGAGCACCAGCATTGAAAAGAAATTCAGTGCTCCAAAACTGTAAGCCCAGGCTGTGAAACRCCCCACGAGCAGTCACTGTAGCTCTGAGGCTCTGACAGCACTTTTAATGGCATAAATCAGCATYTCCCAATCCCTCGGTATTGCTCTTGGTACGTCAGGTTTGACGATAGCATAAGAACCATTTCCAAATCCTCGCTCAGGAAAATACCAGCCAGTACATCCTACCGAGCAGCATTAATGTCAGTTTAAACATTTTCAGTTAAACAAACAGCTCCACGGTCTTGCAATCCCCAACATGAGAAATACTGCACCAGGGAGTGTGCTGAACAGTGAGGCCAAATCTGCAACGAGCAGGAATAGGAGAAAGAAGGAGAAAGAGGCGGCTGACACTAGCTAGCAGCTGCTGAGAGCTGGGAATTGATAACTGAGTCCAGGCAAAAATCTTTGCTCAAATTAAACTAACGTTGGAAGCAGCAACTTTGCATTAAGGAATCCCCAGAGGAGTATCTCATTGAACCAAAATACGTAAACAAAGAAATGACACAAATACAGAAGTTACAAATAAACTCGGGGAAGAAAGGCTACACATTTCTACCCAGGAGCTCAACTGCCTGTATCCTGCCCAGGGGACCCCTCTTAAGGATGTAAGAGCCTCTTCCCCACCTACAATGAAGAGCTGCATCTCGTGATCCAAAGTCTCGAGCGGGTCCCAGCTGTACGCGGTGGTGGCAGTGCCAGTCCTGAAGGTGACGGGGGGAGCTTTCGGCGCAGGACACCCCAGGTGTACCTCTGGGCAACCTCTTCCCACCTACGGCTGCTCTCTGGGCAGGGCTGGATGGGTTTCCCACTTTCCTGTGCTTCCCAGCACCAGTGGAGATTCCTTCTGCATCACTATGGGACACTTAAGAGCATCTGCTTAAAATAGCTGGTACTAAATAGAAAATGTGCTAAATGCACGAAGGTCGCCGGCACGACCTGTTTATCTCACCAAGGGTTTCTCTGACTTCTGTGCAGGCACACGTCTGAGTGTCTGAAAGAGCTGTCCAAACCCCTGCTCTGCCTGGTTCGCTCCATTCATCCTGCTCTTTCTCTTCCCTCGCCCCAGAACAGAAATACCATGGGAGGGCTGTAGGTTTTACTTTGACCCTGCTGACTCCACTTGATGTGTTGGTGCTTTCCACCAGCTTCATGAGAAATCTGGGTGTAGGATTAGCACTGGTASCTTGCCTGAAGTCTCAGCAGAGAGCATCACCGAGTGGGACTCCCTGGCTCGTCGGGGCATCTCACGGTGACAGTGGGGAGTAAGCAGCCTTGCTCCAGAGGAGGGGAGAGGTGCTATATGGACGTATAGCCCACATCAACAGCGAAAACCTGAAGAAAAATTGGATGAAATCCAGTATCTGCCTTTAAACATGCTACCTTGCATCCCCTGCCACGTGTTCCCATAACAACAGAGCCACATTACGCACCTCCGTGATTTTGACTGCAGTCCCCCAGCTGCTGCCTTCGTGCCGCAGCGTGGCACGTCACGCTGGCTCCCAGCCCATGCATGCCGTGTCTGGACACTCTCCGGCACGCGGGAGATAATCCCGGGGAACGCTGGCTGCCTGCTCCCTGGTTCCTTCCTCCACACTGCTCATCCTCCTCCTTTTTCCTTACTTATGCCTTAAATCTCATTAATCCAATCCTCAGCCTTAGGGACAAGGGGGTCATGCAGCGAGTGTGTGAAGAAGACCCAACGTGAACAACGTATATGGGTGTGCAAAGGCGAGGCTTAGTGTGAGCAACGGTGCAGATATGACCCAGAGCCGTCCTGCAGCCTTCCCTGTATGGACATAAGGGGGCACTCCTGGGATTCAGGGGGTTATTTTTATTTTCACTTCGCAATGGGAGCCAAAAAGCTCTTTATTTTGAGAGGCTTCAAACATTGATTGCATACGGCTGCTCCTTCCATCAGCTGGTGCAGTGCCACCAGATGAATAAATCTTGCATGCATCTGTAATTACTGCTTAGCTTGTGTTTAAATGCAGCATCATTGATCTGCAGAACTCATCGAAATCTGTATAGGAATGCATGAAATTATATTGGATGGAGCAGAAAAGTACATGACAACATCCATTTTCAGCCTTTGTTCACCAAAAAAAAAGCAAGCATTTATTTATCTCTATTCAAATTCTTGTGTTACGATTTAATCATCAATTGTAGCACCATTTTATAGGCTGCTCTTTATGTACGGAATACATTTCTTATAATAGGCCAGCAAATTTCTACCAGCCTTATGGTATCTGCCCCTACATGGGCAAAATCCCTCTTAAAAGCATGGGAGAATATTGCTTAAGGGTTATAAAACTCAGTATGGAAAGGTATTGTGGTTAAAGCTCCTGACTACGATTTAGGGRCCCCAAACTGACTTCCAAGACCCGCCACGGACTTCATGTCATGTCCTCAGGCGAGTCATCCATCCCCTTAATACTTATATTCCTCCCAAAGCAAGTGTGATTAATAACATTTCCCTACTCGGATGGGAGGTTGAAAGGACACATCTGTCACGCTTAGCAAGAGTTGAGGTGCTCCAGCAGCAGAGAGCACAGAAACGCGGTGCTTGTGCTAACCAGCCATCTGCTTGAGGTGCTCTCCTCCCCTTCTGCGGCCAAGAGGAAGCTCAGCAAAAGCATTTATTGGCAATAAAGTCTACATTGTTTGGAAGAACTCCTGATGTTTTCAAGACCTAACGCTGCTCTGGGCCAGCTCCATCCTTCCACTGGAAGTGAAGTGCTCCTGGGTCAGTTCAAACTTCTCCCACCAAGCAGACAGAGACTCCTAGTCCTCCCACCCGGCTTATCGCGGCACCTTGGCCCACGGCTCATTCCCGGGAGACGTGGTCACTGGCAGGTCCATGGGCTGACAGCAGAGGCTGCTTCTGGCAGGGACGTGTCCCCATGGCACATGGGAAAGTCTCTGCACAACCTCAAGTGCAGAGACAGGAGCTGTCCGCAGCCCTTATGGAGGAACRTGCCTTGGGGGTGGTGTCCTCAGCGCATCTCCCACAAAGCCACACCGGCTCYGTGGCCGGGCTGTCCCATATGGAGTATCCCAAGCTGATTTTATCACACACACATCCCTGGTGCATCTTCAGCTGAACACAGGGATCAGCCCACTCCTGTGGAGACTGGGAGGAACCCGAACCGCTGTTAGGTGGGCTGCAGGACCCTCACCTTCCAGGGGTGGTTGTCTGGCGGCAGGAGGCTACAATTACAGACCTCTCTGAGGTTGCTTATGCCCATRAGAGAGGGAGAAAGGAAAAGTGGGTGGTCAGCAGGACATCTCGCCAGACCAGCCTGGCCCAGGTGACAGTCTTCCCTGGTGGGAACCATCGAACTATTTTGACACATGGCAAACAAATCTCCTCCTAACAATGAATGGGCTGAACGTTTTCTAAAGGGATGAGAAACTCCATGAATTTTCCCTTAAATGTCTCTGCTTCTGGATCCAGCCTGGACTGAAACCAAAATGCGGCGATACCATGAGCAAAACCGTTCCTGGGGGAGCCTCAGCCTGGCAGCCACTGAGAAGGACCAGGAAGTCCATTTGCATGGCACAGATTTTACATGCCCAAGAGATCCACCTGTGTCTGGGATAACTAAGACTTTTTTAGCATGCGGCCAAGGGTAAAATATCCAGGGTTTGCTTTTACTAGCTGTGGGTCATATCTGTCCACAGCAGAGCATTTGGCTGGTTTTGGTACCCACAGTTTCTGGCAGGGATGCTTAAATGGGATTTGAAAGCAGAAATCCCTATAGCTTGCTAATAGGTCAGGAAAATGGACAGATGAGAAGATCCAGAAACATGATTCCCACTCCATCACCAGCAACCCATCTTCCTCAGCACAGTGAGTGTATAAATGAGGCCTCTAATTGAAGTCAGCTCCCAGCAGACCCACCCCACTCTTCGTAATTGTGCCGTCATCCAGCTATGGGCATCCCCTATCTACCTGATAYGAGAGCGCAGATCTCATTAACTAATGCTTTCCCTCGTAGTATTAGATCTAAATCCCTCACCAGTGCTATCCCTGCTGCAGACGGACACGTAGCACTACAAAAACACTGCAGCTATATCTTATTTTTTCCCTTCCAGCTTAGGAATGGAGATGTTAACGCTACTTCYCCTACTGCCACAAGTGTGTAAATAGATGTCCTGGGCCTTTGTGCACAGCCTGATGAACCTCCCTGGCCAGTGGCTGATCAAAAGGTTAAAGTCCACGGGACTGGTTTCGTCCGTGGTCACTGCTGTCTGCTTTCCAGGGTTGGAGTAACGAGCTCACGAGATCGCCTTGGGGCCAAATCGAATCGGCCGCCGCGGGATGTAAGGAGCGCTGGGGCCGCCGCGGGATGTAAGGAGCGCTGGGGCGAGCGAGCCTTCGTCCCTTTGTCGGCGTGCTCACTGGGGGCCGCGGCCGCGGCGGGCTGGGTTTGGGGGTGCCTCCCCCCGGTTTGGGCTGAGCTGCCGAGGGCCGCGCGGGTGAGCCAGCCGCCTCGCGCGGACGCGCCGGGAGCCCTGCTGCAGCGCGGAGGCTGCGTCCTCTGTCAGGGCTCCTTCCCAGAACAAGCCCGTCATTATCTCAGACTCCCCGCGGCTTATTTTTAGCCTCTCCTTTTCTTTCCTTTCTTTCTTCCTTTTTTTTTATTTTACAGTATAGAAAGCCATCAGCCCCGCTGTCAGCAGGTTTATAACAGCAGTCCTGGAGCAAAAAAAAAAAAAGCATCAAACCCACTTACTCTGTTGCGTAAAGGTTTAGACATAGATCCTGCTCACCTCCGGGGTGCTGAGTCCCCCCACGCCTCACCCCTGCTCCAGCTCAGCTACTGTCCTTCAGAGCTGGTCATCAGAAGGCAGCAGAGGTTTACATAAAGCAAGAGCTCGACTGGAGCTGTTGAGCCTTCCTCCGCTTCAGCCGACGTTCGATTAGTGCCTGCGTGCGCCCTGCGTGCGGAGGACACCTGCCCGCAGGGCCGCCGGGAGAGAAGACCTTGCGCAGCCTGAGCCATGCGTCATCCCGACGGGCTCGGATTTACGTAGCACCGCTGGAAAGATCCATTCAGCCCCCGTAAAAATCTTTTGCTTATGAAAACAAAGGCAAGGGTGCCCTGTGGTCAGCGGCTCTGAGCTAAACAATGATGTACATCACAGAGGCTTCATATAAACAGCGGTATTGCCCAGATGAGGACACTTCTAAAAGGGATCACACCGCTGCTAGCAAACCGCGTTCACCAGATCTGCCCGTGCAGCAGCTCCAAAGGGGCTGGCGTTAAACTGTCTGGTTCTCCAAGTAGCATTGTGTTAAGTGGCCATAAAGCAGACGGTTACATATAGAACAAGGCAGTTGTGGCTCCCTCCTTTCCCCATCTTGGATAGGATCCAGGAGATCAGGAAAACCCCTTCCTGGCATGATGAAAGGCTCCAAAGAGCTTCCATGCAGGAATGTCTCAGGAGCAGAGCAGAGATGCTCCACAGGGGATGTGTCTACAGAGATGTCTACAGATAAACAAGTGGGGAATTGGGAGGAGAGGGAGGACAGCTGTTCCCATACAATAATTAACAAAGTTAAACTCTGACATGGCAGTTTAAAAACCAGAAAAAGGCAGTTTTTCACAGACAGGGTAGCTGAGCTGGGAAATTCCTTGCTGCAGATGTGGCTGTTAGAAGTTTACATGGCTTCAAAAAGCACCTAGACAAATTTCTGGAAGAAAAATCATGGAGAGGTAATAAATATAAAAATATTATCCTTGTCTTTGAAACTCCATTATCCATGTGATGCATTGGAGGCTGGGAAAGCTGTCTTGAGTACTGCATGCTTGCCCTGTATTCGTCCTCCTCTCAATGTCTGCTCTTGGACACTAGTTAAGCTAGGTGGGTCATTGATCTGATCCAGACACAATGTTTTTCTCTTTTGTAAGGGCTCCAAGATGTAAAAAAAATCTTTATCATCCCCTCTTATATACCATCCGWTTTTCAAATTTCATTGCAGAAAGATGAGCCCACACCTGCTTTCCCAGGGAGGCTCTGAGTTTCTGAGTAGGTTGTTAGCGTTGGCTTCTCCTCCAAAGCCCACCTCTCCCCCAGCCGGAGCTCTCTGGTCACAAACTCAAACTGTACCACAGTGTCCTTTTATTCCAGCAGTAAAAAGACCRTGATATATTGCTGACCAAACCGCCACCCGTGAGCAAAGCCAGCCGGCAGCTTATGCCTGGAGAGCCTTTATGTCCTGAAGTGCCTTTGTTATACGGTTGCTATTTAGTGATTCTGCTCATCCATATGCGATGCTAAAAATTATTCTGGATCCAGTCATGCCTTGGAAAACTTGCAAGTCTAACTAGGACAGGTAAACTCCAACCTGCTTTTGTTCATTCCTCYTGCCTATCATTAGTGTTAATATCAACTTGTCAAGCTGATCTTGATGTACAAGCTCTGTATAGCCTGCTGCACGCCTCCTTTTCCATGGATGCATCTCTCGCACTAAGCAAGGTCTGAGCAAACAGCCTGTGGCCCCGGCCAGCAGCAGGGTCTGCTTTAGTGCAGGGCAAAAAATATGCATCGTGATGTAGCATCCCTCTCATCAAGGTTTGGCACCGTCCTTTAATAGCAGGGACCATCCTCCTCATTTCCCAGAGGAGAGTCATGAAAACTCAGAGCATCCAGCAGAATTCATTCAGGAAAATAACCCCAGTAATCTCTGGGCCTGGTGACCATCACTCCTGCAAGAAGCAGGCACCAGAAGTGGCTTGTCGCTGGTTGGATTTGGGGGAGGGAAGCTGGGGAGTGTCCATACCGGTATCTCATCTGGTTGGACGTGAGATGAGATTTATCATCGGGAGCAGCGGCAGGACGGCAGAGCCTGCCGCGTAATTCATGTGATTCCCGTCAAGGCAGGACCGGCCGAGTGGGGAACGCAGACAGAAACACAAAACGCATTGCTTAAARTCCAGGAGCTAATTAGCTAATTCCCAAGACTTCCCTTCTCTGGGCTGAGCTCAGAAAAYGCCAGATAATGCTCTTGCCCTCTTAGCTGAATTACTTATCCCCTAAGGTCTCTTCCTCCCGCCTGCCATAACCCACCTGGAAGCGCCCGAGGAGCAGCACCTAACGCCTTCTGGCTTTCGTTAGGAGGACAGGAGGGCTCTGCACACGCGTATGCACATCGTGGGCCCTACCCTGAGGTGGGATTGATTTCTGAAGTGACACGATGCCACTGCTTGSCTACGTTTCAGGTCTTTCGTAACTGTTGGTTATTTAAGACACATGTTGCATCACCGCTGTGTGTGGTGGATGAGTGCTGGGCTCTGAGAGTGGGCTGGGGGTTTTCTTCCCCCCTTCCCCTAAAACAGTCCAGCAAATAATACATGCTGGGCATGGCATCTGCAGGAAAAACACTGCGGTGCCACAGCCCTTGGGTGTTTGCCCGGCGCCGGCTGCCCTGGGTAGCCRTACCGAGCCATATCACACCCTCGGGAAGCAGTGCCCACACGGTTTTTCTCTTCTGGTGGAAGATACTATGAGAGTTCACTATGCTGTTGTAGAGTCACTGCTGACAAGCCCTAAGCCCAGTGCTTATCCTCTGAATCCTTACTCTGCAGTCACTAAATATTAAATGGATTTAATGCTAAATATACATCAAGCTATTTGTTCATCAGTGAAAGAAAGGAAGAAGTTAGGGTACAAGCTAAAGTCAGATACAGATAACAGACGTTAGAAATGCCCATTTCCATCCMTGAACTAGGAAGGAGCACTCAGTGGAGACATCTTCACATAAGCATCTAGAGTTAGATGAGATGACTCCTGCTCCTGACAACCTTGATTAAAAACTCGGCATTTGCCAGGACACGATGTTGGAGCTGACCCTCGAGTGCCTCTGTACACAGAGTAGAAAATAGTCACCCACTGGGGACTCAGCTGCGTCTGTTGACAAGTGGGGATCTGCTTTTTCAATCAAATACAACGCAAGCCAACAAAACGAGGCTGGGCTATCCCACACACAGCCTTTCCTTCACCGAGGAGGCATGGACAGAGGCCAGGACCAGCAGGACGAAGGAGCAGCTGGGAAGATGCTGCTGTCTCCAGGTTTGCTCTCCTGAAGTTCCCACTCACCTGTCTGCAGACCCACCCCAGACCAAGACCCAGGCTGGGGCTGCCCCTGCACTGCCGCTTCTCGAGCCCTGAGGACRTGAGCCCGGCCTCGGCACGGTGTGAGCACCTCGGCTGTGCACAGTGCGAGCTGGATGCTGCCTGCAGAAAGACTGCCAAGGTGTCACCTTTGAGGCAAGAAAAACCCAACAGACGTTTAACCATTTTATGGCCATTAACCTCACCAGACGTGAATGTAGGTCTGTGTAAGCCTTCCCACAGGTATCCAGCTCTGACCACAGCCAGCGACCTCAGCTACMCTTCTTCATCCAAGGCGGCAGCCAGCGGAGCCTTTGGCATAGGCAGTACAACCCTGGGAGAAGGTTCCCGTGGTGGCAGAGTGCCTGGGGAGGGGTCCCCGTCCACGCGCCGCACGTAGGCTGCTGCCACCGGGCTGTTCCCATGGGATAACTCGGACAACAGTCCTTTCTGCATGCAGTGTCTCCAGCATCAACGGTGCTGCTACCACATGCTGTTGGAAACAGCAAATGAAGGCGCAAGAAACTGTATTTACTCCCTATTTGCAATATTACTGTGTGGAGATATTTAATATGAGCTAGTCCKTATAGAGCGTCTGCCTTTTGTAGCCTCAGTTTGATAAGCTCCTTTCCCTGTATTTGGGAAATGCCATTTCTTGTGCATTTTGCTTTTAGCAGCGTAATATAGTTGGGCTTCACCTCTCTGAGCCCAATAAACTGAGTGACTCAGAAACCTGCAATCTGCTTCAAAACAAAGCATTTAAGATAAAAGATATGAGCAGTAATGGAGCTGCTCGGCTCAGGAGTATAAATGCTAGAGGGTTACTCATGTACTCAAAAGCCTTCTAACCTTTCTTCAGCTTTTTTTAACCCCTGCAAGCCGAGGGCAAGGCAGGCTGCAAATAAGAGCTGGTGTGTCATTTCAGATATGCTTCCACTCCGGTGTGCAAACCCCGGAGCTGGGAAGTGGAAGGAGCTCTGATGCCAGCACCACGCAGCGAAGATGACGCGGAAGGGGGAGAGCCGAGCGCTCGCTCCGCGGCCTCCGAAGTGCTCTTATTTCTGCTGGTTAAACAGATGCTAGCTTCTAAGGGGATTATGTGTCATCGAGCCCGTTGGCTGCGACAACTAATTATCTCCAGCAACAGTTTGGCCTTGAGATTTGCGGTTCAAAGGGCATACCAGGAGTGCTGTCATCCAGCACCATGTGTAGCAATTTGTCCYCACTTGGCTTTCCCTGTTCCCAAAGAGGTGTCACCTCCAGCACATCCCACCCTTTGCCAGCTCAGGCTCGCAGCCAGCGGACCAGCAGGTCCTTCCAAGCAGCATGGGCAGGGAGCACCAGCGCTCCGGTGAAGCCTCAGAGATACCTCCAGCAGGAACTGAGGAGAAGAAGCAGCAGCTAAAATCAGCTCAGCATCCAAACTGCAACCTGCCTGAGCTTCCCGTTCCCACAGCTGGATGTTAGCGTGGCAGCCGTGCCGTGGCACGCTCCTCCGGCTGAGCTTCGTGGGGTGCTCGTACCAASGGGGTCCAGCTCCGCTGCAGCCAACTCCAGGGGAGAAAAATAACTGCTGCAGCCTGAGATGGGAGAAATTCCAGGGGAGTGCAGCCAGAGGAGTAAACMGTTTTGGAATGCAGCCTCAAAACCAGCACTGAAAATGTTGTATACCTTCATATAAATTGATGGCTGACCCTCAYTGAGACTACCAGGAACAGACAAAAAGCAGACCCAGGCAACTGAAAGAATTTAAGTCATTGAGAGAAACACATGGAGAATGATGGAAGGGACTAGAGATGAGGAAAGAGATGAAGAGGGGAGTTAGYAGAAAAGGCAAAGGGTGTGTTGGCAAGCAGGTATCGGAGCTGGTGTGCCCGGCAGCCGGGCTGGATGCATTAGCGTGGGAGTGACCCTGAGGCACTGGACTCACGGAGCTCAGCTCACCTGAAGCCAGGACAGGCTGAGTATTGGGGATACTGAGTATTCCTCTGTCACAGCACCAGTTAAGCACTGGGAAGCAGTGCCCTCACCCAGGCAGATGCTAGAGACCCCCCAGCCGAGGTTCCTATGGAGATATCCCAGCTGGGATTGGAAGCTGGATGCTGTCTGGGAGGAGAGGGTGGATGAGGTGGATCCTGTTGGCTCTCCTCCYTCTTTCGCTATCATCCTGCCTCCTCGAGAGGCTGGCAGCCTGCACCAGCTCCCCCAAACCTCTGATCCCCCAGAGTAACTCGGGTGGAGCCCATGAGGCTGCATCACTGCCATGGACAAGGATGCAAAGGGAGGTGAGGCTTTCCAAGCCTCAGAGCCAGGTTGTATGCAGGATCAAATCAAACCTGGAGCTAATTCTCTGTCCAAGGGGAACACCGCATGGAAGAGCCATAGGCTGTGCACGCCGGTAGCAAGAGCGAGGACGCCCTGAAGTCCCAGCACGTGGCCTGAGGTTTAAAGGATGCTGCTGTTACAAGCAAATCATCGCAGGTTGAAGGCAGTAATTACAGTAACGAACTCCTCCATCACTGTGCTGCTGTGATGCCGAGTCTTTTGGCCAGTTTGCAGTAGATTTCTTCATTTGCTACACTCCCAGCATTAAAGGAGAATCTCAAAGGCAAGAATAATTAATAGGGAACGTTAAAATTGAAGAGAGTTGAATCATAGGAAAATACAGAAAATTAARATGGAAGAAGTGATAAAGGTCTTCAGGGTACTGCCAAGAGCTGCAAGAGGGAAAGAAAATCCTTCCCTCTCTTACACCTCACTTTTTATCATCACCTTGAAGTATTTTGTTCCTGAGGACAGAGGAGAGCCTGGGTCTCTGAATARCAGCACTGCAGAGCCGCCTCGGTCTGCGGGGACATGTGAAGAAATGCAGCTGTCTCTTAAATAACAGGAGTTGACACCAGTTGTGAATAGATGAGTGATCGTGGCTTCAGCCGTCACAGCGGAGGATCTGATTTCAAATGAAGCCCCATTCATCCATCCRGGGCCCATCATAAGGCTATTAAGGGAGCATCTGTCACAAAACCACAATGGCTTTAAATGCTTGAAAAAGGGCACAATAAAAATAAGCCTGCTTAGCTTATATACCTTTCTCTGGGTGATGTGATTCTTGTAATTCTTTAGCAAAATGAATGATAAAAATGATGGGTAGCCAAAATACATGATGCGAGGGGGTGAGGTTTGTTTTTCACCCGGGCGAAGAGTTTGGTTGTCTGTTTGTTTTTCCAGGCTAGCGGGGCAGGCGTGAAAGCCGGTGGCGATGAGTTTTCTTGAGTAGCAGAGTGCACGGCCCCAGTGCTGTGGGCGTCCTGCCCCGAGGCCTGGCTCAGAGCACTCCCTCCAGGACGCAGATGGAAAGCCTCCTCCTGCTTTCGGATACAGCAGGGAAAGCAGCTCCAGTGCGGGAGAGGGCCGCGCGTTCAGGCCAAGCGGGATGYGCTTTGGCGAGGCGCAGGGGGAAATGCGCTCACCACCAAGTCRGTGTGACTGGGTTACTCACCAGGACTAAATCCACACTCTGTGTTAAAAAAAAAAATCTAATTTAGCTAAACTGAAAGAGAAAGTCAAGCTTAGACATCATGGCTATCTTATGTGAGTGGTATGAACGCTCATACCTTCTTGCACTCGCCAGTAAATTCAAACTCACCAGAGACAGCAATGTCTTTTCCTTCCCTACRACCGCACAGCTCCTCTTACTACTCTATTCCCTGCAAGCGGCACTGGGCAAAGCTGCCATCCTCTGGCTGACACCTGAGCGGGTACCCTCCCACCCTGCCCCCGGCACGTCACCTCCTGCCCCGCCGCCTCCTTGGGTGGCATCCAGGCTGCCAGAAGCACAGAGATCAAAGGGCAAGACCACTGCTCATGCACAGACCTGCTTTATTATATTCACAGTATATTGAAAGCACCTCGTGCATTAGATTGATGCTCCTGGGGCTAGAGATAGGCATTTAGGCCCTGTAATGCACATCAAACCCCCTTTAAGAGGAACTGGAGARTCTGCGGGTGGTGGAAAGATTTGACTGTATGATGCAGCTCTGTGTTTATAATTCGTATTAAATTGTAATCCAAATTCCTCCTTTCTTTATGAATTACATTTAGTTGGGCTGAATTGGTTTGAAAAATTAYCTTGAATGTGGATGAAAAAAATGGATTGTGGTCATATGCACACAGCTGTTGTGTTCCTCTACAAAAACATTTCGCACCAAAAGACTGCRACTTCCTACCCAAAGTTTCAGCCTATGGAGGCATTGCCTATGTTCATAGATTTGAAGCCTAGAGCAGAATAAGGGTAAATGTTTTAAAACTATCCAAGTGTTTTAGAAAGCCAAATCTTCCCTCTACCCCCCAAAAAAACCCCGATTTATGCTCCCACATTACCACCATCTAAGCGGGCCCCTGGATTTTGTCCAAGCGCTGCGTCTCCCGCAGCCCCAGCCCTATGCTGGATTTCAGACTGAAGCAGTGACTCACTCGGGCAGATTCATCTCCCTTAACTTGAGCTGGCTGAAGGCAAGGTATCTTCTCGGAGCAAGTTGCCCTGTCTGCCTCCCTTCCCAGCAGAGAGAGAGGCATCTCCCAAAGGTGGCTCGACCTGTCTGTTCTGGGAGCGAGACCTATACGCTCCAACCTCTCATCTGAAAAGGCTGTGACGTTTTGAATAAACCCTTGCAGAAAAGCGTGTGTGTGTACAGCATCCAGCACAATGGACTGACTGGGACCTTTGTCCCTCAGGGAATAAAAATAGCAAGTAATATTAAAACTGTGTATTTTCACAGGTTGCAATCAGGGCTCACAACACATGCACACTTAATTTCCTGCTTTCAGTTCACTATCAGATTTTATGCTTAGGTTAGTGGGGTTTGTTAACGTTTCTTTTTCCCCAGAATAGGATTTTTTTTTCCTTTAGCTAAAATACATTCAGCCATGAAAAATGAGTTTGAAAAAGATTAATAGGARGCTGAAGGATTCATCTGAGATTGACAAAGATTAACATGTGTCTTATTCTTACCTCTTTTCTTTTTCTTCTCCCTTCTTCTCTTAGCTACCTAGACAGCTTAGATCGAATCGGAGCTGCAGACTACCAGCCCACGGAGCAGGATATCCTCCGAACCAGGGTGAAAACAACTGGCATTGTAGAAACCCACTTCACATTCAAAAACCTCCACTTCAGGTTAGTCTAAAACTGCACAGTAAATTTTCARGGCGTCTATTTGTCACACTGTTTCCCCATAGTTCCCAAAGGAGAAATTGTTAAACTGCTGGTTAACACACAGCTGGCTCCCACCRCAAAGGACACGGCATTTTGGGGGGTCAACAATATGCAATGTTTGGCAATCTTGTCTTGAAAATCACTGCCTTTAAGATAGGAGCTCACGGTACCTTGTTCTAACCCAWATGACACCGCTTTGTTGGGAGGTATAATATGAGATTGGCCCGAGTCTGATCAAGCTCATAAATGTGAAAATATTTGGCCAAGTCTTTTCTCTAAAGTGGGTCAGTCACATGTGGTTAACGCTATATATTGACCTTCATGATGCCAGCCAGTAGAGAGAAGAGGGCATGAAGACAGAAAGCCACACACAAACAGTATTTAGAGCATATAAAACTCAGGAGCATGTGGTCTCCACCTCCGCAGACCCTTTGGGACCCAGCACGCTGCTGAGGCTCTCCCACAAATCCCCACATCCCTACCTGTAACTGCTCCTCCTGGTCCTCCTCGGCTCCAGGCTCTGGAGGAGAAGACCAAGCCAGTGGTGAAAGACCTCTTGCTTTGTGTTTGGAGCCTTCCAAGGACCATACGGTCAGAAAATGCCAAGACTGCTGAAGTTTCCTCATAACTAAGAAAGAGCAGGCGCTGATGGTCCTCTCCTGTGCCGTAGGCTCTTCGATGTCGGGGGCCAGCGGTCAGAACGCAAGAAGTGGATTCACTGCTTTGAGGATGTCACAGCGATCATTTTCTGCGTCGCGCTGAGTGGCTACGACCAGGTGCTCCATGAAGACGAAACCACGGTGAGTCTAACTGGGTCTTGGAGGCCCCAACACTTCTTTTCGGGATACTGCGTAGCCAGCAACTGCTCAGAGATCGCCGAATGCTCACTGGGGTGCTACAGTAATGTGCTTTTGTCAGTCACTCCCCCATGGCTCTGAAATCCTGGGGAGATTTGTCCGCCTCCGCACTCCTCAAAATCAAGTCCTGCACACCCAGGTAACGCTCCTTGCACCGGTAAAGTCGCAGTGTTTTATTTCTCCTTTCTAGCTGACCTGTGTGTTTTCAAAACCTGTTAACGGGACCCTATATCCAGAAAGAGGAGATATAGCTAGGTGGGCTTTTAAAACAAACATAAGGAAGTGGTCATGCYGTGGTGCAGAGGTGCAGGACGGTCATGCACGCCTGAGGCAGGCTCAGGCTAGGAGTATAACCTATTTCTTCAGGCTACAGAAATTCATTTTCCTGAGTGAGACTGGAACTGCTTGATTCCTCAGGTAATTTGCTCTAGGAGAGCTTTTATGACTTCCCACTGTGACATTAGGCTCCAAATACCATCTGGAAATAAAGCTAGTGAGGAGYTGTGTGCTCCCTGGTATTAGAGTGCAATTAATACAAGTGAATTAAATACACAGAAAGAAGACTCATTACTGTCATCTGGCCGTTCATTCAGTATGTTGGGGATGCATGCTTGTGGGACTAACAACAACTGCGGCAAGCACCCAGTTGCATTTGTCTAACAAAAAAGAATCAGAGGCCATACTCAGACTTTGGTAATGATTTAATCTGTGCCCAGTCTGCGGAAACATGGAGGGCTCACTCCTGCCAGCTCTGAGGGTCTCTCTGAGGGTCTTTTTTCTCCTGCTGGTAAAGATGCCAGGCTTGCAGAAAGCTGTTGATGAGGAAGGAATCGAGGGCAAGATTGCTGTTAGGTATCAGTTGTCTCTCTCTTCCCCAAAAGGGTGAGGCKGTGGTTTCTAGCCTCTTCCGAGCCAGGTTTATGAGCTCTGGCAAACTGTTTGATGAAGTTACGTGGTTGCTTGGGTCGTATTGAYGCCAGAGTTCAGGGTGATATTAACATCTCGACTGTGTCCCTCCAGACTGACTGAGGCACCCTACACCCCCTCATGTCCACTTATTTATAATCCTGTTGTCACCTCCCTCCGACCCTGGCCCTGATATGCTCAGGGATGCTCAGTCCTGTAGGATTTACTGGGAAGGAACCAAAATCTCCTGACTTGATTTGAAAAACCCAGCCATTAACTCAATGCCATAGAGCTCCGCAGCTGGGCAGGGGAAACACATCCAGAAGATAAAGACGAGAGAGGGAGAGAGAAGACCCAGGGGACAGGGAGCAAAGCTGTGATCTGAGCAGAGAGCAAGGTGCTCTGTAGGTATAACTGGGGCTGTGACACCCAAACCGTGAAGCCTTTAATACAGGTCACCCTTGGGYGCCAGTCTACACAAACCAGAGCCTGTGATTCAAAGCCACGGAGCACAAAATGGAAGGGCTTGAATGCCAATGCCATTTTTTTAAATGTCAGCCTTAACTCAGCTCCTCTGAGATGGAGGTTACAGCATCTCTACTGGGGATGCTGAGCTCTGCCAGTGACTGCCCATCACCCAGTACCAGCCTGGTGACGAGCAGGGTGCCAGCTCAGCCTCCCYCGTGAAGCCCCCAGCTGCAGAAACCGGGATTTGAGAAGCTCCAACTTTGCTCTTGCGTCCGGAAAGCAGGCTTGCCTGCTTTCCGGACGCAAGAGCAAAGTTGGAGCTGCGCTCTGGCGCAGCGCTGACATTTGCTTGCTATTTCAATCCCTTTTCACAAAGCGTTTCTGGGAATGCTGAGCAACAGGAGGGCAGAGGCAGCTGCTGTTCATTTACACGTTCGGCGTAAACGGGGAAAGGATTCGGCATCGCCACCGCCGTGCCTGCAGGACGCCCCTGCCTAACCCGAATAAACAACCCTGAGCAAGGCCAATGCAAATAGGAAAAAATGACGGWGTCAGATCTTGTCTGCCCTGTTATACCCCCAGCACAAACGGCAGGTGGAAAACGCGGTGCCCACAGACTCGGTCCTCTCCCAGCTGAACCCCCRAGCACTCAGCCTCCTCCCTGCCAACGTGGTTCCTCTCCAAAAAGCCAGCAGTAAAAGCAGCATCTCTTCAGTCAGCTGATTTGCCGTCTGTCTGCATCCGTCACATCTGCTGGCTTTAATGACGTAAATCAGCTTTTATTGCTTCTCACTTAGCAAACACAAAGAGGAGGCAGCTGAGAGAGTGAGCTGGATGCTGCTCCTCCATCTTCATTTTCTATAGAGATGCTTACTACGGTCCGGGCACTTCCAGCTGTATTAAGCCACTGTTTGGGGGCTGTACAGATGTCTCTGTGAATATGAAAAGACTTGTAGAGCTCTCATTGCTGGCATGGAGTCGTGAGAGGGAAAGAGCCCTACTGCATCTCAGGTGCCCAAAAAGATGGTTGCAAAGCCAGTGCGTGGAGAGAACAGCTTTTCCTTGTGCGCTCGGCGCCCCGTTGACAACAATCACAGGATTTCACAGGGTCTTTTTGCACTTCTCTAACTCAAACCGCACTTCAGGCGGATGGAACTGCAGTTCAGATAAAGTCAGCCTAACACGGAGCAGGGGCTGGCCTTGTTAAGCTGGGTTAGCATGASGGCGTTGGGACCAGTGCAGTTGTAGGGTCAGCTTGTCTCACTGGAAGAAGCTCATGAACAACAGGTTTACTGTGAATCCTTTCAAATGAGAGTGAGCAAAGAGCTGGTTAAACAAGGCTGGGTGAAACACCCCCTGACCTGTCCCTGCCCTTAAAATTCAATCACAGCTCTACACGTGAAATTTTTTTGTGGTTTATTGCACTCTTTGTTTTAAAAGACTGAGCACCCATCTTCCTGCAGCAGCTAAAAAAGGGCTATGGTGTGCGAAGCCATCACTCCCCAAGACCAGGTAGTCTTTTATAAGGGATATATTTTCTCTCCAAATCCCTGCCACAAAGAGCAACATGACGGGACTTGTGAAACACACTTCTCTGTGTCCGGATCAGAAAAACATAAATAAAATAAAGAAAACTTTCTGCATATGTGATTTCTACGCCCAAACACCCATAAAGACCACACTTTGCATAGAAACCCCCTGTGCTGTTGAATCCAGCCTCTCCCATTGTCCCAAACACCTTCTTACGCCGCTGTTGGCAGATCTAAACTGCTTCCCTGTGTGCCTGGCTCCCAGGGCAGAGGAGCAAACCTACAGGGAAATTCAAGCAGCGCCTTCACCGGTCCCATTGCTGCCAGCCACAGCCCACAGCTAGAGCTCACAAGGCAAAATTACGGTCTCTGCCCAGCCCATCCAACTCACAAGAGACTGTCTTCAAGGTATTACACCTGCCTCTGCATCCGCCTTTGCCGAGTCCGTCACAAGGAGTTGCAGGGCTCTCTGCCGAATGTGTACACAGTAGGAACATCCTGCTTTAACTGMCTGAACAACTCCATGGATTATGTCTTTGCATAACGAGGCTATTTTGTCTCATTTRTGACTTATCTTTATGTTTCATAAGCTGAGGTTACAGGAGGAAAAGCCTCAGATCTGTAATCTGGGAGGAGAGGGGGACAGCAGTCATATTAATCGGTAAAACTGGAGRAGACGATTAACGAAGGTAGATTTGTGTTGTTCCTTCTAAATGGAATTCCTAATGGAATTTAAAAAAAGACAGCAATGGCATGGGACCTGTCGTGGGAACCGAGACTATCCTCTTTGGTTTTTTCCTCACGAATTCAAAGGAGTCATGGCAAAATGTTCACGCTGCACATTGCTGCCTCTGAAAYGACGATATTTAGGTCATCCGTATCTAGCCAAGACATGCAAGTATTGTTCGTGTTCCCGTTCCTGAGCATGGGATGGGCTGAAGGCGCTGTGCTSGTGACCCTTGGTGCGCATTAGTGTTGGCCTCTTGGTTTGTATTTCATTGCATGACCTGGTTAGCGTGCTCTCTCTGCTGTCATTGGGCAAGGAAAATTGAATTGCAGCRCTCAGAAATTGCCTCGGAGTGACAAAGCAAGTGGAAGTGGCTTGGGCATCTTRGGAAATATAAGCAGGAGAGGGAATATGGAGTTTCTGTGCTTAGGATAACCATCAGCGTCCTTATAGTTTGCATGACAGTTAGCACTTAACCACCAAGGAAAACAAAAAAGATTTAATCGACTGTGTGTTGCAGGAATAACCAGGTCCCCTCCCATGCTCTGGTGAAAGAAAGACGGTGTTTATGAGTGTGTTTCTGCCTGGGCAGAGTCTTGACCGCAGCACCCTTTCTCCCTCACGCTCAGTAGAAAGCTGCCGGCCCTTCACATCAGCGGTGGGAACACGGTTGTGCAATGACATCTGAACTCAGCTATAAGAAATTCTGTCTCTTGTCCTGTGCAGGAAAAGTTAACTGGACTTTTAATTTGTATGGGCAAGTGGTTATTCCTCTGTAACATGGCTGGTGGGGATGCTTTCCTTGTTGGGGTGTAAAGCRTTTGCAGGCATAAGGATTTTGAAAATACTGATTTTGAAATAGGAAGTGACATTAAGAAGCCAATGTTTCAAGACCCCTTCCCTTAATGATAGACCCAACATGAAGTAGGAAAAAGCGGCACAATGGGACCAAAAGCAGGTGAAGTAATTTACGTCACTTCCTATAAARGTATAAGTGTGATCTTTAATGCCTCCTAGCAGAGCGGGCACGTCTGCCCCGTCACAGCAGCATGGGTGCTCCTGAGAGGGGCCCTGGGGAAGCTTTAAGGCACTTAAAGGGTTTTTCGCTGTGGATTTACTGGTAGGAGGGGGATGGTTTGGGGACCTTAACTTCTCACCCCTCCTTCAGCAGCAGCCTGTCCTTTTCCATGTGGTACCTGGAGACTGCCTCCCCACCCTCACATCTCAGCCAAGGCCTGCCTGAGCTGTTGGGGGTCTCCTACAAACAACTATTAAACTAATAACAGTTGGGAAGGGAAGGGAAAGGAAAGGGAGGCAGCGAGGCATTCCCAAGCCGGCACCAGGACAGCTTGCGTCCATGCGTGGGCTCTCCTGGGATGCGACAGTACTTCCCACATGCATCACGGACCGGCAACAGGAGCATCCCTACCTGCTCACCGGGATATTGCTCTGCACCTTTGCAGGAAGGCGGTTCCTTGCTTTTGAATGATGTCTTCTCTTCAGTGATGGCGAAGGAAAAGGTGGATTTTAAGACCAGAAGCTTTCCCAGTTATATAAGGAGGAGTGGGCAGAGCGGTGGTTATATTTACTCAGCTAGCTGGCAGAGCTGGGGGAAAAAGCAAGGTGTAGAGACCAGAAAGCCGRGTCAGGCAGCCTCAGGAAGCTTCGAAACTTGTTTCTGGAATTTGAAAGGAATAGAGGATTTTTATTGTAACTCTCATTTTCTACAGGGGTGTATTGGTTTGTGCTGTGTGTATATTCTGGTTACAACTGGACGCTAATAGTCACTGTTTCTTGGGAAAACACTCTCATTTCCTAACAGGTATTAACGCAAATCAAATCTGTGCCCCTGACTGCCCTCCGCTTTCTTCTCTCCTCCCGAAGGCTTTGGGTAGCCAAGGATCTCCTGTACAAAACCCTTGCAGGTTTCTACATGGTTACAGTTTTGACCCCACAAGTAGCAAAGAAGAGCTGTGCTCTGGGGCTCCCACACCAGCCGGTACAAACTGGGTTAGCAAAAACCAGCACGCAGATACAGGATGATCCGGATAAGCGAATGTCTTGCAACTGAGACCCCATAAGTGAATGCATTTTTACATTTGTACGTGATCACGTCTTCCCCGCGTGTCGGTACAATGCACGCTGGGGAGATGCTCGGTCATTTCAAGTCTGGTAGCAAAGCGTGCGGTATACGGTACAGCAAATCGCGCACGTCCTGTTTCATTCTGGGTCGGACAGGATGTTTCCTTCATCCACAGAGCCACTTTTATCTAAATAAAACATTCAGCAACAGCTAAAGTATATCAATGAAAAGGAAAGTGTTAATCAATAAGTGCTGGGCTCAATTATGTTGCCGGTGCGGGCGAGAAACGGAGCAGGAGAGGGGTGAAAGCCCCCGGCTGTCTCCTGCACCACTCCCAGTTTCCAAATCCGGAGGGGGGGGGACACGCTGCACCCCCCCCAAAAAACCCTCCGGCAACGAGACCGTGCAACCCTGTTCTCTCTAGCCTATCACCYGAGGTCGCTGTAACCAGTCTCGTACGTGCACTAGCGGGTTTGGGGAGTGCTGTCCCAAGGAGATGCCGCTGGGAAGGGCCGAGGAGCCGGTCTGGTCTGTACCATGCTTTGCCTTTGATAACCCCCTGACTCTTGGGTGTGCTTCGTCCTCACCGCGCCTGCTCTCTCCGCTACCCGGCTCCCGGCTGAGAGACGGCCACGCGACCGGCGGGCGCACTCCGGCGTCGGCCTCGCGCGCCAAACATCGCCAGCCTCGGCACCTTCACAGCTTTTCCTCGGCCGTCTGACCTTATCTAGCCAAACAAAGGCCAAAAAATGAGCATTTGAGAGACCAACCAAATTTGGCAGGTATGAAGCTTCTCTTGAACCGAGAAAAAAAAAAAAAAAAAAAGAAAAACCGAGTTGAGAGTTGAAAGCAGCAGGGAACATGATGCTTGGTTGACTTTGCCGTGAGCTCTTTCCACCACCATAAAACCATGTGGCGGACTTTGCAACTCTCTAACTGGTCTGTTTTTTTTCATTCCTCTTATCTCTTTCCTTCCTGTGTCTTTTTTTGCATGACCTGTAACCAAAACGCTGACTTCTCGCTGTGCGTGCATTTGAACGCATGGCTCTTCTGCTGGCGAGCAGTTAATGTTCTTCTAGAGGCATGAGCTAACATCAGTGGTAGCTGCCTGACTTCTAGTCTGGTTGTTCTTAGATGCCCTTCGTTTCATTTTTCCTTTTTATACTATTTCCTCTTCCTTTTTCACTTTTTTTTCCTCTCTGCCAGACACTTTCTGTTGAGCCATCTTCCAAGAGAACTAAAAAAAAAAATGAAAAAAATTAAAAGCCCAACAACAGACAACAACACTAAACAAAATAACAAAACCAGGCAAAGGTCACGGCAAGGTCATTTCCAAAATTATGTCACCTTGATGTCTGCTTCCAACTCTAGATTAATTCAAGGATCTACCAGTCCTTGGTTAATGTATCCAACCAGTTGTGTGCCACGCACACTTGAGAAAGTAAAAAAATTTAAAAACATTAATTAAAACGTTTTAGAAAATCTGCATGAGCTACACCGACACGTAAATCTGATCAAAGGGCAAAAGTAACTCCCCATCCATGCATGGTGCATGATGATTTCTATGAGCTGGGATCCTGTAAATTATACGCTATACAAAATCAAAACAGCTCTGTGTAGTTAAATGCCCTTAAGTTACTAAGTGTATGTCATGTTACAGGGATTGCATCTGTGTATGTATACGTTCAGCTGTATGTATACATAAATTTATTATGTATATCGTAGCTTTTCTTTTTTTGTTTTCCTCCTTAATTTAGTTGTTTTAGATTTCCCTACATGTTGAATGTCCACAAGTTGCTGTCTTTGGCCTGATGTGTTCTCTCCTTTCTGTTGCAGAACCGCATGCACGAATCCCTGAAGCTTTTTGACAGCATCTGCAACAACAAATGGTTCACAGATACGTCTATCATCCTCTTTCTAAACAAGAAGGACATATTTGAGGAGAAAATTAAGAAATCTCCACTGAGTATCTGCTTTCCTGAGTATACAGGTAATGAGAAAGCTGGCTGTAGAGGAACACATAGCAAAGGGACCAGGGAGCGTTTCCCATCCAGGCCGGTACTGTGGTGTATCGCAGGCAACGAGGTTAACGATGCATAGCTAGACCTCCCATTCACTTCCCTGCAAGTTTTATTTCAATAAATGCCATAGGATCACCCCTACCACGTTYAGTGGTCCACTAAAGCGTGAGGATGACTTAAACCCAAGGTCTTTGCCAGCAAAGGGCCTCCACCCCTAAGCAGGGTGTTTGATCTCCGCCCCACAGGCGGTTTCGATGCCGAGCCAACGCCTACAGGTGTGGGGCTGGCAGCACACTCCCTGAACCCGTGCCCTGCATCCCAGCGTCGCTCAGGAACGTGAACCCTCTTGCAGGTCTCTCGGAAAGATGCAGTGAGCTTAACCGTTACAAATGGGTAACTGGTCTCTGGGAGACCAACGCATGGGGTTTGTTAGGCTGGCCTCAGCTGGAGTCCAGCTTTGCTGTTTCATAACCCATCACGTTCCCCTGCGGGTCCTGGCTGACCACAAAGAGGATCCCCCCGTGGTTCCTGGCAGGAACGAGGGGCGGCAGGGTCAGCCCTCCGGCCTGCAGACAGCAGGTCCCGCAGCTTGGCTGCTTCAGCTCAAGCTGTAAATTTTTATCACGTTAGTTTAGGAGGTCCCCAGTTTCGCTCTCAGGCTCGCTGACATCAAGCATCTGGGCACGGAAACGCTTCCAGTTAAATGCAGATAGAAAACAAGGCGCTTGATTTCCTCTGCTCTGGCCACCCRTACCTCTTAACCCATAGTGCAGGCAGGGAAGAGCCACAGCAAGCCCTGCACTGAGCTCGGCTGGGGAGAAGGCGGCCTTCGTGATATTTGGAGATCAGAGCAGAGGCTCTGCAACAGGGCAGCGTGCAAGAAGCCCTSGCTTCTGCTGGCTGCCTGGCATCTGACCTGCTAATGATGAGAATACATCACCCGTGCAAAGGCTGCAGCTGCACCCCGCCGCTTCCCACTGCATCTCGCCAGCTTCCACAAACCCTCATTACCATTCTGAGACAGCATAAAAATAAACTTTTATCGTCATGAATTATTTAAGCTCACCGGAGACATCCAGATGAATCAAGCCGACAGACGGAGAAGCAGATCTCTTTGTCAGGAAGTGTAGTTGTGAACTGGCAGTACCAAGAGTGTCACATTTCTGGGCAGGCCAACAAATTATTAACCAGAGCTTCCAATCTCTGAGCACTTGGCTTTTCCCTGTGAATAGGCAAAAGCCAAATCATTGCTGCTTTGGGCTGAATGGTSTATGACCATGGAGCTGAACGACTCCAGCTGAATTCAGAAGAACACCTGCAGGCTTCCTCTCCAGGGCAGGTTTGGATATTTGTCACTACCAACACATTTCAGCCATCTACTCGTCTGCTTGGCCCAGACAGAACCAACATATGCCTGACACGTTTGTCTAAAAAGATCTAATAATGGAAATTTCACAGTCTTTACAGTTGAAAGCTCACAATAATGCCAACTCCAAATTTTTCTGGTTGCAAATTAGATTGCTGCTTGCCATCTTTGGATGGCTTGTAAAGCAGCTCATCACCATCCTCTTTATAGCAGTGCTTCTATATACCAGAAGATTTTTATTATGCCCTCTTCTTTTTTCCCTTTTCTCCGTGAAGCAAGCCTGCACCTTTCAGTCCTTCCTGGTCGCATTTTGTGGACCTGGTTTTGTGGTCTTCACTGAAGTCTCTCAGTAACCCCACTCTGAAATAATATTCTTACATATCCCTGATGCCAGAGAGACTACAACAACAAGGAACRTTGTTTTAGATACAACTTTTCCTTCCCAAGCTATCTCAGCCCAAGAGAGGAGTTCGGTGGGGGAGGCAGACCCTCGTACACACGTAGGTGATTCAGCTGACTATGCAGAGGAAAACAAATATAGCTTGTTTCTGGAGCACTTCAGCCCCAAGTGAACCAAACCAGTCCTCSCCAGATCTCAGAGTACCCCACAGATGCTCTAAATTCCTTCGAGGTGCTGTTCTGGAAGATGGGAGTTATCACAGGGACCCTCCGCAGGCCTCTTGTCTCTCTTGTGCCATCGGAGAGGGCTGGAAGTCTGAAGGCTGCAAGTCCTTCCACTGATCCAACACGGATCTGAATCAGAGGTGAAGAATATCTCACCCCAAGGCGTTCGGCAATGCCGTTAGAAGTTGGAAGTTAGCTCGTGCTAACGTTAAGCCCAGACTTTAGACCCAAGCACACACTTAAGCTTGCTCGCCCCTGCTTTGCTGACCATGGCTCAGAGGATGAAGCCCTTGTGGCCTTGTGAAAAAGCAGCATTATTAGAAGTTGCCCTGGAGTTAAAAATAATTATTTGATGAAAGCCTATAAATCACACAAGYGGACTTTCAACATCACAAGTAGGTTCCACAAAATGCTTTTAATAAAATGAAGTTTCTGACGTCCATTAGTTCTGCTGACAGAGAATTATTAGAAGACTSCATTCACAAATTTGCTTGCTGTATGCTGGAGCACTGACTGTTGCCATCCCCTTAATTCACTCATGCTTTTAACTAATCCACAATACTTAGCAAAGCGGCAGCAGAATCCAGGGCATGTTTTAAATCAAGCTGGCATTAGTGATTCCCTGCTCTCCCAGAAGGAATCCGGCATCTAAATCCTCATGCCTTTGAACAACCGACTTCCCTTTCATAAAATACCCTCCTGGTGGTGCACAGCATGTGGAACTGTTCCCAAATTCTTTACACAGGTCTTCATGCAAGAACCTGCCCCCAGCAAACATTTTGCTTGTCTTACATCAAGCATATTCTCAAGTCTCATGGTCTTCATGAGCTAGTCTTCAACTAGCAATGCATGTACATGTAAGTGCAAGTGATTTCCCAGATCAGCTGCCTTCAACTACAACAAATCTCAAGCCCAAGTAAGCTTCCCTCTAGCAGATGACAACATTTCCCATCAGTAAAGCATCATGGAGGGAGAGGGATCCAAGCGCGTTAGCAGCGTTACCCAAGTAGAGCCCTCCCGGCAGCACCCAGCCCTGCTGGAGGGCTGCACCCCAGGCCAGCCAGAGAAACCGAGTTTGTCAGACCTCAGCCGGTGCCCGCGTGGAGCTCTGCGTGTGAGCAATGCCAAGGCTGGCCAGATGAGAAAGGATCTGCGCTTTTGCATGACTGCTCTTAAGCTTTTTTAACACAAAACCCGATGGTTAATAAGGTTTGGCACAGACACGTCTATACAGCAAAATAAGAAACTCCTTGTGGCGTGATTTTAGCCACAGCTCTAGTAGCAGGTGCTGCGATCCTAATTTCTCAAAAAGAGGGACCTTTTGTGTTAGCTTTTTTGTATTTTGTTTGAGAAAACCCCACTCTGCTTTGTAACAGAGGCTGGATCTTTTCATGTCCTTTTCTCATAGTGATTCAGGGAAAGGAGGGCACGGTTACCAATACTGCCCTCAATTCATGGACATTTTAGCTCCTCTTTTCCATCAAAAGTTGAAACTTTAATCAAAAAAGCTAAAAAAGGAAAAAAGCTAGGGCTTTGCACCAGGTCGAGCACTCACCGCATTCCTGGCAGGCTTTTTCTCTTTTTTGTCAGCATTATGTGGAATTTCTTCTGCTTTTCCCATCATAGCCTGTTTAACACTCAGCCATTTCATCTCTATAAACAGCAACTCAGAATAAAAATATAGCTGAGCTGACAGTCGGAGAGCATCTCCTCCCCTGCAGCAATCCTGGCTGGTGATGGTGCCYGTCCTGAGAAGGAGATGGGTGGCAGCAGCCCCGTATGAGCTCCCCGTGTCCCTACAAYGGGGCGCTTGCAGGCACCCTACGGATTTAGGGTTACAGGATCGCTTTAACCCACTCTTTTTCCTTTCGTCTCGGCTCTCTTACAGGCCCCAACTCTTTCACGGAGGCGGTGGCTTACATCCAGGCTCAATACGAGAGCAGGAACAAGTCCTGCAACAAGGAGATCTACACGCACATCACCTGCGCCACCGACACCAACAACATCCAGTTCGTCTTCGACGCCGTCACGGATGTCATCATCGCCAACAACCTGCGGGGATGCGGACTCTACTAAAGCCCTCTCCTCCCCTCCTCTCCTCGCGCCTGCCGGGAGCATCCTCCAGTCCCGCGGGCAGGTCCTCTCTCTTTCTTTTTTTTCCTCCTCAGAAGATGATGAGGAAGAAATACGTAAATCCCTCYTCCCATCCCAGAAAACTTTGCAGCAAGTTCTGCTTTCCCCAGCCCCGTTTTATTTCATTTTGGTTTATTTTTGGTTCATTCCCTTGCTGCCTCGTTCTACTCTTCTGTTCCAATTCACAGCGCTGTAGAGGGAGCTAACGCATTTCCCACAAAGTGCATTTCAACTGCCAAAAGACAAAAATACTTCAGTTTTAAAAAAAGAAAAAATCAAAGCCTTAAAATACTGGTCAGCGACAGTGTAGTTTGGAACCGAAACTTTTTTTTTCCTTGAAATTAAGGGATATTTTTAATTCTCCTTGTTATTTATCTTTTTTTAAAAACACTACTCCTTTGGGAAGTGCTAGATACAACACGATCATTTTGAGGGTACCTTACGGCTCTAGTTCCTACCCCAAAGCTGGAGGGGTCGGTGTTGAACGCAGCCACCGCAGCTTGGATTTGTATATTCTCCTTTTTTCCAGACAGCTATCTGAACAAGTGAAACAGCCATATCGAGTTCTGCTGGTGTCTGAGTAAGAGGGACACAGTAACAAAACCTACTAAGCCTTGTCTAAAAACATTCGTTACCGGTAACAGTTTTACCTCAAGTTTTTCAAAATTAATGTTAAAATATGTCTAGTGGTTTCAGTAACMGGTTTCTGAGGCGCTTTGCCGGATGCCGCGGATGCCGTAGCGGTGGCAGCGGGGCTGGGACCCCTGGGGCGCAGGCAGCGAGGACGCCCCGGGGGTGGCACGCTGACGGGGACCCTGCGCACGGGGACATCCTGGCAAGGATGCCAGCCTGGATACCCAGAGACCTTTCCCAAAGCACCTCCCAGCCGAAGTGATTTCAGCACAACCGATGCGCCTGCAAACACGCAGCGTCTCTTTCCARACTTCAGCCCTGAAATGCTGGGGTGCACCAAAAATATTTAGCCCTGGCTTCTTGTGGGCAGAGTTTGACCTTCAAGTACCTGAAATGTGGAGAGGTGCTTTGGGAAACCTCACCATGCTTGGGTGACAGCAAGGTGTGCGGGAGCCTTGCGGCTCTTCGTCGCACCTCGGGCATCTGAATACCCTTGAGAAGCGCGACCTTGCACTCCGAGCCTCCTCGGCCAGGCAGAAGCAGGTAGCTCGCCTGGGTCATCTCCTGCCTGGGCRTGCAGCGGAGATAGCTTCAGGTTTGGTGTCTCCAGTCAGGGCATCTCTTTACCAGTATCTAAAGCGAGAGGGATGGTTTATACTGGCCATGTAGTGGCGAGGGAAGGCTCAGGGAGTTGATTTGGGCCAAGTGATGGAGTAGGAAGGAAAAGTGCAATGAAGAGAGGGAAGGGAGGAAGGAAGGGCAGGGGGAGAGGTGTGGAAAGGGCAAGGGTAGCACCCAGCACAGCAAAATGTGGGGGCACAGAGGGGAGGGCAAATGCGGCMGGGCTGGGGTACGTGTGGCCATCCRTCTGCCRTCACCAAGAGCTCTGGGTGCYGTTGGGGTGAARGCAGAGGGGAGTGCGAGAGGTGGGATGTCACCTCYGGGAGCGTGGAGGGACCCTTAGAAGTCCGCCCCGAAAGCTTGTTTGGTGCCTGGGTGAGACAGCCACCTCCGAGGTCCCACTCGCCATGGCACCTGGGGGCAGGTAGGCAACACTGATCCCTGCCTCTTCTYTGCCTCTCTGAAAAGTCCGTGATCCTGGAAAACGTGGGTCTTTCCAGGCCAGCCACAAGTGCAGCTATCCTCTCTTGGGAGCCCAGGCTAGGGGTGTTTTTCAGGTCTCAGGAGGTCTGATGTTTCTCCAGTGCCATGCCTGAGAGGGACAATATCTCTTTTTTCACTGTGCCCATCTAGGAGAGATGCTGTGAGAGCAGCGCAAAGCAGCACAGCCCAAAGGCAAGGGGAGGCAGGGAAAGGAGCAGGTACGGTGGCATGGGACGGAGAGGACCGGAGAGGGAGGCTTGGGGGGGGCGGTTTGGAACAGAAGTTGCAGAAGGGAGATGAGGCAGGTTGAGGCAGCAGGGAGGACGGGAAGAGGAGGGCACCTGGGAGGCGGAGGAGAGTCCCCATCGGAGGTTGCGCTCTGCTGGGACAGCATTTGTGGGACATCCATGAGAAAASCCCATCCAGGGATGCGAGCGGGAGYGCTGTGGGGCAAACGGGAGGCCTGCAGAGGAGGACAAGGTGGCTCTCGCCCATCTAACCCGCTCACAGCCCAGCTTGGTTGGCAGCCGTGTCAGTAACCCCCTAAATCGCGTGAAATTATAAAACTATTTAGTATTGTACAGTGAGGACCCACTGCTGCTCTGCTGGACACTAACAGCCATAACGCCAGGTCTCTGCCCCCCCCCGCTCTGCCCCAAGGGAGTACAGACCTTCCTCTCACCATCTCAGCCTTAAAATACCTCCGGCAGCATCAGCTCCCACAAAGAGCTGGCCGGCCAGCAAAGCCAGGAGCCCCTCTCTGCTCCTCCCACCACATCCCACCCACGTGTCTTGTTTTCCCAGGTCCCAGCCCCTCTCCCAGCTCCATTTCATGCCGGCACACTCTGCTGTACAACCGTAAACCAAAGGAACGCTGACCACAAGGCCTGTGCATTTAATTGTTTATGGTTTAGCTTAGGATTTTGAGAGTCAATGGGAAGGATTTCCAAAGAAAGGCTTTTCAGTGGGAAGCACCTGCCCAGTTCTCTGGTTCCGCGGAAGGGACCAGCCGCATGCCCCAACCCTGAAAAGATTTGTGTGTGTATTGAGTTCTAGTCCCTGGAGACTAAAGCCAAGGGAATGACCATAAAATGCAACCAACCTGTTTGTTTTTGCAGGAAGAGGAGTTCAGTGCATAAGTAGGCGATGTGAGAAAGAAATAGGCAGGACTTGGATCCACCCCCGCCAAACTTCCCCTCGACCCCAAGCCAAGCTTTCTGCTTGCACACCCTCTGCTGATCTCAGAGGTCGTTTTACTCCAGGTGAAAGKTGAGCTGCTGTCTGAGGTCATTGAATTAGTCCAGACCCTCACTTTGCTTTTCAAGACAGTGGGTGATGGCACTGGGATGGTGCTTCTGCCACAGAGGAGGCAGGGAATTAGGTGGCGGGATGCAGAGGGACGGGGATGCTCCTGGAGCTTGTCCCATGCAGGTGGCCAAGTCCCACCAGTAACACCTAGTGTTCAAATGTGCGCCGAGTGTCAAAGTAAGGCCTGAAAAGCTGAATGTTGGGTACATTTGGTGGGCAAAGTGTGCGTAACGACTAGACCCCCAGTGAAGCCCCAGAGCTGTGTGCAGTGGTGTGCTCGTGACTTGCGCTGGCAGCGAGGCGGGTCTTTATTAAGCTGTTTCAGAAGGATTTGATCAGCAGCACTAGAAGTTTGGAGGTTTTCTGTTCCCGCCCCTTGCTGTGGGTGACATTTTATCCGAGAGAATAAGTAACAGAAGCAGTTCCCAGTGAGGGCAGCACCAAGCCAAGGCTTCAGGAATTCCCAGCATATAGCGCACAAGAATATTTTGGTAAAGACAATTCAAATTAACGCAACCCTAAACTCTACCGAATGCAGCCGAGTCMCCGGTGCCGGCTCGGTGCGCTTGTGCCGCACCCCAGGCTGGATTCAGGCAACCCGTGCCCGGCCGTGCCGGCTGGGAGGTCCAAACCCCTCCTGCCCCAGCAGCTCCGGCTGGTTCCCCGGCACGTTGGTGATGATCAACGGCTGGTGCTCCACGGGGCGAAAAGGGAGAAAAAGAGGAGGAAATGTTGACAGACGGAACCTTTTCTTTCATTTTCTTTGGCATATTGTATGTCTAAAGCWTCATTTCAGCTGCTGCTGCTGACATTCCCTCCCTGACACGAGTGTCGTGAGGATTCACTGACAAAGGCTGGAAACGGCATTTGGAAGATGAAATGCTTCCAGTGTTAAACACCACTATTTCTCCCGCTTGATGGCTTTGTATAGATTTTTGTCTCCAGAACGCCTGCCAAAGCATTAYTCACCGCTGGCTTTCTGCATCCTCCCAAGCCTTTTCTGACAGATGTGCCTTCTGCAGGCAATCTTTTGCCCCGTGCTTTTTCTAAACACCAGCAATCCTTGCAGCAATTGCCTAGAAAGAAGACCTTAAAATGCATCCCTGGCTTTCAAAAACCSTCTTCTTAATAGCCCCTTGTGCTTTGCAATTGCAACGCTCCGAATCCAGACCCTCAGAGGCCCTGAGTTGTGTTTAATTTGCAGTCTCCACGTRGCAAGGATGTTGCAACTGGTACAGCTGCATCAGAAACCATACCAGGGYATGGGGGACATATTTTAAAAGCACATAATTGAAACAGCTACGTATACACCCTGCTGCCCTTCAAAGCTAATGTGGGAATTTGCAAAAGATGCCCTTTTTGGGATGCAGGAGGTTTTTAATGACTCAGGTCACTTGCCCAACAGCAGCATCCGAGGGGCATCATGTTGAAAGCAGCGTTAGCAACTCGCTGTGAGCTTCAGACAGCAGCAAAAAGAAAGGAAGAAGCCCCCTGCTTGCTCCATCGGCAAAGAGAGGGTTGGGTGTGTGGAGCTGTGAGAGAAAAAAAATGCAAATAGCTCCTTTATTTAAACAACAATTTCGATGAAATAGGGAAACCTGTAGAAGGAAAGCCTTGACGTGAGCCTGCAGACAAGGCTCCAGGGCTGAGCTGCAGAGCGGAGAGTTGCACGTGCTCCTTGGGAGGATGCGGTAGCAGGGCTCCGTGGGAGAGCTAGCAATAAACGCGCACCAGGAAAGCACACGTTAAAATACAGCCCCCTACTTCAAAGGCCAGTTTTTTCTTTAGCAAATAGAGTTCACGCTCTTGTTATTACGAACGGCCGGAGGCGGCCAGCGAGCGGCAGGGCAGCGGGACTGCTCGGCGAGGCCATCTGGCCCCTCCGTCTGCTGCCCCTGCCCTCCCGCGGGGCCCAGCCGGCTCTAGCGAGGGGTCGGTCGGCTTCCCACCACCGCCCGCCCAGAAATTCTTCCAACTAAATCTCAGGAGTTTTGTAYGAGAATTAGCTTCTTGCCTTCGGCCAGCTTTCCTGGATGGCCGGCCAGCCCGTCCCTCCGCGGAGGGGAGAGCATCCTCAGGAGGAGGCTGCCGTGCCTCCTCAGTAGGTGTGATTTTGTTTTACAGGACACTAAAAGTATTAATGAGAGCAGTCTATACTGTAACGTACATTAAAATGTATCTGGTGGGGKTTTTTTTATTGTGGCATGAGCCCAGTGCTTGCCTGCAAGGGAACAGACTTTGTTCTCAGGCCAGGAATGCAATCTCCASGAGGTCAGGATGGGATGTAGAAGATGTTCTCGTGCCAAAACACCCCGGTGTGCCCAGTCGCTGCTGTGTAAAGCATCGGGCAGCCCCTCGCTGTGCAGCTCGGCAGGGCGCGGGGTTCGGCTGGGGGTGCCAGGCATCCCCCGTGGGGGATTGTGCAGTTGATGCTGTASAAGGGACCAACCCTGCACTTTTAGCCTGTGCGATGTGTCCGAGTATTTTGTGGCCAAAAAATCTACTGGAGCCAGGGRGACATTTGTGGTTGAGTTCCTGGGAACAAGGCTGACCGTTTGTCGATTAGAGAAGCTTAGTACTAGTGTGTTTGTGTCTTTGTCATGGGCCAGGTCTGTCTTCAGGCTTACGACCAAAAACTCCACAACCATTTCCAAGGAGACTAAAACACTCGTTAACGATCTGATGCCAGAAGCGTCAAGGTCAGTAGAGATGGTGCTGCTGAGCATCACCCTGAACCACCCGAACCCATCACRCACTTGCATCCCCAACGCACGCACGAGAAAGCAGAGACGTGGTCCAGGTGGCTCAAAAGAGCGGACCACAGTCTGGCCTCTGCCTCCCCGGAGGAGAGAGCAGACAGAAACACTTTCCCAAAGCGCCCCGAGACTTGAGTGTACGTTACCATTTCTGAGCTCCCGCAATGACACGAGATAATTGATGCTGACAGATATAGGTACGTGACCTATATAAGACGTTACRTTGAGAACGTGGCTATGGAAAGGGACTTCTCACAGGACCGCTCACGTCTGAACCAGCAGCCTGTGAGATCTTTAKTTGTGCTGCAAAGGCCAGCTAGCGAACACGAGCAAGTATGACCCTTAAACACTGRTGCGTTAGTAAGAGGAGGAGGACCGAAGCCTCCCCTGCAGGCAGAGGGAGAGGAGAGGGAGCTGGATGGGAGACAGGGCAAAACCACCTCCATCTCCCAGAGAGGGCAGCTCAGTTCTCCACGGGCACCGGGTGCAGCAGGCGTGGGGAGGAGAGACCCGGGGAGGAGGTGGAGGGCTGGGAGCTGGCCCGACGCCCGCTGCCCCGGCCCCTCTCCCACCCAGTGTCTTGGAAATTAATGTGGAGACCAAATCCTGACTGTCCTGTAGCGCAGGCAAGCGGCTCCGGGTCTAAACCCCCTGCTCCAATGTGGGGAGAGGAGATCACGGCGGGTGACAACGCGATTTTCAGCATTGCCTGAGTCTCGCCAGCTTTTCCAGTGCTGGAGCAACCCGGTGGCGCTGGGCAAGCAAATAGGGTGGTTTAAAGACCGGCCATTGCCCCATTAAATAGCCCAGTCCCTAATTTAAYGTCCTCAGCCCTATTCCCCCCACCTCCTTTTTCCCCCTTCAGCTGGACAAGGAAACAGTGACCATCACCCTGCCKCTGGGCTCCCCGCTCCCCACCACTTTTCTTCCCGAAGGATCGCCGGAGGCCACCACGATTTTCCTTTTGCTGGTTTCCCGCTGAATCGTTTCTCCTGCATGTTTGATGGCCCAACTGTATTAACTGTAATTTTGTATGAAGAGTGACTGTCCATTGGTTTAATAGAGCATTAGTTATTGTAATAATTTATTGGCTGTCGGTAATGTATTTATTAGTTACAAAATGTTAATAAAGTGCCAGCTCTTTTCTAGCGTGAGAGGGTTTTTATTGTGTCTCCCTTGAGCGCGTCCAGCTCCTCAAGCCCTTGTTTACCCTACGTCTGCTCCGTGCACACACGCGTACGACACGCGCCTGCAGTGTCAGTCGTCTGCCACAGCCTCACTCGCCTGGAAATATGGAATTTGAAAAGGATAGAACCAAAAGGTATTTAATTTTATGTAAGTATTTGGTGGGAATTTTTTTTCCTTTGTTTTTAARTAGAACAACTTAACCATGGTTTTTGTTTGTTCCTTGGCTTCTCGAAATTACTCTTCCCCTCCTGAAGTCCCTTGCCCCCGCGTATCTATGTCAGACCATCCACGCTTTTCCTCCGGCGCCGCGCTGGCGTCCGTCTGTCCGCGTCCAGCTGCCTTTTTAGCACCCGTCGCTGGCGTCCCTGCTGCCCCGTTGCTTCCTCCAATACTTCGGTTACAAATCTATTACAAGCAGCAAGCTCCGCATTTCTTTTCCACCGTCTCTTCGTCTGAGCCTTGCAAGCACAGAGGCAAAAAGAGCCATTTTTGGTTCGATTCAATAAATGGTGCTTTTTCCTTCTTGCAGTAACAGTGCTTGGAGCACCTCTCCCTCCCTTTAAAATAACGTTTGGGCCAGTTTGTTCTTTTGTGTTTAAACCAAAGATCTTCCATTATTTGGGGCATGAAATAGAAGCAAACAAAGAGAAAATTGGTTGAAGAAACCAAGAGAAAATTTTTCATAAACCTCAGCAAAGGAAAATTAACCGTTATTCCTATTGACCCATCCTCGGATACGGATCCCCATACGTCCCATCCTGCAGATCAGACAGAATTATGGGCCAGCCCTGAGAAAAACTAATGGCTGAGAGGGAAAGGATCTTTCTTTGTATATTTGTATTAGGGATTTTTAAAAATTTCCTCCAGGATGCCTGCATGGATGTCCGGGGCTCAGAAGTCACCTGGGTTGTTTTCCTTGTGCTTGGGATTTTCATTCCCCCAGGCACATGCTTTGTTTCAGCTGCTCCTCCACCACCACCACTCCTTTATTTAAATATAATACATATATGGGACAACAAGGAAAAAAAAAATCTACCTAGATACTTTCCATGAAAATCTCAAGACCTGGCATTTTTGCAGCAGCCACAAGTCAAGAAGAGCCGCGGCCTTTTGTGTAGTTTCTGTTTTCCCCATTATTTTTTTTTTAAAGATAAGGGTCAAATGAAGTCCCGAAGCTTTGGAAAGCGACTGCTTGGCATCCCAAGCTACTCTTTGTCAAGGAACCGACAGTGTAATCTCAAAGCCTTTCAAGATGAAATCAGACATCTGCTAAATTTTGCATGCAAAAGCTAGAGTTGAAGTGTAGCTAATAAAATGACTCACTAATAAAACATTCATGGAAAACGCCAAAACGTGTAATTGGGTCATCATTTCATTAGGAAACACGTGTGTTCTCGCGAATCTTCAGCAAGTCCAAAGCCCCCCCCTCCTTGCTGCGCCTCCAAAAAAAAGGGGCTCGGGGAGGGGGGTAGGGGGTGGGGATGGATGCTGCCGAGCCCCCTTGCTGCCCGGAGCACGTCTCTGCGGCTCTCGGTGTCACGCAAAACTTTTCCAAAGAGCTGGGTGTCCCCGTGCGAGCGGCAGGCAGCCGAGCCGGGACTCGGGGGGCTCGGCCCCAGGAGGGGGTTGCGGAGAGGGGCATGGTGGGRCCAGCAGCTTTGGGCTTCACTAAGCCCTGGGTTTTGAACCAGAAGCTTTGCAAGTTCAAGTAGTCAACGAGGTGGGTACCAGCAATGGAAAAGGTGCACGGACTGCCTAAAATGTCTCCCACAGCTGTCAGTGGAGCAGCAGGGAACGGCTTTCTGTTTATTTTAAGAGCGAGTTAATGATGGAGAAAAATTTTTTGAGAGCTCCTGGAGAGCCGTATCTGTCCTGTGCAGCGGCACCGTCACACTAACGGCGCGGGCACGCGCCTGCCTGCACGGACACCCCGCAGCCGCCCCGGCRAAGCGCCGAAATACTCTGTCTGGCGGTGCCCTGCGAGGGCTGATGGGGCGCAGGACAGCCTCACCTCCTCCTCCTGTCCTTCCGTCTGCTCTCCGCTCCTTTCCGATAACTTCTGTAGCGTGGGGAAAATGGCTTCATATGGCTTTTGTCCGCATGTGAAAGGACAATTAATTTCAAAAAAAAATTACAGCTGTTAGAGATTTGCCTCTATTTATGCTCCGACTAAAACTCTTCCATGCTTAAAGTCTCCCTGGAACAGCCCGCAAGCCCGGCACGCTCGGGGGAGCTGCGAGGTGGGCTGGCAGAGGCACCCGCATCGGCTCCCTCCGTGCCGCAGCACCGGGAATTCTCGCAGCGACCCAGCCACCGCCGTGGCATTTTCAAAGACRGGCTGAAGACTCTTCCAGGGGCGCAAGGGCCCGGCTGGGACAGGCCCTGCCCCAGCCTCTGGGCCATCCCTCGGCACCGGTCTTGCCACAGCGGTGCCACTTGGCTCAAGAACCCTTCCAGGCGGGTCCATAGGACCACCCTGAGAGGGCCAAAACTCCCTCCATCCCAGTCCCCGTGCCCAGTGCATCCCGGCTGCCGCTGTCTGTCCATCCTTTAGGTTCTGCAAGTGGTGCTTCAGGGGTGCCCAGCCCCTGAAGAGATGCAGGCGAGACCGGAAAGCCGCAGCCCCCTTTCCCAACTCCCCAGTTTATGCAGGTGACGAGAAAATGAGGGGTTTTTTCCTGCTCTTCCTTGAAGCTTCAGGTGTCAGCCCTGCTGGAGCAGCCGGCAGAGAGGCTCTGCAGGGAGGCAGCGGAGGATCAGSTGCACCCTCCAGCCTGGGATGAGAGCAACACCCTGTTTCCTCCATCTTTGTAACCATCTCATGTTTACCACTGTCTTATTTTAGAGATTTTTTGCTTTCCAAGCRTTTCAATTCAGAAAAGTGTTCTCCTCTCCTCTAATTTTCTCTTTCTCTTTGCCTTTCTCTCTCCCCTCTCCTCCCTCCGTGCTCCCCGTTGCAGAACCGCATGCACGAATCTCTCATGCTCTTCGACTCCATCTGTAACAACAAATTCTTCATCGATACCTCCATCATTCTCTTCCTCAACAAGAAAGACCTATTTGCCGAGAAGATCAAGAAATCGCCTCTGACCATCTGTTTCCCTGAGTACGCAGGTACGTGCCAGGGCTGACGCAGCGCGGCCCGGCGTGACGCCCGCCACCGCGCCGGCGGGGCTGGGGGGCTGCGGCTCACCCCAGAGGTGGGCAGGGGGGCGGAGGGGACGGGGCGCCTTCACGGGGAGGGGGGCACCCACCTTCGAGAGCCACGGTGCAGCTCCATCACCCTGCTCTTGGGGTGGGGTCGTGTCCTGCGTGCCGGCAGTTCTTGCGGCAAAGGTGCGCGACCGGCCGATGGGACAGAGAGATGGTCAAGATGGTCAAGATGGTCAAGATGGTCAAGATGGTCAAGATGGTCAAGATGGTCAAGATGGTCAAGATGGATAGAGACGAGCTTTAATGAGTCTGGCCGCAGGGAGTTGTGGAAAGGAGAAGCCGTGGTGAGAGCCCACTGCCCACCACTTGAGCCATCCTGTTTGCTGATGGCTCCTGAGAAGCTCCTGCTAGAGGAGCCAGGATGCATAGTCCTCCAAGCTGCGTCTCCCCTTTGCATCCTCCCCGGAGTGCCTTTGCGCAGGGTACAGTTGGGGAAGGGAAGAGCCCCTTTACAGCAGAAATCTGTGAAGCCACAAGAGAATCACTCATTTTTAAGTGAAACCAACATGGCTTGGGGAAAAGAACAAAACCCAAGACAATGGGGTAAGAATAGATGTCCGTTCTGAATTTCCTAAGGGAAAGAAGAAAAATCAGTTCCGATTCAGAGGCTCCAGCATCTCCTACAGATACTTGAATGTCTCTGAATTATTTCACCCAGAGCACGCCCACCCTGGACACCGGACCCTGGGGACAAGGGGGTCCCCATCAACACAGCACCYGCTCTCCTATGGCATAAGCACACCGGCATTTCCACCGGAGGTTTTTAGGCTTTTCCATCATGAAAGCCRCAGTACTTTTTTCCCAGCCGCCTGGTGGGACGTCCCAAACTATCCCGCATGGAGTTGTACGGCACATCCCGGCTACCCCGGGGAGAGGGACAGCCCGGTGGCACCGGGCCACCTCCCCTCTCCTTCAGCCACCCACCACATCGGGAAGAAGGGGAACCAGTGAGCTGGAAAAGGAAAACAGATCTCCAGATAATGGCAGCTCTTGCAAAGGCGATTTCAGGGGCGTAATTCAGGCTTTGTGGCTTCCCGCGAGGGGCCGGGCGCAGCCACTCGCTGCCGTAAGCGGCTTAACGCAATAATGCACATTTTTCRGCTCAAACATCTGGCCCCCCTCCAGCCCACCTCACAAAAGCAAAACTCCCCTGGTCCGCTGAGCAGGCGGGCGACGGTGCATCTCCGAGGGGCTCCTGCCCCACCGCATCCCCCTSGCCCACCCCAGAGCCCGGGGCGAGCCCCCCGCCCAGCCCGACAGCGCACAGGCTCAGCCCCACTCCGGGGTCACAGCCAGCACCCGTGGGTGACGCCGGAGTGGCCACCAACCCCCCCTCCCCCTGCCTGCCTGCCTGGCCGGGGGGCCACCAAGCCCCCCGGCCTTTCTCCCCCCACCGCGCTCCCTTGGGATGGGCGCTGYGGGATGCGCCACGGGGACTCACCGGTGATGCCGGGAGGAGCATCCCTCCCTCCGGCACGGCACGGCACGGCACSGCGGGCGCAGCTGGGGGCTGCTGCCCTTCCCYGGGGAGAAAAAGGGGAGCGGGCGGGAGGGCAAAGCTGCAACACCTGGGGAGGGAGGAGTCTCCAATAGAGCCCAGGTGCTCTGTGATTTGGGGGGAAAGAGGGGGAAAATGGGGCAGAACGGGGTGGAAAACAGGAGGTGGGGGGGAAAGGAGGGAGATGGGGGAGAAAAGGGGTAAATGGATGCTGCCAAGGGGTGAATTGGGGGGAAAAATGGAAAAGAAATCGTTTTTGCAAACTGATTTTTTTAGAAATAGAGCAGTTTGCAAGCAGCAAGGGGCCGGGCGCGGGGCGGGAGGGTGGTGGCCCGCGGCCCTGACGCCCCCCGCTCTGTCCCCCCACTTCTGCCCACAGGTGCCAACACCTACGAGGACGCGGCCGCCTACATCCAAACACAATTCGAAAGCAAAAACCGCTCCTCCAACAAGGAGATTTACTGCCACATGACGTGCGCCACAGACACGAACAACATCCAGGTGGTATTTGACGCCGTCACCGACATCATCATTGCCAACAACCTGCGGGGCTGCGGCTTGTACTGACCCCCGCGGCGCAAAGCGACTTCTTTGGTGGCGGTCCCGGCGCCAGGAGAG
>JASVER010000007.1:262596-294723 GCA_030449065.1 Oceanodroma leucorhoa | reverse complement strand
AAAAAAAAAAAAAAAAAAAACAAAAATCGAATGTAGTGTTTACATTGAAGCCACCGTTTTCATGACCAATCCTTCGTCATTTCTACTTTGATTAGTAATCAGACGTCTTCACGGTTTCACTTTTACGAGTTACCTTTGCTGAAGAAGAGCAGTCACACCTGTTTAAAAGAAAATGAATAAATAAAGAGGAAACTAAAGAAAAAAATAAAAATATTATATATATATATATATAAAGCGCCAGGTCTTTCTAAGCCTTTCTATTACCAATCAGTGAGGTTTCTGTGATATATTACACACTGCCAATCTCTTTCTCTGACTAATGGAAAAATTCATGTGTAGCTCAATAAAGAGAATGTTTGTCTGTACCCCGGGCTCTCCCCTCCCGCGCCTCCGCCTGCTTCTTTTCCCCCCCGCGCCTGCCTGCCTCCGTCCTAAGGGAGGAAGAAAAAATACTAAAAATCCCATTTTTTGGAGGGGGGGGTGTTGCTGCTGGCAGCACAGGCAGGAGGGGCTGAGCTAAGAACTGGCTGTAGATCTTGGGAAGGTGGCGCGTGRAAGCCCTTCCCGATGGCTCAGGTTGCTTCAGAACATCACCGGGAGCAAAAATCCCCCCCAAAAAACTCCCCAGGCAAGAAAATAKTTTTGTTTCTTTTGGGAATGCAAAGATAGTCATCAGGGCGAGTCCTTCGTTTCGTGGTAACATCAGAAATCCCACAAGAGGCGAGTTTTTCCCCCTAAGATCTAGAGGAAGGTTCTCCAAGAAAGTTATTTTCTCCCTGCTGCAGGAGCAATTTGGGGTTTGTTTGGTTTGCCCTTTTTTTTTCCACAATTTGGGTTTTTCTTGCAGTTTGGGTGGGGTTTTTTTCAATTTGGGTTTTTTTTCGCATTCTCCTTCCTCCCGGGTCCCAGCTCCTGCAGACGCCGGCGTCGGGCACCGTGACGGCAGGTGGGACGCTCGAGAGCCAGTTGCCCCTCGGCGCAGCTCTGGCACCGGGCTGGTTCCTCGGCTCAGCGCTCGCCGTCCCCTCCCGAGCCACAGGAGCACTTCCGAACCCCGCGGCCCRTCAGCAAAGCCGGTGAAGGAGCCGTAGGGAAGGTCACCCAACCAGCCGGGACCCCCCACCTTGGCTTTACGCCGGGCCACCCATCGAACGTCACGCACACCASAAGGCTGGTCAGAAAAGCTGCTCCTTCACGCGGCAGCCCCTCCTGACCAACGTGGTTTCTTCACGTTCCTGCTGTTTACAGCGATCCAGAAGTAGCTCATATTGGCACTGGGGAAGTCTTCTCCTCGGATGACCTCCCTTTCCAGCGAAGCGGAGCCAGCCAAGAGGCCGCCGCTGGTCCACGTGCTCCTCTGCACAAACCAGCCTTTCATCGCTGAAGTAGGGCATTTTGCAAGGGTGCCGCAGGCAAGGATGCCATCCAGCGCCTGCTCCCGAGGGAGCAAAGGGAAGAGCTGCCGGGAAAAGGTCAGGAATCCGCCAAGAGAAGGACAGAAGTCCGGAAAGAATAGCCCAAGAGTCTCTGAAACATCCCCACCCCTCCTTGGTTTAGTTCCAGGAGCCTCCCTCCACCCACGCAAGCCGGGCAGCCCCTTCACTCATCCCTACTGCAGGACCCTGGGCAGGAGGGGTTTATCCGGGACAGGCTCRCGGCACCTTCTCCTTCCCCATTGATCTGCTGCTGGGCGAAGGACTGGACTCCAAGCGGGGTCCCTCAGCATGCAGAGAGAGGGTTGGTGGCCAAGAGCTGCTTTACCGGTGCCTTTCCAGGCCAGCACGGACGTAAGAAATCAGGGATTGATGGTTTTGGCTCTTTTTTTTTCAGGGGTGAGATTTGGGGTGGCCAAGATGCCGCACAGCTCACAGAGCACCAGAAGTAGGCGGAGGTGGTTTGTGCACCACGGCTGCCCAGCTAATCCCYGGGGAACCAGGGGCTCTTCACCTTCCGTGTTTGAGGAGGGGGAAGGAAACCTCTCCAGGGGACAGCTCTCCCTCCCCAGGAAGGTGGCCAGGCTGGGAGGGGACAGGCCAAGCTGGCGGAGATCTTAGGTCAAGCCCAAAGCTACGTCAAAACCTGACCTGGCTGCAGGCATCCCCTCTGCTGAGATGAAGCTGGGGTCATTTTGCATCATGATGTACAAAATGCATCATCATGTACAAAATCTCCCAGAAATGCAGCAAGGAGGAGGAACTGAAGGACCCCCGGACCCCCCGAGAGGGATTTCTGTGCTGTTTTCTCCTCTCCCAGGGGTGCATCGACTCTGCTGCTTGAACAAAGCCCCAAACTCTGTCCTGTTCCCACGTACAACAGCTCTCACCCCTTCAGTGTGCTGCCAGACAGTTCAAAACCCCACTTTGTTTTTACAGTCCCTCGAGACGCTATTTCTCYTCCATTTCCACGTTCACAGCACGACTGAATTCCAGGAGCAGCTACTGCTCTGCATCCCGAGGCTTGGGAAAACGTTCCTCAACCCGGTGTTAGGCGGCTGTGCTCCCTTTCACCGCGACAGAAAGGGGGAACCGAAGGGGACCAAAGTGCAGGTGCTACRTTTGCAAACAGAACACACGCCAGGAACATGAGAAATCACACTACAGAAATTTCCAATTTCCAACACTGACCAAGATTTTATTTTTTTGTGGGTTTTTTTTGTTTGTTTTTGTTTTTTTTTTTAACAATAAAAACAAAACAGCTGTGCTCGGAGCAAAACCAAAGATCTCAAAAAAATTCTTTGAAGTTTACTAATAGCATTGCAAGGTAAGGCTTCCCAAACAGTTTTATTGAAATAAATTATTTTCACCTAAACATCGATACAACTCCTCTCATTAAATTCACCTTCAAATATCCTAAAACCAACAGTAAAAAAAAGTTACCAACAACTCTAGGTAATACTGGGCTCCTTCTAAAGGACAGTGATACCAGAACTCACTCTTCAGAAGTTTAAAAATTAAGTCACTGCCATGTAAAATTCAACTACGCAAGCTAGCATCRGCGGCTCCAAGTGGATCTCGTGTCAGAAGTTCTTTAGAAAAATCAGAGGTTAGCAGGTTGGGCTGCAGCCAGCCTAAGGTCCAGCTGCCCCCGTTCCTCCAGTCTTTCTGAATAAACTCACGGTGAAGTTGTGGGGTTAAAAAATGAAATAAAAAGCAAGATATCGGAGCTGTCTCCATGAAGTCCCATCCGCGTTGCTCTGGAGTCCAGAACAGGCAGGTTTTTCCTATCGTACTCCCTTGGCTTATGGTAACACTGAATTGCAGGGGCCTTGCGCCCCCTCTTCTTCACTCGATTCCCCCCAGTCTCTCACTGGTTTCTGGCCATAAAGGCAAAGGAAAATAACGCAGCCCTGGGGAGCAAACAGAGCCAGACGTCTGCCAGTGCAGAAGAGCCCAGCAATGGCAAACTGACTATTTTATGCTGGAATCGATGTGAATCGGCACTTTGCTGCACAATTAATGAATTCATTTTTTTCTGCGCTATGTAGCTAGACAACTTCCATCCAGTCTAAGAAGTGACTTTCCAGCGATGCTACCCCAGCCCTTCCAGCCGGCCTGCGCAACACCCTTGTTCTCGATACCAACAGGGACGGAAGAGCGGGCGCCTGCCCATCTAACGCAGGGTTTGCTGCGAATTCCTAAGCTTTCTGCCCTCTTGGAATAACTCTCCCCGATCTCGAGCTGAACATGCCAGTGCCCGCCGCGACCTGCACCCACAGCTGCTAATTCGGAACACGCTTTTCCCCAGCCTCTGCTGTGCGGTCAGCCTAACACCTCACGCTAGCTCTGCAGAAATCATGCCCGTGGTTTAGAAATTGCCTTTTGTTTGTGGAGGGGATCAACGTCACATAGAAAATATTACAAAAAAGGTTAATTTGTCAGCTGTCCAAACATTATTAGACCACATGCTTTATACAGCAGAGAGGCAGCCAGCTCACTCGGCAGCACAGCTAGCTGAACTCTGAAGAGACACTTTCCTGCTGGTATAGAAAGCGCAGGGGGGGTTTTGTTGTATTTAATTGATTTATTCAACATTGCTCACGAGGAGGAGGAAGGAGGGGCAATGAGCGCTAAGAGTTTTGCTGCATCTGAAGTCTCCGTTCGGCGGCGGCAGCGAGTGTCCGGCGGCGCAGGGTGACGGGATCGGCGGRTGCTCCCTCGGGCGGAGGAGAGGGCTTCTCTGTGGTCAGCTCCTCATCGGAGGTTTTGTTTAAATAACGCCTGCAAGAGGAAAAAGGAAGAGATGGATGAGCAGAGCCCACCTCATTTTGGCTCTGGAAAATAYTTCACTGGTACATCCATGAAGTCGAGGAGGGTGCAAGACACACTGAAAGCAGGAAAATACCTTGATAAAAGCGTACACAAGCTACGTACTCAAAAAAAAAAAAAGCCCGTATAACCTATGATAGACTTTGCAGWGTTGGCAGAAGCTCTTAGTTTTAGTGCAAGATCCTTGTGCCCATGGGAGGGAGCCAGTTCTAAAGGTGGGGGCTCTACTCTTAACGCAGAGCAATTCACCGAGACTGCAGGTCAGCCGCTGAATCTCTCTGTCCCCCTTAYTCCACCACTTGTAAGATGCTGGCAGTGTCCACCCCCAGAAGTCACTCCCTGATGACGGGTAAGCCTTTGACAGAAGGGGCACGAGGGCTGCAAAGTGTAAGGTAAGGCAAAAGTACAAGGAAGCAGCCGCCAGAGCTAACATCCCAATGAATTTTTACACTCAGTGACAAAACACAGTAGTTTGCAATTCCACAGCTCTTCAACATGGGAAGGGAACCGGTAAGTCAAAAATACTTTGTCTCCCTAAATGATATTTTTCAAACATAAAGGAAAAATGATTCTAGGCGCAAGCCKCTTTATAAACTCGTAAAAGGTGTCATACCCCCAGTTATTTATACGAAGGCATTTCAGTGTGGAAAAAACCAAAAGAACGTAGGTAGCCTGATAACACCAAAGGACACRTAACTCAGTGTAGTTTTTGCAGACCCTTTCAATAGTCTTCCTGCGATATAAAGGAAGGGACAACATTTGTTACAAATGCTAAAGAGCTTTCTCTATACCACCAAGGCGCTTTTCCTTCTCTTTTTAATCAGCAACTGGATGCTAGTGAAGTTCACCGACATGACTGGAACGCGTGTGAAAAAAGTTAAATTCTACCTATGACACCTATTACTAGTTGGGCTAAAAGAAACAAAGTTCATCACACTCTCTTCAGCAGTGTTGACTTGCTGGTCACGAGCTCCTCTGGCGTGCTTTAGCAAGTGGTCCTCTGTCAACTCTCTGCTGCTTCGCGCATAAGACACTCGCTCTTTGGAAAGAGCGGTGCCTGACAGGGACTCCAGCTGTAAGAGCAGCGTGGGCTGACACCTATGCCAGTCGACAAGCTAAAGGTGACTAGAGGGCTCGGCACAAGTCATCCCTTCCCGCTTATTATAGGCTCAGACTAAAGCCCACTGAAGCTGGAGAAATCATCCTCTGATTTCAAAGAGCTTTGGATCAACCGCTTAGGAAGCTGTGGACACGTTGGGACACAGGACGCTATTTCAGAGTCGGGTTTATCAGCGACGGTTGTCTTCAACAGCATCCTGCGACTGCTGTAACAGATGTCTTCACTCCTCTTACTACTTTTTGCATCAACCCAGGCTCTCAGTGGTCATAACCCATTTGAAACCCATTCTGGGGGGACTATAACCGAGTGGCCAGGCTGGAGTTTTAGAAAGGAACATACTTTCGAGCTTGCTGCAACAAGTCCTCCTTCCGCTGAACCAACATACGCTGCCTTTCATCAGCTGACTTYGAAAAGCGACTTCCCCTGGCCTCAAAATCTTCTGCTTCACTAGCCTCTGCTTCCATTTCGCTGAATTCCACTGTTTCTTCCAGTCTTGAGTTGAGTTCAAGTGGCACTCTCTCAGTCTAAGAGAAAAGGAAAAAAGTCATAAGTCTTTGCAAAATTTGCTAACAGGGCTTCTTTGCATCAAATCAACAAGCTACAAAGAACTGTCATTTTCTGAGGCATTGGAAGAAACTAGACTCTCACCTGCTGCACCCAACTCCCTTGGGCTCCTTTGAAAACCCCAGCCAAAATACAGAACAAAGCTATTTCAAAACATGTTCAAAGAGCCTGTGTTCTATAACGCTGTATCTTTTATGCCACGTTTGAAAGTAATCTCAAACATTAATTACTCATAATTAATGCTCTATGAAAATGGGGCATTTGAAATAGATTCTGCAGCTGACTTGACAAGCAACGCAACAGTAAAGAGTTTAAAAAGCTGMAATCCATATAAAAAGGAAAGAATAGCAAATGTATTTGCAAAGAGGAAGCGCGCTCGAGAAGGGAGGAATTTAGGAGGCTTCGGTTCACCGGGTTCTGCAGCACCCAAATTATCGTGTATTCGGGCTGCCGGAGCAAGGCTGGCACCCGTCCCCAGCACGGYGCGTCAGCCGGAGGCACCCCGCACGCGGGGCTCTTCACCCCCGGCAGCGGGCCGGCAGCGCCAACGCGGAGCTGAGCTGGCGCCTGACGCCGCCGGTGAACTAGCGGAGGTGAAACAGCGTATCCCGAYCACCTCCTGTCACGTACCATCGGATCAGCTCCGCGACGGAGAAGCAAGATGTTACTGAGCGCGGTAGCAGCAAGAAACAAATCACCTCAGTGAAAGGCTTAAGGGTTTAGCCATCATTTGGTATCCCAGAGGATTACTCCAACAAGTAGAATGCATCAGAGAGGTATTAGCCGAGTCAGCTCCTAGCTGCGGGCCTTCGGCACACCCGCCGCAGAGCCTCGGCAGCCGGGGACGCGGGCGCCGCGGGGGGACCGCTGCCGGAGCCCCGACAGCCGGACCCGGCAGCGTTACAGCGTGCAACGCGCAGGCTCCAGCGGCTGATGTGCAAGTGGAGCCGAGTCACTCCAAAGCCCCGGGGCGGCAGCGGTAACGCCACCTCCCCGACGCAACGCCTGCCGAGAGCGAAAGCCGAGGGAGATGTCACTTCCCATCAACCAGGTGAACCGAGCAGGAATGGCAGGGCCCAAGCCAGAGCAGTACGAACACCGCAACCTCAGACACAAGTACATCCGCAGCCTGTTTCAGCAAAACCTGGAAATTCCAGCGTGCTGGGGAAGGGCTCCCCGTATCCCACAGGCTAACGCGACGGACTGCCTCAAAGCAAGGTGACATCCGAGAGGAGGAAGCGAGAGCTCCACAGAACGACCTCACGGATTTTACYCAGGACCAAGACGACCTCAGCAGACCCAGAAGAACAGGCACGGAGCAACCCGACTGCTGCCTCCCGTTACCACACAGGWGGACACGGAAAAAGGAAGCTCCTCTGGGTAAAGCAGCGAGGAGGGCACTCGTTAYGGTCGATGTTCAGACAAGACAACATCCCCCCCCGCCCCTCCCCGGGCTGTTTGTGTTGGAAGATGCACGCTAGCTCACCGAAGCTTTTTTTTTTGTAATGTTACAAAGATGCAAAAATCAACACCCAGAGCCTGTTCTTCTAACTGAGCACAAAAGCAGTTGCTGAGGCGGTTTTAGAGACAAAAATATCAAAACTAACTGCAGTAAAGGTTATGACAAGCCTCCGTATGAGAGCAGATCTCAGATGCACAAACCTGCACACTACAGAAACTACTCCTCCTTCAGGCTCCAAGAGAAAAAGAGTTTCATGAAAGYCACGGGATGCCTCAGAAGTGTCTCTAAATTCACCAAGTACTCAAGCAACGGCAATAAACTGGATTCTCAAGGTGGGGGCAAGAGCTGCACCAGGCAAGCTCCGGCTTTGTAACAACAGCTTGCTAGTTAGGTCTGAGCAGTCCTCCCCAGTCTCCACCCAGGATTACAGAAACAGATAAACAAACACACAAAAAAAATTCAAGGATAATCTTTAAACACGTTTTAGCACGTGAAAACACAAGCTTGCAGAAAGTAGCCACAGCCGCTCAGGGATCTGTTCTTATRGGGAGTAACAGCAGAGTCCGAAAAGAGGGGAGGGAGGGCAAACAGGACAGGGCCGGGGCGCGGGTGTGCGGCTGGAGGCACGAGGACCTCAGCGTGACCTGCAGCGAGGTGCGAGCGCAGCATCTCACCAAGTGTAGGGGCCAGGGCTGTTAGAAGCTGTCAACGGGCAGAACGTTATCTCACAAACCTTTAACACGATTTATACCATGACGGTGCTCAGAGATGTTTCTCAACTGCCCTTACGTTATGTCAGCATTGACACCCCAAAACCATGAGCTACGTTTGGGGCGGGGAAGGCAATCAGTCATTATCTCTATCTTAAAGACCTTTGAATTGTAGATAGAATTAAGCCATAATATGACATATGGCACAGAGGAAAACCAGCRCTACTCATGAAGAAGGGTGCTTTGATTTGAGCATGTTAGCTCCCCTAAGAAATGTTATTTCCAACAAGCAGAACTCCAGCGGGTCTGACACTTGCTGTTGGAGATCTATGAAGATTCTCAGTGGGTATGTTGATTTAAAAAAAAAAAAAGAAGAAAACAGATGGAAAGCTTGTAAAACTTACTCTAAGGCTACAGCACAAAGCAAYTGGAGTTGCCATGGTCTCTCTCAGGGACTGTGTCATAAAGTGTGAAGTTACATCCATCCACTATTTGGAAATTCAAGTCTCACCCAGAGGAGATGATGATTGATGGCTTCTTATGTCCCTTCCCACTTGCACTTAAAAAGCTGCTTAAAAATCAAGYGCAACCTGCTGAAGTAGCTTGTTTGCTGCTAGACCTTTCCACACAGACAAGAGTTTGACTGACTACAGCAACGTATTCTTCTGGCAAGAAGAAAGAGAACACCCACAATATGCCAGGTACTCGGTTAAAAAACGAAGTCAAAATCAAAGAGACACAGAAGTGACAGGAGTTTCCTAGAGGAAGGACACCCCTAGGCTCCCAAGTCTTCTCCCCACAGCAGAAATACTACCAGTAGCAAGGAGGTAAGCAAGCTTGACTCCTAGGAAGATCTCTGTGGCTGCCTAACAAGGGTGATCAGCTTGTCCGAAGCCAGCCTAAGTTAACGCTAAATGCACAAAGCATTTACGCGGCAGGAGGAGGACAGCAGCAACGGGAGCTTCCACGACGCTACCCAGCAGCACGTCTCCCTCCGCGCACGGCAGCCTCAGTCTCCCGCTTCAGCCTTTGCCTCTGAATCCCATTTGGCACGGTAAACGTCCCCCCAGGAAAACCTGCGCAGAGGCCACCGGCTCATGGCACACGGCCACCAGCAGCCCCACGCAGCTGCGGGAAGTTCGCAACTGCTCGCCTATCTCCGGGCCGTCACCGTGCTATTCCGCAAAACAAACCGCCATTCGCTCCAACTAAAACACATCATTYGAGCAAAGTCCTTAGCTGTAATTCAAAGCAAGGAGATGTCGCTACTAGAGAGCACGTGCTCAATGACGTGACGCAGGAACACCACTCCCAGGTTTTTCAAGTTGCGTAGAAGGAAGGACAGAGACACAGGTAACGCCAGGCAAGAAGGAAGGTGAACAGCAACACAATCATTCAAGGCGGGATTTGAAACCAGTACCAAGCTAAGGAAAACCAGTTAGATACCATTTGGAGAAAGAGAGGTTTTACTCATAAAGAACAGGGAAAATGCCACCAAAACCTTCAAGTTAACCCAAAAAGTTACTAAAGAGTCGCTAGACCCAGATCAAGATTTTCATTCCTGCAGTTCTGCATCTCCTACCCCAGGCTCTGATMAAACACCTGTACCAATCCCCAACACCTCTTCCTCAGCCTCAACTGCAGTACCAAACCAAATCAAAGTTTCTTCTGTCTTGCAACCTGCTAATGAGGGAGCTGCCACAGTTAATTGCAGGCGAGTAGCAGGTTGGCTATGGAGGTTATTAAAGGCTGCAGAGGCAGAAAGTCACACACCTCTCAAATTCACTCTCTTTCTAAGCCAGCAGAAAGGGAGGTTTATAAAACAGAAGCCCTCACGATTTTGCTACTAGTGTCAGGGAAAACGAAAGTGGAATGAGACCTTATTCTACCCACARGCTATTTTTTCTTCTTCCTGCCACATTTTAGCTAGCACATTCTGCTTAATAAAGCCCTTAGTGAAGAACAGCAAAGCCCATTACTGTGCTTTATATGTAAAAGGGCCGTTATCTCTTGGTCCTGTTTGTATCCCACTCCATTCACAGCAAAGCTCCCTATGTCTCCAGCTGCTTCCTCCGGCACACAAGAGTTCTTATATCCAGAAGAGAAATACTACTCATTTTAAGGGAAGTGTCTGGAGACGTACAGAATGGGAATGGGAAGAGGAAGGGGAAGGGCAAAGCATCCTGCTCTTCATATTCCACAGATGGGCACGGGCCTGACCAGACGTGAACAGAGACACGGTCTTTTTCTGTTCTTTGTATCGCTTGAGAGCACTTTCCTTCAGGGAGGAAACAGAAGAGCACACAGACGATTCTTTGCAGCAGCACCATGCTGAAGTCTGACTTCAGTTGCCTGACAGCGTCAGTTCTGGAGTGAAACGGAAGGACGGGCTGCCACCGAGCTGACCTGGTACAGAACCAAATGCACTTATCTGGCCATGCAGCTTCTAATTGTGCTTTTTGCCCATTTTCATGYCAAATTACCTGGGTGACAGTTTCAGTATCCTCCTGATCAGTACTGTGCCGTTCCACAGAACTGTTCAATGCAGGTCTAATGCTATCTGCACGCTGAAATGCAAACATCATGGGTTTAATATAGYGTGTGAAATGGCAAACCAAAAACGAGTTCTTTGAACACAAACCCTGCCCTCTGCAACATCATGTGTTACGTCCAATTTAGAAACAGATAAGTTAGCAATAAACAGAATGCACTGTGTTGAAAGAGAATTCTCTCTGCTTCCCCAACGCAGACTGCAGATAACAGTACTATCTGATGTGCACAGAACCAGAATTCAATATTCTTATTAACAGAAACATTGTCCCCAGACTGCTTTACTGAAATCTGCTATCACTAATTAAGAACAAGGCATCATTTTGCCGACTACTTTCTTTGCAGAAAACCTTCCTAAGTGGTACAATTCGATTATCTGTCAGCAGAGAAATCAAGTGGACATGTTCTAAAGGCTCTGCACAAGAGCAACTGAGAAGAGCTGCTTTAACTGAGCAAATATTTGTCTCTCGTCTAGCTAGGACATTTTCAATATATTTTTGGTACATGACTGAACATACTGCATTTACRGAGATTTAAACAAACAAAAAACAAATCCCAAGGTTTTTTTTTTACTAGAATTTGGCACTATATAATGTGTTTGAGACTGCATAGGCAAGCACTTCATGCCTCCTGCAGTCCAATCACATCAATAAGGGGCGAGCTACAGGGCACGGGTGACAGACTCCGACTCTCCTTCATAACAAAAATACCCTGTATTACAAATGGGTAACGCTAAAGCACACCTGAGACCCATCCTAACACATCAAAAGGCCTTCTTCTAAGGGCCACAGCAAGGAGCAGATGCGTACACCTCAATCACACACCACTGTGAGACGTTCCAGCCGAGTCAGATGTTGCAACACGGAGATACGAGTATGGTAAACTGCCAAAACTGGTTTGGCACTTCCGACTGCAACATCTTCATATAGGTAAAATCTGAAGAGTAACATTGCATTAAGCTAAGCTGGATTCACCAGTGCTTCGAGTCACCTTGTTCCCCTCACTCATTATTAACAGGCTCAGTTCTGTGGTAAGAAAGAAAGTCAGTGATTTTAGGTGCACGGCCTTATGACTTACCTGTGTGGGGAAAGGTACCTGGATGCGCCCTTCTAAGATGTTGTCAGTGGTGATCTCCACGGAACGGGTTAGCTGCAGATCCTGTAGAACTAAATGGTAAGGAACCTGAGGGAACATCTCCTGAATCTGATGGGCCTGGAGGAAACAAGGTTTATACAGTCAGTATCAGCAGTACATAAAGAGTTAGCTGGTAAGTATCTCAACAGAAAGAGATAAAAAAAGGAGCAGCTCAAAGATGCTGTTTATGATACGATAACCCACACGCAGAAAGAAAGACAAGAGAAGGAAAACCTATGCTGGCAGTGATTTAGAAGGCAGTATTTTGACTCCACTGAAGCCAACAGCAAAACTGCAAATCCTATGGAGACACCACATGGTCCTGAAAATTTAGGTTACTGAACAGTGTTTGTAGACGCACAAAGGCTTCAAAAGCTTCCCAACTCTCTCTTTATGACAGCCTTTTTAATAAAGATATATCCAAAATTCACATGAGTGAAAGTTAGACCAACACTGAAAAAAAAAAAAAAAAATGTAATTTTTCTTTGTCCCAGATGGGTTCCAAAATGGCACTGGTAAGGACACGTGGAATAAGTTTTAATAACCTACTGTCTCCAGCCACCCTGCCTACAAGCCAGCTTAATATGGTCCGAAAGGTCTAGTAAATTAAAATGAGTTGTCAGGGAACTGTTATTATTGAATTTCAAGTTACTTAAATAATATCCAAATTAAATAGATAAAAGTAAGAGGGCAAACAAATAATAYGCTGTYAGAGTCCAAAAGCTAGAGTTCATTMAATATTAAAATCTATATTTTAACTAATGCTGAAAGTTACGGGGCTGGGGTGAGAGGGGGGGAATGAGAAGAACAACAATAAGAAAAGAAGGGTGGAAGGAGTTTTGAGAGCAAAGCAAAAACTATGCACCAGCTGACCACAAGTTCAAACACAAGCAACTACAGCAAACCTACAGCAAATACTCTCCATTGTACTAACTTGTGACCAACAACTGATTTAGCATTTCAGCCTCTGAACTTTCCCTCKAAATACTTCCCTAGGTTTTTACTCCATAACACAAAGGAGAATTTCACTTATTTTCTATTAAAAATGTGTAAGACTTTAATAGTTTGCTAACCTGGGCCTTTCCATTAAAGTAGGCATTTTAATATAAGTTGCTACTGTACTTTTAGTAATACACAATGCTAAGAAATCATTAGTCATCCTTAACAAAAGCCCATTTGGGTCACTGTGTCCAGTAAAAGAAAAGCTAAACTGACCTTAGATGGAGAGTTCCCGTGTATTTAACTAGTAAATCATCTGCCAACACCTTACCGCTCCCTGCCCGCCCTGCCTCAAACCCCCTAAAAATTGTGGCCTTATCCTGGTGAGGCTTAAACAGTAGTGAAGGCTACGGGAGAGATCTCACGTTCAGAAAATATAATCATTTTCATGAGATACCTCACTGAACATTTATTAACGCGCTATACAGCACACAGTAGCTTTAAGAACTCAAAGGAAACAGCGCTTTTCAAACTAAGTCAACTAAGAGTGTTTCATGAGTCCATATCCTTCTCTTTTTGTATTACATTAGAGTGTTTATGTATGAAGTCAACAAACCTGGGATTTCATCTCAACACTCCTATCATCATCACGAATCAGCAAGAGTTGACTGTGCTACAGAGAGCCCCATCTCACACTGACGGACATTCAAACAGAAACAGCTGTCTCGGAGGTTAGCTATTAAAAATAAATACTAAAAAAATCAAAAGCTATCGAATGGATTTGATCAGTTACCACTTGACCAACGGCTAAATTCTCTGGTTACAGACTCACACCCTTTGCTACTGCAAGTTGTGAGTGAAGATAAGTACTGAAAAAAAGCTAAAGTTAAGTTGCACTAAGCAAGCTGAGAAAAAGTCTATCTACACAGAAAGCACATGTGATTTTTCTCCCTCATTTACCTACCTCCAGAGCTGTTCTTTTATGTTTGCACATTTGAACCAACATATAGCCCTAACTTCACTAAAATAAAGCTTCTCCCACTCAAAAAAATAGCTTTCGTATAGCATCTAAACACTATTTTGACTTCCTTCCCCCTTATGTTCTCCACCTACACGTACCTCTTTCCCCCCCCCCCAACACAAATAGGAAGGCTGAGGTTATATTAAAGCAGTCTTACCATAGCATTAAGCTGGGAGTTGCTGGCTTGTGTGATACCGAGGATGTTTGTAGTATGCATCACTTCTACTGAAAAACTGGGCAGCCAGCTGGCAATTCGAGAGCCTAAGAATAAGAAATCACCAAGAAAGTCAAGCAGGAATATGAGGTTCTCAGCAGGTGAAGTACTTCTACATGTGTTTACCATAAGTCTTCATATTTCCACAAGGTACATATGGGGAGCTCTGCAGTGCAATCCATCCCTGAGGTCTCCCAAACATGGAGATGGCTGGAGTAAATCAGTAACTGCTGATATTCTATTCAAACACGCTGTCATAGTGGCTTAACAATCTGRGGGCCAGAAAAGGATCAAGAAAACAACACATCCTTGTTTTCTTGTTTTAGTGTTTCCATTAAAGGGAAAATTAAAATAATCCAGAGCGAAATTCAGTTCTGGAATACATGAATAACTCCAGCAATTTTACTAAAAACAGGCCAGCTTSTAAACAGGCTGAATCTGGTCCCAAAATGGGTCAGCTATAGGTGGCTGGCACCACTGAGAAAATATTACTACAAAGGGACGCAGAGTAACCAAACAAAGTGACTGCTGCAATTGTGCGCTTCGGCTCCGCRGGGCACACGGCTGGCTCCCTCCTCCTCCTGCGTTCCCATTTAAACAAACACAGTTTATGCTCTATGCCACTTCTCCTCCTGTCTCCACAGTAATTTTGCGGGTCTCCAAGCCACGGGAGAGCAATGGGAAGGACAGCTGTCGAAAACCAGAGTGGTATTCTAAATATAAACGTCCTTTGGAGACCTAAAGCACCCCAAAAGTGGGAGCCATGCAAGAAGCTATCAGCCAGTCTCAGTGTCCCTAGAAATGTCTGACCCTTCTCTGCCCATTATTCTCCTCCCACAATCTCAAAAGATTGCAAAACCAGCACGGTCACTACGTAAGTTTGCAGCATCTCAGCTACATCAGGGGAGCTCCACAAGGACAGAGCCCAAAGCTGAGTATTTGCACTAGGGAAACCTACTGAGAAACAACAAGACTGCCAACAAAAACCTGGGAAACTGTGGAAGACAAGCACACACCGATACCAAAACTATAAAAATATCCGGAAAATAAGCAACAGAAATTGTCTCTTTCAGAACAAGTTTGYCTGCACACACAGAACTCATCATGGTCTGAAATCACATCTGCTTTGTGAGTACTTACAACACGCCACTGAAAAAAAAACCACATAAAACTGTTCCGGTTACATGATTCCTTCTAAGAATAAGCTCCGGCAGACTTCTGCACCTAACCAAGCATTGCAAGTTCCTTGTAAATTGAGTGGTAAATGGACTTTTGACAACCTCACATTAGCTAGGGGATAGGGGAAAGATCAACTTCCAGACTGCACCACAGAGGTTTTTTTCCCCTTTGACTGTCACTGATTMACTGCCACCTGGTAACAGAATAGGACACGTGAATTTCCCATTCTGTTGGTCAACATGGGACGCAATGAATAAATGCCAGTATTAAAGCTGCTAACCACAACAAATCAAGAAAAAGGGAGCACTTGTGCAAAATCTTTCAAGAAATCTCTGTAGCTCTGGACAACCTCGGAGACACGTATCTGAGCTCTTGCGGAAGAACCGTAAGAAACATATACGTGTTGACAAACGCAAGCAGAGGCRCGGTTTAAGTTTCGACTGAAGCACGGACAGAATTCCCTTCTAGAGAAGGCTGTTCCCTTCGTTTATTTGGGCAACAGCATCAGATGTCAAACCTGCTTAGCTCACCRTCGAAGTGGAAGAAGTGATTGTGCTGGTTCAAGCGGGGCCTGCCTTCTGCTACTGCCACGGGGACCAGGTTCTCATCCAGGTTTTCCCTTTGGTGATCCTCCCTCACGTGATGGCTGTCAGTGATATTAAGAGACATTCTGCAGGTGGGGCAGGATGTATCTTGTTCCAGCCAGGACCGCAGGCATGAGCTGACAGGAAAACAGGAATATTACGGTGAGCTTGCAGCGTTTTTCCAAGACATCAGTATCACGAGTACATCAAGCAGCTGTAGCATATTCTGTACAGAACATCAACACACGGACTGCTCAGAGATAATTTGTGAGGTACGCTTGATGAGCTCCTGATGAAGCTGGCATAGGTTTCTTATTTCTTTCAGCTAAAAATACTCAAGTGTTCACTTTTGTATAAACAAGCATGCCGATTTATCACAAACTTAAACACTCTCCAAGTTTGTTGTCCCTCTGGCTCAGAACACGCAAGTTTTGCCTGAAAGGAGGAACAAAGCATTTCTCTTCTCTCACCATCCCCAAGTGAAAAAGGACAAAAAACAACTGGACAAATATTTAAAATATACTGACACATTTTCATAGCAGTTCTGCCCGTATGATGTGGCAATGGCACCTCCAAAGTTTTTCAAATATCTTTTCAAAAATATCAATACCCAAATCACCACCAAAGTGAGTGCCACTCTGGGAACTCTCTAAAGAGATTTATTAATACTAACCAGTGCTGTGCCATTACAATGTTTACTTAATTCTGAACATTTGCTGTCCTGCAGAAAGTGAGAAGTGTTTGAAATGCAAGTTAAACACTCGGAGCTGTGCCTACTTTTTGATTCAGACTGATATGACCCAGTTGCGGTATTTGTTGTCACGTTAAACTTGATTTTCAGTATGGAGGAACTGAATTTCACAGAACTGAACACATCTCGATACTACAGCACATACTTCACACTTGCAGGGTGGGATTTTTTCCAGCAGAAGCTCTCAAAACACTTCAGAAAGGTAGAGATGTACAAAAAAGTCAAATAAACCTGTTTTCCAAATCGTGTATTTGCAAATGGAGTAAAGGCACAGATTACAGGTTTGGGGTGAGAGAGCAAGGAAAAAGTCCTACTTGCAGGATTATAGCAAAGTCAAGGATACAAGCACTCTGCACAGTTCCTGAAGCTGCAGCGTACAGACATATTGCCAAAGTTTTCCACCATATTTAAATGGAGGGATACACAGCGCTCAGAGATTACAGCGGCGGGTTTCCCAGAAACAACCAAAGCACCGCAATAAAAATCTACCATCTTCCACCACCTTGGTCATCAGCACAGCCGGCGCGTTCGCACTGCCGACGCTCTCCAACCTCATCTCCGTCACCGCGGCAAAACCACCCTGTGGACAGCAAGCTCAAACCTCGGCGACAGCTGTACCCTAACGGTCCCTCCTGAAACACCCGGAGCGACACAAGCTACCGCAGAAGGGCTCAGTCACCTCCAGCACCGCAGCACAGGGATGACTAACAACAGGTCAAGGTCGGCAACATCTCAGAGCAACAACTCTTTTGAAACTGACTGCTTCCTAAAAGATAAAGGAGAGAGCGCCCAAAGATTCAGCTACCCACTCCCATTAGCTTCCTTAATACTTAGGCACAGAGTTGACCTCAGCAATGTGAATCTTCCCTGCCGTCTTCTCTTCTGCTCCAAATAACTGGCTATGAAAAAAAATCCCTTGTAATTGAGAACGGACACAATGTTTAGCCTGTTGGCAAAATCACCAGGCTTTTATGAGGAGAGAAACTGTTCTTAGGTTGTAAATAGGATTATTAATTACATCTGGGTTTATATGCAAGCTTAAGTCATCCACTGTAACATGTTCCCTCCCTAAATGCACCGAGAAGGTAAGTGTAACTTAGCTTGAGAAAAAAATACAAAAGGATCCTTTTAGATACAGAGAGAACAACTTTCTGAAGAGAAGACCCTGGGTTTCTCAAGTGCTCAGTAGGTGATTAAATATTCATACGATTCAGTAGCATTGGAAGAGGAGTTTCTGCCACAGAGGCACATTATCTCATTAGAGACTTCTTGGAATGTAGATAAATATTTATGGCAAGGTTTGTCATAAATGACAACAAATTAGCAGGCAGATTATAACCCCTGGTTTGGCAGTTACCAGGAAAGTAAAAAGCTATTTGCAGGAAGTAAGTTGCTYATGTGACACCACAGGGACAATTTAACTGACCACGCATGTTAATCACATGGCACTTCAGAAACTCCCGATTCAGTCCCCGTACCTCCTTTCACTTTCAAGCACAAGCATGAAAATGTAAGCACCGCTACAGAAGATCTAAGAAAAAGCGCATCTAGCTCAGCACACTGTCTCCACAAGCCTCTGCTACTATTCACTAYTGAGTGAGTGTAAGAAACAGTATATAGAGAGATCCTCTGGCCAAGAGCCTCCCAGTTCCAACTACCAGCTCCTCAGGGACCTCTTCAGCTAATTTGGTTAACCTCTTTTACAGCCCTGATGGACTCATCCCCCCATGAAATCACATAATCAGACCTGGCCTCCACAACCGTCCTGGGGGACTCATCACCATTCAAGGATGCACTATATAAAAATATTCCCCGTTTTCTCTTTAAAGCTGATATCCGAAAGGTACTTAAGGATCTAACTCCAACTTTTTTTCTTCCTCGCCTGAAAATCATCACACCCTCATGGAAGAGGTGATGCATAGGATGAAGCAAGGGGGAAAAGAGTGTGCTTTTCCAAGCAGTTACACAGCAAGGCAGGGTACAGACTTGCAATTGAGATACCATAACTCAACTCTATCTACTCATTAGGTGACAAGATGCATACTCTTAGTTTGGGGGGAGAAAGAATGCGCCAGGTAGAACAACTCAAACAAAAAAATGACTGAAGTGAACATTACTTGTACTTTGTTATTACAGGCAGACCAAGAGGACCCAGGCAGTAAGCAACCACAGCTCTGCTGATAGTTTGCTCCTTGTCACCCTGCTGTGACTTTCGGACATGCCCATATACCCCTGCCCTTCTACGGTCAGGTGCACGCTCTCCGGCCCCAGAAACGTACTTGTGGAAGAGATGGCCGCAAGGGAGTTTGCGTGCGGACTGCATGGAGTCCCAGCAAATGGCACAGTCGTCGTTATTGACTGCTAGCTCCTCTGGTGTTGCAACTGCAAACCTACAAAGAAGAAAAAGGAAGAGATGGAAGTAATGACTACACCGGCTCAGCACGGCCTCCTGTCCAGAGAATCCCGCACTGAGAAAACCTTATCCTCCACGTTAACTTCTCCTTAGGAGAGGTGTGCCAGCAGGTTTGCTATTTTTTTCTATAACTCAAACTCACACTGCAAAGGAAGACACRCACACACACACATCCCTCCCAGGCMTTCTTACAGGCACATTTTTTTTGCACATCTCCGCATATGTCCTAAGTGCAAAAAGCTTTGACTTAGTATCTTCCAAGAAGTATGATCATTAGGTTGAGAACCTCAAGTTATAATCTGTATAGATTTGACTTATGTCATTTTTCTAAATGAGTTTTAATAGCTGTACCCATTAAGATGTCTTCTTTGGATCATAAGCATTTATGGTTTGACTAAATTTGGCCTCAGACTTTGCCAAGCCCCATTTGTCTTTGATTTTTTTTCTTTTTTTAAACTACAGCACCATGCAAGCAGCTACTACATAATACCCAAAACACGGACAGTATAGAGACAAGCGGTATAACAGCATTTCACAGTACTGCTGGTGTGGAATATACCTGAAAAACAACTACACAATCAGAATGACAAAAACACATCAGGTTGCTCAGACAATAAGTCTTGCAACTCAAACAGCTTTGTGAGCAGCTTAAAGGGGTTCATTCTTACTGAAAAGAAACAATGCATTGTGGATTAACTTTATTATGCAGCTCTTAACCTGATATTACAGCCATKAAATGACTTTTCACAAAGAAAACCTCGGGAATTTCTGGAGAAGTGAGTCTTCTCCATCTGGACTACAGCAGCAGGCATCAGAGCTAGTCAAACCCACTGAAGTCCACAATGAAAATGGTACAACGATGTACAGAAAGAGTAGAACTCCCTGTTGCTCTTAAAACTATTAAGGACATAGCTGAGTTACAAAACTCCCTGTTGCTCTTAAAACTATTAAGGACATAGCTGAGTTATGAAAACACTGGATGAGAGATGCAGTAGTACCTGGCACAACCCTGGGTTGTCACAGGCCTCTCGATTTCTCTGTATTGCCTCAGTACAGGGGGGTGGACTAAAGTAATCCCAAGGTGCTCTCAGCTCGACTACAAGTACAGAGTCTGTTTAGAGTTGGCTTYAGGTTTAACACATACATACTTAAAGCTGAGCAGGTTTTAATTAATATTTTGATTTCATTTCAGGCAGTAACTGAATAGTATGGCCTAATGAAATTAAGAGCATTTATTCCTATCACAGCTGAAGCCAATATTTGACAACTGAAACAGGCAGAGCTGTSCAGAGCTTAGGTCACCCCACCAGGGTAGTATACAAGAGAATACAGGAGAAGAAATACTAGACAGGGGAGTTCACTTGTTGCCAGTAATATATTACCAGTAATACTGCTATTATAAAAGTCAGTCCTACATACCTGTTAAAACCAGAAAGGGTGACCCTAGTAACAAATAAAATGGGTAAAAACACACTCTAAGTGCAAAGACATAAGAGCCAGACTTGCAAGACTGCATCTCTCCAATTTATACCATGCCATCGTGTAYCAAAGGAACGTAAAAGAATCCCAACTGCTTCATCAGGATCCTCTCTCCAAGATCCACATCAAGATCCCRGAACCAATAAGAGACCCACCTAGCTTCCATGTTTCCAACCACACGCAGGTAGTTCTTGTGCCTCCGAATTCTTCGCTGAACCTCGTGAAACAGGTAGCGCAGCTGCATAAAAATCACCAGGCTCGCCATTGACAACCAGATATTGCCAAACAGCTTTGGAAAAAAAAACAGAACGGTGATTAGAAACAAACACCATGGGAAACAAGAGGCTGTCACAAGAAACCGCATCAGGTGTTAAGAGAAAAAGAAATCAAGAAACCAGCACTGARGAATTTTTCTTTTGTTGAGACCATTCAGACTAACCACACACGTTCACAGGTATTACTACGTGTTACATCTTCAGATACAACTTAAGCAGCACAGCATTTATAATRAGGATAAACTGTATTCAGTCCTGTTCAGCCTAATGTCCCCTGCTGTCAATGAAAATAATTCAGTCTGATATTACTCAACAACAAAGCTAATTAAACACCTATTAAACAGATAGTTACACAGTAGTTAATACTCCATAAYAAAGTTATTTGTGAGGACTCCAATTACACAGGAGGAAAGAATGCCAGAACCCCCCACACTACATTTTCCTCTTTATTTAAATAAAGTCTCTGTAATCTTTGGTTCCTAAAACAAGCAAAGCAAAAAGAAAAATATATAAAATATGTATACCTGGTACTCTTTATTTTAAGGCCAATCTATTTGCTTAACATTATGCCAAATGTTTCATACCAGCATATGAATATGATGCATCAAGTCCAGTGAAAGCAAGGTTAGCTCCATGACAAAATCTGTGTAGTAGACGTAAGTGCCTTTGCCCTCCCACGTTCCTTCATGGTTGAGATCCCAGAGATGAATTACATATCTGCAAGAGCAGGGAAATTAACATTATTCTATCTTTTTTGTTAAATAGCATCTCTAGCATTCAAACTATTTTATCCATTTTCCGAACAACTTCTGGATATGGATTCTTTGCCCTTCCTAAGCCCAGTGCCCACACTCTGTGCTTTCCYGGGGGACTTTTTTTTAATGTTACTGGTTTCAAACAGCAACATTTTAAAAAGGCAAAAAGCAATCAATGCTTAGCCCACACTGGCATTACAGATACCACCAGCTGACGGAGAAGGTGTAGCATTTGCTAAAAACTCCTGTGTGTACCAAAAGCCAATCTTGGGATGATAGTAACTACAGACCCACATTTTTCAGCACGAGGTGTTTCTCAGGTGAGGCATTACACCTTGGTGACAGACCTGAAATGCCAATAGTGACCTGGACAAAGAGGTTCTGTGCTACACGTCATGTCCTACACATGCATTACAGATACACACGTATGCTACTTTTTCAAAGCAAAAGTTCTAGAGATTAAGATCTTAAAAGAAACCCAGTAGGATGACATTAAGTAGCATATATCAACCCTCATACAGCACCACCAATCCATTTTAATCCATGCCTTAAGCTATTAGCACCCACTAATTTTTCAGAATTCATGCTTAAAAATAGTACAAGCTAAAGTTAACCACCTTTGCCCATCTCCAAATACACATCTGCAATTCAACAAGGTAATTACATACACCTCTTAAAGCCACATGCTACATGCACTACCTTCTTGAACAACCATCCTGCAAAACATAAGGTACTCACCGTAAAATCACATGAGCAGTTCTGACTGTCACAAGGAGAGACTGCAAAAGAGGGGAGAGAAAAAAAAAAAGGTATGTTAACAACATTCTGGCAGGGACAAGGGACAGTGGTACTGAGGCAGGAGCTACAGGGTGTAACACAAAAATGCATTTATTGCAGCTTAACAAGTTCCTGTGAACCAACAGACACTACGGATGACTGTGTGCACAATATACCCATGACAAACAGGAAGCTTATACATAAATACGGAAGAAGTTGTTCTCAAACACACAATGCTCACGGAGCAGCCACTAGCATCACTGTTGTTAAGCCTCACTTTTTCCCCCACTACATAGGACATACTATCTTTTTTGATTCTTACCACTCAGTGGGTGTTGAGACCACAATCCCGCCAACTACCTTCAGGTGAAGGTAGCACACCTCTCCTCATCCCACTGCTCAAGAAAAATATGAAGAACCAAATAGTAGCAGGAATTTGAGGAAGAACCATGGAAGTGCTTTCAAATAATTTTTCCCCTTTGCTGAAATGTGAACACTGCAAAAGTAACTTCTCTCTTTAATCATACTTACCTCTCTAGGCTAAGTGCAGAGAAAAAAAACCTGAGTATATCAGAAAGCATAAGCAGATCAGAAATGTAAAGACAAGTCACCCCAAAGGTCTGTTTCCAGAATACCTAACCACATTTCCACGGGCTCGTATCATCTAGGAAGCATGGCCCCATCACCTCTCTCTAACCTGTCAGGCCCACAGTGCCCTGTCCCTTCGTTGTATCCTCCCAGTGAACGAAAATGGGAGAGGACGAACGGCCTTCGGAGACTGCCCCCACCTCCCCGCAGTCAGCAGGGGCCAGCTGACACCAAGGTGCAGGGGATTTATAACGAGCAACTGAAACCACTTCTGTAAGACTGGTCTGATGGCATGCCTTCCGCGTAAGTACTAAAAAAGTACAGAAGAACTACCAAAACCACTAACTTCCCAATATARCAATAAAACAGTTGGTTTGAATATTTTTCTCCGTTTGTAAAACACATTCTTAAAATGCTTCGATGCATATTTAACCCTTAGTAATATCCAACATATCTGCCAACTGTTTACTAGTTGGCTTTAAACTAAGTGTTCCTGTGACTATTTAAACACAGTGCAATCTTCCATCCAAATAAGGGCTTCAGGGTAAGATCAAGGATAACACCGTTCAAGTAACACAAAAAAAGTCAAGAAGGTAACAACAAGTCATCTAGCACGGTGTTCTGTTCTCATCACCAACATCTTTCATAAAAAAGTTAAATCAGCACACTAGCTGCTCCTGCAAGGCACGTTTTGAGACCCTTTTCTGYCTCCTGTTACCCTGCATGTGGGTACCAGAAAGAGACTACACCTTGTTCAGACGAGGCTTTTGGCTACAGAGAAACTTGGAGCAGACCACAGAGAAAAAGTAAATATGTCCAAATTCTAACCATGCAAGTGGTGAAGCAGAAGGATTACCTGAGCTGCTGGATGGATATGCCCTTGAGCACAAATCTGTGTCAAAACCAGTACATGTGGCATAAAGTCACCGATAAGGAAGACATCTGTCAGGTAGAAATCTGAAGAGTCTAATCTTCACAACTTTTAAGTTAATGTTGCCAAGACATGATTTATACTGGTTAGGGCTGAGGCAGCAAGGGCATCAAAATTAAAAGGACGAGCTAGTGTAGATTTGGTCAATGCACTGGTCTCTGGTTCCTCCACTGTTTCCAGAAATGCACTTCAACGTTCTGACACGAGAAACACTTCGCAGAAAGTACAACATTGCATCATAAATTACACAACTCCGYAATCTGAAGTTCTAAATGTACAGCAGGGCATTTGCAGTACCGACACCTCAGGAGCTCTTCCTCTGCTCCGCTAYACACGTATTTATCCCCCAGGGACTCCGCGATACTGGCAGATACTAGTCACGACGATTAGCACACGACTGGAAGGCACTCGAGCCCTAAGACAATGGATGCAGCATAAGAAGCTACACAGGAAAATATACTATTATCTGTAAGGTACAATTCTAAGATTTGAATATCACTATATGGCCTCAAGCGAGATGTATGAAACAGGATCAGAGGACGGCTGCTACAGGAATGGAGTAATTCCTTCTTACARCAAAAAAGGTGCAAAGATAGACTGGACATTACTTGCTAAACTACAATTCTCGAATACCACACATTAAGGCAAAAAACCTTAATGTCTACTCAAAAATACAGACTGCCCTTATTCAGCCTTCTCTGGGCATTTGCACATTTCACATGCATCCTTTACAGGAAAGAAAATGCTGACAAACACCACAGAACAAGGGGAAGCCTAACTAAAACCCAAGAAAAACATCTATATTGCTTTATCGAAAACCCTGAGGCATCAAGCTAAATCAATGTTTGCAGAGTCAGGAGAGAGATGAATAGCTTAATGTAACTTAATGTAATTAAATACACACTAATGGAATACACTTGGCAGTGTTCCTCTCAAACAGCATCACACAAGCCACCACCAGGAAAACATTTTAGTCTGCAAGATTTAATGCTGTTTGCTGAGAGCTAGAGGACTGCCACGAGGTGTCACTGCTACTACCTGTACAGAAAGAAACCTAAACGTTTTATTCCACTTACACGAGTGCTGGGTATTAAAAGTCAAGGAAACCACTCATGGTCACCCAACCCATATAGGGCATATTTAAAAGGTTCAGGAAAGGGTGAGATATTAGACAATCTCATATGAGGAAAGACTAAACAGACTAGAATTCTTTTACTTGGAAGAAAAGTCAGAAGGGGAACAGGAGAAAGGTCTATAAAATAACAAATGGTGTGAACAAGAGTAAGCGGGGAATGATTCTTTGTGGTTTTTCACCATAAAGGTATTAGATGACAGCCAGGGACATTATCAGACAGAAGACTCAGAACAACTAAAAGAGCTCTTTTGGGTACACAATGCCGAGTTAGATGTGGGATTTGTTGCCTTGGGATATTGTGGAGGCCAAAGTATAAATGAGTTCAACAAACGATCAGACAACTTTCCAGAGTCCATCTGAGGCTATCAAACCCAACAGGCTTGTGCAACCCTCAGCTCAGGAATGTCCTCAAACGCCAGCTGCTGCAAGCAAGGCTAGGAGACCCTTTCCTATAGGTTCCCCCAAACCACAGCAGGCTGCGTGGGTGCGTGGCTCGGCTGAGGACCCTGCGCTTCTGCTGGCTGAGCCACTCCTTTGTTCATCAGCAGACAGAACAGCTCCCACTGAAATGAACAGCTGAGCCCCATCCTGCAACCCAAAACACGTACACCACSACATGGCGCAGCGCTAACGAGGCAACACTTCGGCACGGCAACACTCCCTGATAAACCTACCCCACGCTGGGACGAGTCTGATACATCCTTCTGCCAAGCCAAGATAAGAGACACAACACCAACGAGCCCCCACCTATTAGAGACACCGACCAATCTTCAACACCCGTCCACTGTGTAATTACAAATCTGGCCTTGCATATTCTCMTATTTAGGGAAGAGTAAACTGACATATTAAATAACTGAACTGTGGTGTGACCGGCATCGTATTCTCCTACCCTCAGCTGACTGTTTTCTTTCCTCCTCACCAACTCCAAGTATGAATTCAAGATAGGATAAGAAAAATAAACCGTTACATGCYACTTGTTGTCTGAACTAAGGATGTGCTAACACAACTTACTTGCAATTATACTGGTTACCTCCCCTTTGTTTAAGATTATCCCCTCCTCAGGCAGAGCGCAACAACCCACCATAACATCAGAACCATACTGATGTTCACTCCACACACATATTGATGTTGACTCCACACTGCAAAGGGTTCAGGAGCGCACAAACATGAGTTGCTCATCTCAGCTGAGATGCATCTCTTTGCACAAACATAAGCAAATCCCATGAGTATGCCTTAAGGAAAGGATGTCAGTCTCATTACTTTTTGGGAGGAATGAAATAGAAAATACAACCTCAAAGAAACAGGCTGAGGTGCACATCACACTTGCATATACACTTTCTCCCTCTCTCTAGCGGCCATTTCAACTAAGCTTGCAACGCTCATGAAGCATAACCATTATTTTTTCATAGGCTGCCATTTGATTTCAGCATCATCTTAGGGATTTATGCTCTCATTTTCTTCTTCAGACAAAGATATTTTTGCAGGCATAAACTCTAAAGAGAGAAAGCATGCAGATCTGGCAACTACTCTAAAACAGAGGGGGGCTTGTTTCCATCTTCGGAGTTTCTTTTCCTTGCGGGAAACTAAAGGAAAACCCATCGCGTGCCACGATACCCCCAAGTGAGGGGTGAAAAGCAAAGCAGAAATCACGACACATACGAAGAAAGTCTCACCTCTGCTGCCATGAAAGCCAACGTGTGCATGCCATGGGTGTAGCCAATAATACCGCAGACAACTGCTAATCCACAGCAGGACAGGAGCATGGCTATGAGCAGGGTCAGGACTCTGACGTGGCTGCTCATGGGTGTGGTAGGAGAAAAGGAAAGCTGCAACRCAAATGCATAAACACGTAAGAGGTTTAAATGGGTACTTCGTCCACCCTGCCTTCCAYAGTCACCTCACCAAACGAGTCCTCACTCAGGAAAATCTTTTGCTTTCTAGAATAAAACCAATTTCACGACCTCAACCACGCAATGTAGTAATTAATGCCGCAGAATAAAGCTAAAACCACACACCATCCCAAAGCCTCGTTCATCTCGCTGTCATTTACATTCAGCAGGCTTTTAAAGCCAGAAGGGATCATTACCATTATTTGATCTAATGTTTAGATCACCTGTGCAAGAAAACCACAGACACTTTCTCACACGGTAGCTTCTGCATCAAATCCACAGCATCTGCTTAGGATGCATTTTAGAAAGACACCTAACCTTAATATACAGTATTTGAGCAATGAGAATAATTGTTCTGCCAATTTTTCACCTTAYAGCTGATCTGAATTTGTCCAGCTTTATCTTCCAGCCTCTAGATCTTCCAATGTCATTTTCCTCTGAAAGAAAGAGGCATCTCCCCCAAAAATTTAACTTGCAGCTAGAGACTGCTGGTCAGAGTCTACCGAAAATACCTGTCGCATTCAATAGGATGCATAGCATATTAATTCTCTGAACTACCTTAACGGCAGGCTACACCTAGGCTGTCTAAATCAAAGACAACCCAAGMAGCACAGTATTTAGGTGGTCCATCCCCTTATTTTCAGGGCAGGAAGGGGAAGAACAGGACAAGCAAAGAAGGAGTTGCGCAAAGCTTCACTCTGGTCTGATTGATGAAGTTGACTCCCATGTTTTGTTTTTAAATCGATTCTTTCTTCCTTGTTTATATCTGGTTCAGTTCCACATTCTCCTGCGTTTCCAAGACAGATCACACAAGTACCATTYGTCCAACTAAAGAATTATGATACATGCTTTGCATGCAGAAGGAATATAATAAGGATTTCTTCCCACATGAGCTTTGTTCTTTCACAGCTTTCTGAACAATACTAAAAATACCAGATGACTGCCTCGTTCACTTCTGTCTCAATTTTCCTAACCCCAACCAATCTAGTTTCAAGCTTAGTGCTTACCTATTTGTGAATTAACAGGCCTTACTAGATATTAGTAAAAAAAATTTGCAAAGCACAGAGCTACCAAAAGGAAATTCATGGATTCAATTTAGTTCAAACTTTTATTCCAGGACAGAAGAGCGGAGGAAAATGCATGCCCGTTATAGATGTTTAAAGGGCAAGATTTACTGTTCAAATTCCAGTTCCTTCTTCCTTGCCTAGCCTTCAATTTGTGCATCTCTTCTGAATTTATTCTTGGTATTAACAGAAASTGCGATGTAGCTTATGGAGAAAGTTGCACTGTATATTGTAAAGACATTGGCAGTCAACATTTGGTAGATGTAAATGAGCTTGAAACCTGAGCACAGAAACTGCAGAAAGAGGCTTCATGGACCAATCCTAAAGGGCACCAATCTAAGGGATGTTCTGTTGTCAAGATTTCCTCACTAAGGAGAGCTATGAAGACATCTCATGGAGTTATGTAATAGTAATTACAGGGCACACATAAGGAGCAATTTATCAAAGAAAATAAGTATCTTCAGCTCCAGTTGTCTCATGGGAAAACTGAAGGAGTAAGATTGACATTGCACTTTAAAGCAAGTATTCGAAGCTACCGGGAGGAGCACGTGTTCAGCACCGCAGGGTGGGGAAAAGGKCTAAATGATCTGTTTGTAACCTATCACGAGCCAGTGCCCGACCCAGAAACAGAATTTGCATRTCCCAAAAGACATCCCTCAATCAAAACTTACATATTCAAAGCGATCCTTGCAGAGCTGAACCATAAGATGAAGAAACACAAGTCCAGAGAACCAGAGGCACCACATCACCACTTCTTCCACCGTCTGAACATTCAGCACACCAAAAATGAAGATGAACTTGTAGAAAATGAAATTCCAGAATTTATCCTTGAGATGCTGTAAAGGAAGACATTTGGTTACTGTAGTGAAAGCACTGACAATCCACACGCAGGGGAGAGGAGGAGGGAAAAAGAGAAAGAAAAAAAAAAAAAGACGGAAGTAGAAATGCGACAACACATTAGCAAAAGCCCGCTGCATACACATCTTGAATAGTATTTGTTACCCTTATTGAATTAAAAACATATTAGAAATATTAGYGCTCCTTAGTATCTATCTACTCCTTTGTACCACCGCAGCATAACTGTGCAACACAGCGCACAACGTAGTTTCCTGCCGTACTTCTGAAACAGTGCTTAGCACAAACCAAGTTTGATCTCAGTTTGATTCTCCACACCAAAGCAACGCAGCTACTGGGCCGCAAACACAAAGCCCTCTTTGCTAGAAGAACTGCCACGGTTAGTCATACAAGATGCCCAAATAACCTAGCACCTTGCTTCCAAAAACCTGTCAAAAAGTACAGATGATTAAGAAAAGATGTCAAAATCTACTCTTAAAAAGCACAATGCCTACAGTGGAGAATGAGACGGATGAGCAATGAAAAAAAATTCTTCCCACGCACAYGCAGTATGAAAGAAACAATATGATGGTCTCAAGCAGCAGACAGCAAGCCAGCTTGTTGGGGATAAAAAAATTTATGAAATAAAATGTTTTGTTAAAGAACACGATGAAATCACCAGGAGTTTAGTTAAGACAGGCCCAGAATTCCTTCATGATGCTGCCATTTTTGGCTCGCTAATATTAATAACCAGCTTTCCTTTACATGAGAACTGAAGCATACTCCCACTGTCCAAACGCAAATGGATCCACACTGTTACTGCTTTTCATTTCAGTTTTTAAGAGGGCAGAGAACATCCTAGAAATTATCACCGGTTAAAACTCCATATCCTTGTAGTCAACACGGACTGGAAMGAAAATCTGGCCCAATGCAGTTCGACAGTGCCTTGTTTTTAATACACTTCACTCGGAGGCTCTGCGGGGCGTGAATCACAAATACAACAGGCTTTGAGAGATCCGTGGTTATTAACGAAGCTTTATGTGCCTCAGTTCTGCACGTCAAAAATCATCGTGGCCTGATTTCTCCTAACGAACTGCATTTACACACTTTTTTTTTTTTAAATATGCGAACACCCTTCAAACCACTGCTACTGCATTTACACAGAGCAACTTATGCATTTGCCTTTCTTTTTTTAAAAAATATACAGATACTATTCAAACTACTGCTGCTGCTTTTATCTTCTGCAGGATCCTGTTTTTAAAAAAMCTGGGCTTTAATGGTTCCCTTGCTGAATTTTTAAAAACATTCTCACCCAGCCCAAGAGCAGCCTGAGTTTTCAGCCCGGCTCACCTCCTTTCCCTGGGCATACGCCTACCGACTCCCTCTTAAATCTGAGGGCAGATAAACCACCCACTCAGCGTATGAGGATGGAAAGCACTTCTTCAGCAGTCAAGGCACAAAAACAAGGTACAAGAGGGAACTCRGACTGCCAGTGCTGATAACCAACTACAAAACGCAACGGAGAAATGCTGCCAAGCGCAAACTGAATAGAGAAGAACAYGTTTTAAGTATTCTGAAACGAGGTGCATTTGTAAATAAGAAATCTGACAATGTTCATTAAGGAAGCAGGATTTTCAAGTTGACCATGGGCTTATAAAATACAATAGGAACAGTGAAAAAGAAAAGTTCCCTTCAGAAATAAACTGGAAGCTTGTGGCTGTGGATATACTAGCTAACCAAATGGTAAGATTTAAGTTTATGTTGTTCTAAAATGTACTTTTCTTGTGTACTTTCAGCAATTCCATACAGAAAACAACACCAGTCGTACACCAAGAAGTTATGAAACACGACAATATGCACGGCAACGCATTGCTGTCTTACCTGCCTCTCACTGACACGAAGAGGACCGAACACCATACACTGGATTAGCTTAGCAACCAACATCAGAAAACAGCAGGCAGTGTTCACTAGCACCTGCAAAGAAATAAAGCAGTCAGCGACAAATGCTTTTGCCCTRTTTAGGAGGGGGCTGGGGTGGGGTGGGGGGTGTAGAGAAAGAGAGAGAAGGAGAATGAACGAGTCTAACAAAACCTACCATTGTTCACAGAACAGTATTAGTTGCCTTTTTTTTTTTTTTTGGTGAAATTTAAGCCTGGCCTCTTCCAAGACATGTACAGGAGCTGATAAGTCACTTAGCTTTTTTTTTTCTAGAAATACTAACATGGTCAGTTTGATACACCAGTATATCCAACAAACCGGCCTACCTCTTCACAATAAATTGTTTTGTATAGATCAGCAAATTTTAGCACCAAGGAACATGGGGACGAAACTTACAGCTCACCGAGATGCTCATTTTGTTCAACATACAGCGATGAGAAAACCCCAGTTTGAATCCGTTGTTACAGGAACAAGATGCRGACATTGTCTCAAAACATACTACATAGCACACACCCCTTCTGCAACAACACTGCTTAAATCCTTCCTGGGAAACTGCTTGAAAGCAAAGCAGCAAGGAGCAGAATACCCGGGCYTGGGAAAACTGCTTCTCACATTTGACAAAGACACTTGTAATTAACTTTTGACCTACCTAGAACACTAAAAGGGGGAGGGGGGATGATGAAGCAGCCTCACTCTGTCATTTCTAAAGGACATACAATACACTTTTCTAGGGCTTTTAATTTAAGGTCCTGAGACCAAGTTTCAACAGGCTGAATATGTTCAGTATATTCAAAAATCACCGCCTCGGTCAAGCCAGCACGTTGTAAAGCAGATGCCCAACTAATACCACCTTTGACTGACAGACATACGAAAAGTTCAACAGCAACAGCTCAGCTAAGTTTTTGATATTCCCTTGGCGAGCCTTTATTTCAGCTACAGAAATTAGTGAGCCAAGAATCATATACCATTGCCAGGTTTGGGTTTAAAGAGCTACAGAAAATTCTTTTCATTTTTTTCTTAGTGGTGAGAATGCTTCCTCTTACTTGCATGACTTTAAATGTTATTTAAAAAAAAACAGAAGGTAAAGCTTGGGCTTGAATACCTAATGGTCTCTTCGGAAGATGCCCAGCTGAGCAGGACACGCAGCGCTTCGAGACCCGCAAGCGCAGCACCCACCCGGCGCCGCACCGACCACCCCCGAGGGCCCCCCCCGAAACCACCCGCGGCGAGGGGGGGACGCTCCGGGACGAGCACAAGCACCGGGCCGGAGCCTCGGGGCGCTCGGCTTTAACGCAGCCCTACCACCCGGCCGGGAAAGGAGGGAAAGCGGCCGCGGCAGCGGCCCGGGGAGGGCAGGCGGTGCTTCCCCGGCCCCGAGCGGGCAGCCGGGCCGGCGGCGCCCGCTCCGCGCCCCGCTGAGCCGCCCTTCCTCACCCAGCCCCCGGCAGCCCCCTCTGCGTCCTGGGAGCGGTCTTCGGGCAACAAGAACCGAACAATCTCTCCGAAGCCCGGCGGCGGGGGGGGGGGGCCCGGCCGCCTTCTCCCCCCCAGCCGCG
>JASVER010000007.1:218139-262531 GCA_030449065.1 Oceanodroma leucorhoa | reverse complement strand
CCGCAGCGCCGGGCTCAGCCGCCACCCGCCCGGCCGGGCCCGCAGGCCCCGCCGCCGCCCGGCCGCCCCGGGCTCACCCAGACGCAGAGGCTGTCGGAGAGCAGGTAGTAGGCGACGTCCAGGGCCCGCGGCCCGCCGCGGSTCGGGGGCTCGGCCGGCTCGGTGCCCGCCGCCCCGCCGTCCGGCTGGGCCTGGCTGAGGGCGCGGTAGGCGCTGAGGCCGGTGCCCAGCAGGGCCAGGGCGCTGAGCGCCGTGTAGGTGCGGAGGCTGGGCCAGGGGAAGCGCTCCAGGAACAGCAGCGGCATCGCGGAGCCCTCGCCGCCGCCTCGGCCTCGGCCYCGGCCCCGGCCCGCCGCGCTCCCCCGGCTCCTGCGGCCTAGCGCCCGCCCCGCCGCCGCTCCTCCCCGGGGCCGGGCCGGGCCGCCCCCGCTGGAGGCCGGGGGAGGGAACGGGCCCAAACCCCCGCCCCGTGGCAGGCCGTTCCCCAGCGCGCTGAGTCACGGCCGGGGCGGCGAAGCGGGGGGGAGGCTCCGCACCCCGGCAGCCCGCCCGCTCCCCGGGCAGCCTCCGCGCAGCCAAAGGCGGGGGTGCGGGGCAGCAGCGGGGTTCTCCTGAGGCAGCCCCGAAAGCCAGAGGCACGGAGAAAGCAGAGGGCTGCCCCCGCGCTTGCAGCGCTCCTTCACGGGTGGCTTAGTGCACTCGGGACAAAAACGACTCCAACTCAAACTGGCGTGCAGCGRTGGAAGCTGAGGGATGCCGGTACATGCCAGGCCTTGACAGCAGTGCCCTGCTGCTTGTTCTTGTAGCCTCTGACTCCCACACCTCCACCTTCCCTCCCCTCACTTCCCCATGCTACATTCCATTCTACACTCCCCTGCTAGCTTTATTTTCCGCATCTAGCAGTTGCCTAAGAAACCACATATTTTGCTAACCGTATGTCCACACCTTCCATCCATAGGACCAAAGTGAACAGCCCTACCGCTAAATTTTCCAGTATTCTTTCAGTATCGATCCCACACTGCACAGCTTCAACTTGACTGAAGCATCAAGCTGTCATAATTGTTCTGCACATAGGAACTGGCCACAGAACCAAGCACTTCAGCAAATTTCAGTTCTCTTGGCAGCGTGCACTCCCGAATGACACCTTCATAAAAGAGGACAGCGCACAAGCAACAAGTGCATCTTCTGACCAGAGGCAGAATTTGGAAACAAGTCTTTTTAAAAGAGTTATTAAGCAAAAGTATGGAAAGCTAAAGGCATTAGGAAGTGACACATCCAACTGGAATTGATGTTTAGCCAAGCATGTAAAAACCCCAAAACTATAAAGGTTGATATTTACTACCTGCAAGAGACTGAAATGTTGARGAGAAGCAGCAGGAGTGCGAGTACCCCTTGCAGGATGACACAGCACACTGGTCTACTACTATAACAGCTTGGCATAGCATGGAACCACTTGCATATGGCACTGGCAAAACACTTCAACACAACCCAAATTCTGTCCTGTAGCTATAGAAAAATATACAAATTATTTTCTTAAGGGGGCCCCAAGGGAGAARGTACACATTACACCTCTCCCGAGCCCTGTACAAACAGCAGTGCTTCCAGATCAGTTCTGATAAGCTTTGAAAGGCTACACTTGCCTTTAAGAACTCATACTCCCTCAAAACAGCAACTCTGTTCTCTAAGTTAAAAAAAGACTCAAAATTATATTGCACCTACTTATCCTGTCTAATTTCTCCCTCAGACTAATTCCCTGCTCAGGGATGCAGATGAGAGCATCCAACCCTTGTTTCCAAGAGCTTCTRTATTCCTGAAGGAAAGTAATAAAGTTTAAAATACAGACCTAAAAGTAGGAGACAACTAAAGCAAGAAAAAAACCCACACAAACAAAACACCAAAACASAAGACAAACAGAATCTTAACCATTTTGTTTAATGTTGTACAAAAAAAATTTGGTGAGTATTACAATGAAAAGTGATTAAAACACTGATATCACATTGCCATCCCACTACCTAAACAGTTGAGATTCACTTCTCTATTCATACAATAGAAAGTTTAGTGGCCTTCAGGAAAAGAATGACATAAAAAAAATCCTTGCATCACACATATTCTTTTCTCTACATTTTAAAGCTGTGCTCACAGAGACGGCTTCTTCTATCAGACTCTTCAGGCATATGGGAATTCAGTTGTAAATAAAGTTGAACCTAAAATTAAAAGGATTATACCAAGTGAGGTATTTTCATTCTTTTTATTTAAGTGACATTTTGGAATGAATAAGCAAATGTTTTGTTTCTGCTCTTGATAAGCCTCTAACTGACAGAACAAAAGTGAATTTTTTACTAAGACAGCTTTATAGTAYAGCAGGAAGCATCATTTTTAACAGCCAATCCTACATTAGCATTGCACAACACTCTCAAGGTTGCAGAAGAACTAATTATTAACATTTCATCTCTTAAGAGAGCTTCATAGATACGAAAATACCAGTGAATTATGTACACCCCCAGCAACTATTTCACAGCATTTCTGCTATCAGGGCCAACTTTATACACTCCAAGGATAACAGATGGACATACTCAACAGARCAGCTAATTCTTCTCAACTAAGTTTCACAACAAACAGCGTTCACACAGTGAAAGCAAGCATCTATCTCAACTTCCAGATGTCCATCCTTCAGATGTGTCTGTTGCACTGGTACCAAACTGGCATTTGGCTGTATAATAGCCAGTGTTTTGCTGGTACTCAGGAAAAGTATCTGCTGTCTTTAGAGCAGTGGAGGGAAGCCCCCACAGCTACAACTGCCAAAACTGGGACTAGATAGAGAAAAAACATGGCACAATACAAGCCTGTTATGGGCAATACCAGTGCTGACATTCTGCTAACAGACATTTTTCATCAAAGTAGGTAGATGGCAGAACTACTTCCCCGAGCTGACAGGCTGTGGGATGCTTGGCATTCCTGAACATTTGCTGAAGTAACAGAAACCAGTGAGACTAGTGAGCTCCGGAGACCCRAGGTACCAGCCATTTTCAGGTAAGAAAGCCAAAGAGTGTGTATATTGGAAAAAGGAAGGAAAAAATACAGCTGTCCCTACAGATACTTGTGTTATAAACACGCTACATGTTATAAACTCTACTACACAGAGTCTAAAAAACCCCACGACATTTAATCAGCACAAAGCTGTGATAACACGCACATTTAATTCAGTGCTTCAAACACGCATCTTGGCTTTCACTCTCACACTGCCCCTAATACTTGCAAGAAGCTGCTCCTTAGCCTGTGCCCAGCTTCATCCTCACCATCTTTCACATTTCCCCTTCCTACAACTGCTAGATAGGACTTTGGTGCTAGCAAGTTGCAGTCAGTGCCTCTGAATTGTCCATCACGTCTTGTCTGAGGTAGATTCTAAGCTCTTTGGGATAGCTGCAACCTTTTCACAGCCGGTTTCTGTAGTGCCTAGCCTTGCTCTGGTGTCCCACAGCAAACGTGGTCCCAAGAACTGTAATACAAATGTATCTTAATATACCTGCTCAAAAGTTGAGGAAGGCTGGAAATAATGGGTCCATATCCTGGTGCATTGTCATAGAGCTCAAACAACGGCGCAGCGACCAGCTTGTAATTTTTTGGGACTGCAAACAAAGCTAAAAACAAATACAAGYTCATTAATAAGAAAAACCACCACACATTCAGCCAAGGTATCACCACCCCCACACGCCTCAAAGCAAGATCACTGCATATAGCACTATAGTACTAGAGCAGGTTTATTCCTTCTTTAGTTAAATACGGGCTTCATATGCTGTACATATAGTGATGCAGGAGCAGGAATGAGCATTTACTAGGAGCTCATGTTCAAAGGTTCACCTACCTTCAAAACTGATACCAGCATTTAACTTGTTTAGTGATCAACTATTAACAACTGCAAGCACAACAACTATTTACAATTGCTACCACATTTCCTTGCATGAAATGCAAATGTTTAGACATTGTTATAAATACACTCCTTTGTTGCAAACAAACACTTACCCTTTTCTTGAAGCTGGACCAAGAAAAGCTTTTTGTGCTCTTTTGGTTTTGTAATATGAGCTGGGATATAGGGATACTGGAAGAAAAACAGTAAAAGTTGGTTGTACAGAGCTTTGAAAATATTGTGCAATCTTAAGTGCCACTTTATAAATTATAAAGCACTGTGCAAGCTTTCAACGTGTCGTATGTTGTTCTTTCATGGCATCAAATAAYGAAAACCACTTTTATAAGAAAGTACTCAGAAAGGAATGCTGTTGCTGTCACTACTATTGACAGGATCTAAAGAGGCACCAGTACTCATGAGCAGTTAAAACAACCCAACAAGACAGAAATGCGTAACAGCAAACCTAGCAAGTATTTTCAGTATTAAAGCATTTAGAAATAGGGTAGCGAGACTAYTTTATTCACAGGACATCTGTTCCATAAGCAGCAGTGCAAGAGTTTCCACTGTGGCTAAAGCAGGAATTTAAACGGTGTGTCAGGCTCGGCACAGCACTGGAAGCTGTTACATCCAGTGGTTCCTCATCCATCAGGACAGGTGTGAGGAGGGAGAGGGGAGTTTCCAGAAGAAAAAGYTTGCAGTTTCTCCTCAGCCACAGAAAGGAGATGAAATAGGTAAAAACCAGAAAGACTAATTGCTCATGCAGCAAGTACTCAAAAACCACAACTGGTAGGTTGAAGGCGTTTGGAAGAGCAATCAATAGTTGACTGAAGAAGATGAAAGTCAACCTGAGTACTCACCTGTGGAGGTTCAAAGTTCGGTCTCCACCAGTTTCCAATGCAGTCATCAATCACCCAGTCTTGCTGAACACCATCCTGACGACCCAGTATCTACCAAARAAATCCAGTTACAGTCAAAACTCTAACTACCCCAAGTCAATTTTTTTAGAAAACATACTGGAAGCATGAAGACTTGCTGTAATAAGGGTCTGATGTAGTTCAGAACTGCTCTGGAGCAGCTTTTAATAGAATTTTAGAGTATTTCTGCATAAAGTGACTTTTTTTTTATTAAAAGCCTCACCTGACGGGACAAGGACACTTTCGAGAGCATTTAAAATCCCATGCTGTATTCAGTTGAACTGAGTCCCATCAGACCAATAGGAAGAATGAAATGCATTGTTAACGCTACCTGACAGAATTAGTTTAGGTTACTTGGACAGCATGGAAGGGTAATTAGCGCACTGGGAAGACAATCTCCAGAACAAGTCCTCATCAGTTGTGCTCYGCAATTTATTGCCCATCTGCACACTCACTTGCCTGAAGCCAGGCGAAAAGCAAAGCTGCAAATGAACACAGGACTTGAGCAGCAGGTAGGGGGTCAGCCACCAGACCGCTCTGTCACACTCTCACGATGCAGATAAACGAAAACTTACTGCTTTATTTGTGAACTACCCAAGAACATCACAAAAGCATCAAAATAACAGAAGCGATAAGGAGACTACTCTAATGCTTTGAGACTACTCTAATGCTTTGGCTTATTCTGTTAACTCTAAAATAATCCAACATTCCGGTATAGCAACGTAATGAAAGAAAACAGACCTCTGTCATTAAGCGTTTCAGCCCTTCTACCTCATCTTCTCCTGGATTGAGTTCACCACCAGGTCTGTTAAAATAATCAATGATGAAAGCTAAAGTTATCTCCTTGTTGCATTTACCAACTTTCACAGGTAAGTTTGGTTGTGCTTCCAGGCAGTGGAAGTGCCTAAAATGGCTACTGTATGTCCCTTAAAAAAACAACCACCTATTATATAAAATACTTCCACTTCAGCAGGACAAAATATAACAATATAYATGATAATAACTGGGACACTTAAAAGGTAAAGTTTTAAGAATAATATAAAAGTAGCAGAAGATGAAGAAAGAGTTGTAAATACCAGCCATATTTTTTCTTATCTCAAAACCAGCACTCATTGAAGCAGAAAATAAAACTCATGTTGGGAACTGTTCTGCATTTGATGCAAGGTTAATGAAAAAAACTAAAACCACATTTTCATCATTACAAAGTTTTGCAAAACTTTTTAGAGTCTAGCCTATTTTGACCCCAAACATCCTGCAAATCAAGATGTCAAAAAAGAATCTGGATATAAAGTTAGATTTCACACACACACAAAATTGAGAACAAGCAATATAAATGTTAAAAACATAAGAGCAAGAACACAAGCAGGATAACYTGAGACAAGTCAAGCCCATCTAGTTTAAAAAAAGAAAACATCATTACAACCTTAYGATCCAAACACTAAAATGTCACTCTGGCAGTGATAAGTATGAGATGAACTGAAGGAATTTTCTCAAATTCACATGCCTACCTTTCTTGCTGGCCCCAGCTCACCCAGTAGTTTGTAAATAGATAATGTTCTGCATTTACTGGGGTTTATTCCYTGAGCTCCACTTTACCATTTTTGTGGCCATAGCATAAGGATATTTAAGCAGAACAGCTTCCACAATGYAAGAACAACACACTAACTACCGATAATGAGTTTTAAACAGGATTTTACCATAGTGACGCACTGTAACTAAGATTTCTAGTCAGTTCAAAACTGTCACCCCACTCATGTGCAGAGTCAGACAAATACATTTTAGATGAAAAAATGCCCACCATTCAAAAAAGTTTTCCCAGACTAAGTCTTTGAAAGAAATGAATCACATTCAAAACATCTATCAGTTAGCCACACTTTAACCTCTAGCCTGCATGGTTAGCCGTCTGTGACAATAAAGTTAAACTAAAAGTTACATTCAAGAAACAGACACTTACAGCTTGAAAAAAGTGGTACCCAGCTGCAGCAACAGCACGTGGGGCAGCCTGTGCTCATGTACAATCAGAACCCCTTCCACGGTCCGCCTCATGCCGATCTTGTCAAACTCCTCCCTCATGCGCTGAAACCGAGCTGCCACGGAACTGTCCTTCTCATACAGGGGCTCCTTTGTACCAAACGTGTAATTCGTCAGAGGATACCTGTAAGGGGAAGAAAATATACATAATCTACATAACAAGAAATCTAAATTGAAATCACTGTGACACAGCACCTACCCTGAGGCAGAACCTTCTGTGCTGATGGAACAGTAACTCATTCCTAGCGCTAGTCTAGAAGTTCTTGTTTGCAACGTGAACGTGAAGATCTGTACCACGTGAAGATCTGCACCACGGTACATACACACAAGCGCAGAAAGTCCTGCTGATCGACACGCTAGCGTGGTGCTGACTCAAAAGAAGGGAAGAAGCCCAGAAGACCCAGCAACAACTTATTCAACAGCCACCCTCTTTGATCTCCACACCGCAGAGAAAAGGCAGCTGAGGCTCTGAGAGGAGCTGGGAAAGGGACAGGAGAGAAAAGCTCTGCTGGGAAGGAAGGAAGCTGCACAGGGCAGCAGGTTTATTTCTGCAGAAGTAATAAAGAGCCTGAGAACTAAACTGTTGGAAGTGGTTTTGTTTTGAAGTAGGAAATCAGAYATCTGGATCACAGAAGAGGAGAAATGCTGATGTCTAAGTGCAGGGCCAGAAGCCTGGGGTAATGTCAAGAGTTTGAACAGAGCACTGTGTTGGGCTAGGTGCTGGACCTCTGCATTCTCCAGTGACAGTATAGTGGAAACTCAAGAGATTTCTCCAGGTARGAGGGACTGAGAAGAGTCAGAAAGGAAAGTAAAGCTTCGGCAAGAAATCAGTCAGTCCTAAAGAACACAGAGGGCAACAGGAAAATGCTGTTGTACAACAAAATCCAAGTAAGACTGAGATCTGATAGCACGAAGCCTAGAGGGAAGACAGGATCATCAGGCTAAGTCAAGAAGGGAGAGGAAAATGGGTTCTGGGCAGCGCAGTAATGAGTTATCACCATGGTTTTATTGACTTGTGGCATACAGCAACTGAAATAACAGAATAAATGACTGATTTCATGGGGAGTGTTTTCCTTGGGATGCATCTCGTCATGTATTCTTTCCCCAGTACTTAATCATGTCAAACTTTAATAGTATACACCCTCGTGCCCCCTCAAATTTTTCCTCCCCCCAAGATTTTCCTCACTTTTTACAGCGGCAAAATCACAAGCCAGTTGCAGTTGTTACAGCCCTTTCTCATGTACAGAAGTGAGACAAAACAACCAGTTTCCTAACTGCAGATTCTTTTATTAGCAAACTCCACCCCACTTTCACTTTTAGCTTAGAATCATTTCCATTTACACAAATAGCTTTATTGATAATCTACTAGGCTAACCCATACTATGCTAATGTGGGTACATTAGTCCGTGCATCAAAACCCTTAGTCTCAACTTAAAAAAAAAAAAAAATTATGGTGATAACACAGCTTCCTGCTGAGTCTTTTCTTCAGAAACACTAYAAAAATATTCCAATCTCTGAAGTTCATATTTGAACTTCCACAAGACTAACTGCGAATAAACTCAGCTATACCAAAGAAATACATGGGAGTCTGTGATTAATAGCTAACACTGAATATTGATTGTTACACTTAACATTTGCTGTTTCTGCAACTTAACAGATGTACTTGGCAAAGAACACATCCATCAGAGTTTACTAGAAGCAGCGAAAGTATATGGCTTCTCATATAAAGTAAGTAAGTATTTATTAGCAAATAGTTTGTATCTATGACAGAAGTAAGGTTTCCTCTGGTAGCAACCACTCCGAATTTAAATTAAAACGCCTGCACCAGCCAACCAGCAAACCCCGGGCACAGCTCAGCAGGTCCCACTGCCCAGACGGGGGGAGCCCCCACCCCGCCAATGCCCCCTCCTCTCTCCGCCGCCAACGGCGGGTGCCCGGGAAAGAGCATCCCCGGACTCCCTAACGGGCTTACTCGGGGTTCCCGCTGCCCCAGCCCGATGCTGTTTCTATRTACTACAGCACAGACTCTAAATGCCGGTGGCTGGCAGGCTTCCAGCCCCCACCGCGCGGCCCCGCAGAGGGGCGCAGACCCCTCGCCGGCAACCGGGCTCTTCCGCCGCTTTCCCCTCAGCCCCCCCGGCCGGCCGAGGACCGGGACCCCGGGCGGCGGCTGCTGAGGGAAAGCCTCCCACGGGCGGCCCCGGGGCTGCTGGCGGAGCGGGGAAGGGCTCGCTAGCGGGACGGGACGGGGCAGGGCCGGGCCCGGGGAGGCCCGAGGCGGCGCTCACAGGTTGATGGTCCTCTCCAGCGTGAGCGGCTTCGTCTGCTGGATGTACTTGTTCCCGAACTGGTTCACCCCGCGGGGCCAGCCGGTCTGCGAGCGGTTGGGCGGCACCACGGACATGGCGGCGCGGTGGGAGGCGGCGAAGGAGCGGTCAGTGCTCAGCGGCGGGAACGGCGTCCGCCATTAACCTCCCCGCCAGGCCGCGCACCCTCCGCCTCGCCGGAACCGCCCGCCACGCTTCCGGCGCCACCATAGAGAGGAGCCGCTCTGCCCCCGCCGGCGCCTCCGCAGCCGCCCTCTCGCTGGGCATTTTGACGCCGCGCTCCGCCCTTCCTCCTCTCCCTCATTGGCCGGAGGCGCGCGGCTCCGCCCCCGCGTGATCCGATTGGCCCGGCGGGCGGCGCGGGGCCCGCCGGGAGCTGTAGTCCGGCGGGGCTGTCAGAGGGGAGCGCCATGGGCGCCAAGCGGCGCGGGGCAGCGCCGCCGCCACCGCCGCCGGGGAAAAAGCGCGGGAAGCGGGAGGCGCGCGCCGAGCTCTGCGCCGCCCTCAGGGACGCGGCGCTGCGGGAGCGGGCGGCGGCGGCTTGGGGCCGCGGGGAGCCGCTCCGCCACGGTACGCCCCCACCCCCCGGGCCCGGGCTGCGCGGCGGCGGCGGGCCCGCTCCTCCCCTCACCGGCGGCGTTTGCCTTGCAGAGGCGGCGGCGGTGGAGCCGGCCCCGTTCCGGCACGGCGTCATCCCCGGCTTCCTGGCGGGCCCGGCCTTCGCGGAGGCGCTGCGCGACGAGCTGCTGGGCCTCGGCTTCCGCGGGCGGTGCAACGACCTCTTCTCGCTGCGGCAGGTGGGCCCCGGGCCGGGCCGGGCCGCGCCGAGCCGGGCCGGGCCGCCCTAACCCCCGTCCCTTCTTCTCTTSCATGGGCCGGCGCAGTCCGAGGAGCTGAGGGGAAGGCCGGAGCCCCACGTCGCCGCGCTGAGGTAAAGCGCCGGCTCGGGGCTTTGCCAGCTCCGGGTGCGGCCGCTCRGGGAGGGGAAGGGCCCTGGGTGGCTCCCCCGGGAGGGCGAGGGCAGCGGGGTGGGCCGGGCGGCGCTCGGCCGCCTTYTGCCACGGTGGTCGGGCAGAAACCGGCCCTGAAGGGCTGAATCTGCKCTCTGCAGGTCGTGGCCCTGAGGACAGTTAGCGGTTTTCCTCCGAGTGGTCCAATCTGATTCAGCCCTCGTGTACCTGTCACTTCTGAAATGCTTCCCTGTTCCCCTTACAACTAATTTCACGCTCGCTGCTGGTTATTGTTGGCGACGCTGTGAGCGCTGGGCTGTTTTCCTGGCCAGCTCCTGTGTGGTTCTACAGGAATACAGTGTCTCCTTTAGCTGTTTAAACAGTTGGAAGGGAGATGATAAATTCGTTTAGGCTATGGTGATACGTTTTATAACACAGGACGGCACTTACTTTGTGCTTGTCTTCTCAGGCATGCTCTGTGTGAAGAATTCCGAGCGTGGCTTTCTGCTGTGACCCAGATAGAGCTGGAGCCAACTATTGACATCTCCTGTGCTAAATATGAATATACTGGTCAGTCTATAAGCGATCCTTTCCCCAAAGGTTCTATGGGTGTATAGGAAACTAGAGAATAACTCATATAACCCACCACAGCCCCTTTCTAGTTCCAGAGGGTCCTGGAAGCCATCAGCAGCAAATCAGTCTCAGAAAATGAAGTCCCAATTATGGGATTGTTACAGTCACGTTGCTGATGGCTTTAACGGGGCCCAGTGTTGTTGCAAGCCCCCACCTTTTTGGAGATGTGCAGCCCATGTTTGCATGCCTGCTTCCATGCACAGTTGTGACGTGTTCAGCTTCTAAATGCCACAGCTGAGTTTGTGAAGTCTGATGCTAAAACGTCACCTTCATGAGTCCAGGTTACAACTGCTCCTAGCCTTTTAGTCATGAAAAAYCTCTGTAGGAAGGGGAAAGCTTTTACTACTGTCAGCTCTACTTTTTAAAAGTCTTTTGCACAACCAACTGTTGGTCCAGCTTTWCTGTTCCCAGGGCTCCCCTCCCCTCTATTCCAGCAACAAACCTACTGAAAGGGCGGCTCTGTATTTAAAAGAGCTTGAATCATTATTTAACTCAGGAATCTCTGTCCGCTGTGCCCAGTGACAGCTGGGGAGGGGTGGATAACGAGTTATRACTGCCCGTACCTTCAGAGTGGGCYAATCTGCCAATTGCAGTGCAATTCCACAGAAGGTAATCTTGCAAATCTTGGTCTGGTGATGCTGACGAGTGAAAATGCAGTTCTTGGAAAGGGCGTGTTTTTTCTTGTTRTATCCTTGCGGGGACAAAGCTGGGAAGCAGCCATTGGAATGAATCATGCGTGTACTGGAAAGGCGCTGCTGCAGCAAAACGCATGTAATTGCAGATGTCTTGCTGTGCCACGATGATGAGCTGGAAGGTCGGAGAATTGCTTTCATCCTGTACCTCGTGCCACCCTGGGAGAAAAGCGACGGGGGAACGCTGGACCTGTACAGCACAGATGGTAAGAGCTCCGAGCTCAGCCTCAAGTGGCTGAAAAAGATGAAGCTTATGTGCCCCTTATAGCGACTCTCTCCTCAAACAATACAAGGAAGATAAAGAGTGTCTCCTTAGTCCAGAGAAGCTGATGTATAGGTAAAATTTGCACTTTAGGGATGGGCTGTAGCAGTCAGTCTTTGCAGACAATGCTAATGTGCGACAGTAGAGAAAAAGGAGAAGCTAAAGAAGAGGGGAATCTTCCCCTGCACCACCTTTTTTGCAAGGGCCAAGAGTGGAGGCAGGATGGAGGTGATGCTTTGAACTCTAAAGTGATGGAGATGACTTCCCTTTCCAGCAACAGAAGCCCACTGATTCCTCACCAAGCCCTTGCTCTGAGCTCCATCCCTTATACCCAGGTGTCTCGCTAGTCACAATGTCATGAAGTCAGAGAGAAATGGCGGTTTCTAGTGAGTTCCAGTTCGTATCTTAACCAGAGTACGTTTTCTTCCTCCTCAGAACACTTTCAGCCACAGCAAATCGTCAAGTCATTAGTGCCTTCGTGGAACACGCTGGTTTTCTTTGAAGTGTCTCCAGTCTCTTTCCACCAGGCAAGGAGCTGTCTCTTGTTCATTTTTTGATTCTCATTGTTGTGGTTATTCACTCTGTGTGTTATTACAGTCCTGATGGGGAGGGAGAAGGGAAGGGGAGAAGTGTGGGTAGAATGGATCCTCATGCTAAGYGCTGTGTGTTAAAGGCAGGGCTTGAGGAGGACAAGAACTGACAAAGCCAACTTAAACTCTCACTCTGGCTTCATCATCCTGAGGGGAGGAAACATCCATTTCTATTTTGTGTTGCTATCCTGGCAAGCCACTGCTGTGCGTTTGGCTGTGGTGACGAGAGAGATTTTTGTTTGTTTGCTTGTTTTAAACTAGCTCACATTTTTCATGCGGATGCCATGACTTTGCTCCAGAAGAGCTCCTCAGCACATCACCTTGCCAGCAGGGCACTATGCAGATGTGGCTATACCGCTTCTGTAACGCACATGTAGTGCGRTACCCTACAGTAGAAATGCTGATATGGTTCAGTAGCACTTCGTGGCGCTTATCAGGAAGATGRCTGGGAACAGGATGAATAATCTGTGGAACTGCATGATACAAAGACCTGGCTGAAATCTGAAACTCCTGTGTACTTGGGAACACCACGGACTGTAACAGACAGGGCCGAAGAGCAGAAGGTTGGAGAGGAAGATCAGGATGTAGGTTGGGCATGTCCTCACCTGGACCGCTTAGGGTTTTATTTTTGTGTCATTTATGTYTTACAATTAATTAACAGAAGCATCTACTTGGTCACTGCCCTAATTGCTTTCAGGTAGTGATTTAATCTTGTCATAAAAATCCATGTTCCACTTACCCTTGCGACTGCCTCCTACTGACCTAAACGTAATCCCACACATTAGCCCTATTCACAATCCTGTGCACTGTCTCTGATACTGTTAACACAGGCAATAAACTCAGCTTAAATCATAAGCTTMCTTTTAAAATAAGGATTAAGCTTTACTGGGAGTGCTGTGAATCAAAGCCTCCCAGCTCTGGACCTCACTGGTTGTGCCCAGAGTATTTGCTGAAGCACTGCATCATTTCTTTGACCCTTTTGTCAGTAAAGCATAGAGCCCGCGAATTGCTAGTAGAGGACTGTGTAAGGGTCAGACTGATACGAAGCCTTCACAGCACATGCCAGCCTTAAATCCCTCTTGGGCATGGGGCAAAGAGCATTTAGGCAGTACTTCCTAATAGATCTTCGGGTTTTGGCCTTCATGGTGTACATTTCTTCACGAGATAGCAAATAAAGCTGTGGGTGTTTGCTGAGCAGAGCGGGTCCATGAGCTTCGAATGCCAGGCATTTTTCTGGTTCCCGTTTCCCAAGTGATTTAGGATTCGGTAGCTATTCCAAATAACCTAGAGCACCTCTAAGTCATGCAAGGAAAGGGCCACTACGGCTCTGTAAAAATCAATAAGAGCCAAAATCTTTTTAGAATGGACTGTGTTTCTTCCTCCTGTTCCATCAGACTGTTCTAAAAAAAACAAAACAAAGAAAACCCCAGTGCAAAGTCTTTATGTGCTATTCAGAAATTCTCAAGAGTTTGTGGCTTGCAACTAGTCATAAGGGGATGGCTCTCTCTTCGCACTACTGTTACAGTACAGCACCCTAGCATGTGAAATTGTTCAATTTAGCCCAATTTACATCTGCACAATTTGATGAAATCAAGATTTAACAGTGGCCGTCACTGTGTGAAAACCAAGGGTTTCCACAGACCAGGTTAAATGCCAGGATAGAGGGGCTGCTCTTAGTCTGATAGGTAGACAAAGAGCCAAAGATATCAGGCAAATGCCCTTCACGATGGCTTGTATTACAGCACTTTTTAAAAAGTAAAAGATAAAAAAGTAGACCAGTATAGTCTGCTGTGGCCCACAGATGCTCAGCGTTTTCCGAGTTTCCAGATTAAGCCGTGACAGCTAATTTTTGCAGCCTGGGGTAGGTGTATTCAACAGAATAAATGGTAGAGAAATAAAATACAGTTACTTTTAATAACAGAATGACTCAAAGCTCTTAGAGAGAGGGAGTGGATTCTGCTGGGAGTTTGGAGTAAAAGCTTGGACTGGGATTCTGGAAACCTACAATGGACTTGAGCATCAAAGTTTGCTTTAAGCCCTCTTTCTGTGAGCCAAGAATAATCCAGCCTGGTCTGGCCCTTGTCTGACTGCTCTGTGTATGCAGTAGGCTCTCCGGAGTCGGGTCCATCTCCTATGACGAGTCTACGTGGTGCCTGTTAGAGCTGGTCCTTAAACGTTTTGTAGCCTAAACAATAACCTGCTGCTCAACGTTATTCCAGGTGTCGGAAGTTCTGTCTGAGGAGAAGTGCCGCTTGTCAGTGAGCGGCTGGTTTCACGGCCCGCCAATAGTCAGACCTGCACGCCACGTGGAAGCTGCCTTGCCCAGGAGCCCGCACATCCCCTATGATGTGAGTAACAAGCCTACACCTGCTTATCTGCATTTCTGTTTCTTTCATGTCCCTGGAATACCTGTTACGGGATGCACTGATGYTTGGGGATGCTTTAATCTTTAACTTACCCCATTCTCTTTTTTGGTTTCCTGTCCATAAGTTCGTAGCTGGTTTCTTTCTTACATATCTTTCTTGACTCTGTRCATTTTGCATACCTGCAGTAGTGCAGAGAATGCAGAAAATACTTGTGGTGCAATGAAGCAAAGAAAGGAGTGGCGTGTGTGTGTGGAGGAATCCAGCCCTGGGGCCAGCTGGGTAAGGGGGAACTGGGGAATCCTTTTTACTTTTGCAAATTCAACATTCAAATCCATTTCCCTTCCAGCATGAAATCTTATATGAGTGGATCAATCTAGTTTATTTGGACATGGACTCCCAAGCTCAAATCCAGGAGGAATTTGAGGAGCAATCAGAAATTCTCCTGAAAGATTTTCTTAAGGTGAGTCCAGTGGTTCAACCTGCCGTGGTCTGCCAGAAGAGGTCACAGTGCTGGCAGGTACCACATGTCACACAGGCTGGGAAAGGCCTTGCTTGTTCGGCTGTCAACTGAAACACCTTCTAGTTTCACTCCCTAAAGGGGAACGGACCAGATGACTTCCAGAGGTCCCTTCCAATTTCAGACATTCTGTGATTCTGAGGGTAGATCCCCTCTGCCTGCCTGTACACTGCTGCATAGGGACTCATCAAAAATCACAAACTTTGCTTCAGCATTCTTGTTTCCTGCAAGGAGCAAAGCAGAAGGATGGAAACACGTGTCATCCTTCCCGCTTCCTAGCCTTGTGGTGACCAGAGTGTCCTTCCCTGTCCCTGAAGCTCTCRCAGCACTTGGGGAACTCGACCTGTGTGTGAAACAAGCGACCCATAATGGTTTGGTCTYAGTTGAAAGACTTTGCTTCTCAAGGCCGATTTGCCTCTGGTTTACTGGTTATCCGTATCTCAGTGAAACTGCATCCTCACCCAGCAGACAATCAAGTAGCATTTGATACCTGTTGATCACTGGTACTGAAAAGACATGATGCCCACCCAGGCTATGCCCCTCAATTCAGCAATCCTTAGGCACCTCAAACAAGTTAGAAAAAAAATTAGAGTGCCTTATCTGAGAGTAGACAATGGCTGCTCCTAGCACACCAAGGGAGACCTGGGAGCTAATGTTAATGTTTCTGCACTACCTTTCTCCTCTAGAAAGAGAAATACCAACTACTATGTGAAGCTTTGGAGAACAAAGACATCCAGTGGAGTAGCCGGGGGCCTGCCAATAAAAGGTGGGGAATGACGGCGTCCTGCACCTAGTGATCGGGCCAGGCAGGAGCTGCCATGGGGCTGCACTGGTTGATGCTGCCCCCATGGACGTGGCCCTTGTCGGTTCTCCGCTGCTGATACCTCTGCTGTCTTTCAGACTCTATGAGAYAGCAGAGGAAGACAGCCTCCCTGACATCCTCAAGAAATTCCTGCAGTTCTTACGCTCTGAGGCCTTGTTTTTACTGCTTTCCAACTTCACTGGCCTAAAGCTGCACTTCCTGGCTCCCTCTGATGAGGCTGAAGATGCTGGGGAAGGAAGAGCAGCAGACACCGCTGGGCGCAGCAGTCCCAAACCYGAGCAGGAAGAGGCTGAACAACACRCCGATAGCAGTCCCCGTCAGCCGGACCAGCCTGACAACATCCCTGAAGCGCAAGACAGCGGGACGCAGAATGGTAAGTCGAGCAGCGGCAGCGTGAAGGGATTTGAGCAGAATCCTGATGTTAAGGGTGTTGGCAGCAGAATTCCCAGTGATTTTCATGGAACTAGCATTTCACCTTGTGCTGCAGCCAGCACAAGGCACCAGCACAAACATGGGACTTGAAGYGTGTCAGGCTGGGTATCCAAAATAAGTGACAATTGCGAAAGAATTTGGAATAAAATAATGACTAACTTGAAGATAGCATTTTCAACAGACTTAAGTCTTAAGGGTRGGACTTCTGTAGGAGTTAAGGCATGGGTGAGGAGGGGGGGTRTTAATTAATTGCCCAATAATCTTTTGCCAATAGTTACACTCTTGCTTCATATAAAGCAGATTCTTGTATTGAGACCAAATCAAAAGGAAGAAAGTGAACAGATCAGAAGTGAAGATAATTAGAATTAAAAACCAAATACCTAAACCTAGGATTTAACCTTTCAGAAAATGCTGCCAGCCTAAATAACCACTTAGTTGTCAGCAGTAASATATCATTGCTATAAAAGATTAGATTAATTTTGGATTCATGGATTGGTGCTCTTTATTTAAAATGGTGGCTTTGAAKTTTAAGGGTAAAACTTTTGAAAATGCTCATCTTGCACTGAGTCAGGCAAGTTAGTGGACACCAAAATACAAGGTAATAAAACCAAGTCCCATTGAAAATCCCACCAGAACACTTACCTGGCACAAAGGCCTTGTTTTTCTGATTTCCACAGCTAGTCATTTTACCTCTTCTGTCTGCCATGTTCCCGCTGTGTGATTTTAAACTCACATATGAGGAGGGCATAGTTTGGGGCTGCATGGATTGAACTGAGCTAGAGCAATGAGGGGAAAAAAGGCTTCCCCAGATTCTGAGGTACCTCCTGGGATGGCACATGAAGAGTGAGTTCGGAGCAATATCCTTCTTCACGGAAGCATCTGGTAGTTTCAGTACTTCAAGAACAGATAGGTTGCTGGCTCTTGAAGTTSGGAGCGCTACTGTAAATCTTGGGGGCAAGAAAACCCCCAAAACAAAACAAAAGGAGGTTAAACCAAAGCACATTGCAGCTTGGCCCCTTTCAAAGAGCAAATCTTGGCCTCCCTCCTCCACATTGGTCAAAGGACATCACTTAGAGCCACCTCCAGAAAAGAAGTTAACATGAGATCTGTGGTTTTACTTTTTCTTCCCTTTACCCTTTTCCCGGGGCTGGCAAACGCCGCTGCACCGTGGCGTGGCAGTGCAGGGGCTTGTCCCCTACATGCCTTGAGCTTCGCAGATGTCAGCTGTTGTACGGCTTCRTTGTTTTCCCTGGCTTGTTTGTTCCCCCTTCTAGGCTCAGGGACCCCTCTGTGTGCAGGGGAGCTGAGGCGCTGGACCCACGGGCACTATACTCTAGTCCATGACACTCAAGCAACAGAATTTGCTCTCGACCTGCTCTTCTTCTGTGGCTGCGAGGGTAGGTGGACAAAAGAGAGGGAGCAGACTCTCCTTACAAGGTTTGCCTAAAGGAAGGACTTCTGAATTCTCAGCAGTGCCACAGTAGCCAAAATTTCCCTGCTTTTTCCTACATAGAAGGGCTCTGTAGACTTTTTCCTAGTCCTTTGCTTCTGCATAAGCCCTGGTTTCAGTAGTCCTTACACAAAGATTTGGGATTGAGGCCTTGGGATCAGCTTTGACCTTTCCTGCTGGAGCCAGGAGGTGGCGCTTGGGCAGAGGGAAAGGCCGGGGCTCCCAGACCTTCCCTCTCACCCAGCAGTGGCTGGGGGCATGGCGGAGGGTCAGGTGGCCAGAATATCCAGTAAAAGCCTTCAATTTCACCCCTTTTCTCATCAAAATTCCCACTGCGCCTCCAACTCACAAAGTCAGGGTTTTCAAAAGTTACTTTAGGCATGTCTAGGCATTTTAGGTTGATTGCTAGCTAGATAGTGGTGAAAACAAAAATCTAAACATAAGCTTTTTGGACCAGCTGAGCCCAGAATGCACGGCTGAAACCACCTGGCACATGCTGGTAATTATACTGAAAGCCTTTTGCATATCTGCTAAGGCAAAACTGCTCTGAGGAGCAGAGCGCCAAGCAACCTTAAATGGCCTGTCTGGGGTAAAAGGCAAATCTGGTACATCTGCTTCAAGTTGTTTCTGATTTAAAAAAAATAGACTGGCAGGAAATAAACTGGGGATCGTCCCATGTCCGGGAACTGTTGGGGAGTGGGCTGGAAAAACGGCATCTCCAGGAAGGCGGCATGGAGCCTGGACAGCGCTGAACTTTCTAAGAATCCTCCTTTTCTATTTTAAGACTGGGATCCAGAATATGGTGGCTTCACTTCCTACATCGCTAAAGGTGAAGATGAAGAGGTAAGGACCTCAGTTGCTAGCTGCAAATTAGATAAAATTGTTGAGGGTGGAGAGCCATAATTACACTTTGTCGTAATGCTAACAATCCTGAGGGTGCTCGGTATCGCACCGGAGTCTTCCTGCCTGAATTACCGCTCGTGGGCGTAGCTCTGGCTTCAGCTCCAGGAGGCTGGCGTTCACGGGAAAGCTTAAGGCTCCGGCCCCGACAGTGCCTAATACCACCTGCGCCTGGAGGATGCTTTTCCAGGGAAGTGCTGCTTGCTAGGGTCCCATTCAGTGCCGGTACTAGTGAGAGTGCTGAGCAGACATGCTAGTAAGAAGGCCAAACTCCCTTGCTGTCTAATAAATGTTTCAGGTTGGGAGGTATTAAAATAGTGACATAGTTCATTTTCCAACACCAGACCTTTGTTCTGACTAGCTTTTGAAATGGTTTTATTTCTTTCTTCCTAGGAATGATATCTAAGCTGGTTTTGTGAAACTAATTTCCTCCCTTACTTTCATTCCTTCTAGCTGCTGACAGTGAATCCAGAGGACAACTGCTTGGCCTTAGTTTATAGAGACAAAGAAACTATGAAGTTTGTGAAATACATCAATCATCGTAGCTTGGCATGCCTGAAAAAGCATCTGAACAGAACAGGATTTTGGGATTTTTCCTTTGTCTATTACGAGTGATGGTGCAGGGCGTGACCGTCGTCACACAGAAAACGGTGGTGGTGGTGGGTGGGGGGCAGGTTTCTACCCAGGCGTTCAGCTGGGGCCTGATCTAAGGCCAGACGTCGCTGCTGCCAACTTCATCACACTGTGTGCGAGCTGTACCCCGCTAAGGGGGGTCCAGGTGAATGTTTTATTAACTCTACAAATGGAAATTCAGTCTCCTCCCAAGTCCTTTGTAACACCCACTCTCAACTGCTTCTAATGCTACGTGGAGGGGGTCATCGTCAGACAACTCTGTCAGCTTTCCAGCTGTTCTCTCACGGAAGGAGCACGGTGGGATGCATCTCTTGTCAGGGTGAAAATTACAGCTGTGCATTGCCCCAAGCTGATGACTGATTTTATTAAAAAAAAAAAAAAAAAGAGGAAATGGGTCAGTTAAATGTTTCAAAGTCCGGTTGGGCAAGTTCTGTTACAAAATGCCCAAGATGTTTTCTGGGGCTTAACTGCGTTCACTGTTTGTAGAGGCAGAAATAAAGGAGCTGCCATGGGAAATATGAGGTTTTTCTAGTTGCACAACTCTGGAGTTGGGAAGGAAGACAGCGAGGCTGTAAAGCTGCTGGCATTGACAAGGACTTGGCACTGCAACAAGGAGCAGGACTTCATTATGCTAAATGCTGCGCAGACAGACCCAGATGCTGCCCTTTCTCCAAAGAATTTACAAGCTAAACAGCCGAGAGAACGCTCCTGTGCCCTCCTCTCCTTGCGTGGGTAGGTGGATGGCTCTGCGCTTCAGCTGCGAAGGGYTGTGGCTCCGGCCTCAGAACAGGGGAGGTGGGCGGTAACTCCCCCCTCCCTGGCTGGTCATCCACAGGCAGGAGGAGGGTCCCCAACAGCGTAGCCTTGCGTCCTGTTAGCTTTGTCCTGGGGCCTGCTAGGCTCCAGCGGGGCGTCTGTCGTGGAGATCAGCTCAGATCTTTCCAGGGAGCAGATCCCCAGCTCCTGTGGTAAACAGTACAAGGGTGGTGGTCTTGGTGCAGCACCTCCCCCTGGTACCCGCTCTCAGCACCGCTCACCTGGCCCACGTTCGCTGCAAGCAGGGCTGTGCCAGACTGCGGCGCGCGGCCCGCCAAAGGTGCTGTTGCAGAGCAGGAGGCAGCCAGCCTGCGGAACACCCCGCTGGAGGCTCGGCCCCGGCCTGCACGTGCTTGCCTGAAACTTTTATTTTTTGGCACTGAAGAGACGCAGGTGTACTTTCAGCTCATCCAAGCCGGACGGCGCAGGCGATGGGCCTGTAGGGAGCTGGGGAGAGCGTGTGCACGTTGTTACTCCTCCTGCCTCTCTTGGCTTGGGAGAGGGCAGCTTTGCATGGGAGCCTGCTGCCTCTCCAGTTCCAGGCCGGTTGTTGAAGACCAGCGCAGCGGTGTAAGACCACGGCTGGCCGCGGAGGAGCGGTAAGCTCAAAGCAAGGCTGGCCGTGTGGGCACGCGAGTACTCTGCGCCCCTCTCAGCGCGGCAGCGGGACGTCCTTCGGGCATGACTTCACGGAGATACAGGAGCAACAACCTTCAGCTGTGATCCCAACACACAAGGTTTGAAAAAGGAACCACTGAAGCATGAAGCTGCTGCTGTTGCTTCTAAAATGGCAGGTGTCTCATGCCCCGGTGATGGCAGAGCAAGGGGAGAACACAGCCGTTTACAGCCTGATGCACCAGAGTGTGTAGTTTCAGTGTTGGTTCAGTCCTGGACTACGAGCAGTTGCTTGGTTCTCGCTTTCCCCTCCTGCACCGCTGGGCAGGGAGAACAGCTGGAACGTGGTTGTTCCGAGCTGCTATTGCGAGACCTACGCCACTTCGTTCATATTCTGATTTGTCTCCCTAAGCTGGCTTCTCCGTGCACTGCCGAGACTTTCTTGCTTGGTTTTAATCTTCCTCTGCTACTGTTTTATGCTACTTATAAAGACAAGGGGATGAAAATAGAAACRAATCCTGAAGTGAGGACGGGACCCYCTCCTTTGTGAATCATTGGTTTCTGAGGCACAGTGCTGCCTTTATGGGCAGCAGCTGTTCTTGGGGAGAAAAGTTCTTACTCTGAGCTGTTCCAGTAGAAAGAGACAAGTAATGGAGGGTTCAAAGAAAAGAAAAAAAAAGGAAAATTGTTTGGGTCGTTTCGAACAAAGGTGACAGACACCAGAGCTATTCACAGCATAGTCAGCTAAGCATAGTTGGGAGTAAGTTAATTAACAAAATGAAGTTACTTATTCTACTGCATTGCCAACCTAAAAGTGTGCTTGGTRGATCTTGGGACAGCCTCCCAGAAGACTGGGAAGAAGCTGGGCTCTCTGAAGCTTGCTGCTTTTTAATAATAAACAATACACTAGAGGGCATACCAGCCTCTACTTGAGCAAGCCCCTATCTATCTGATCACACACGGAACCACCCTTCTGCCTCCGGTGACCGAGATGAAGTAATTTAAGAAGCCAAATTTGCAGCTAGCACTCAAAGATTTAAAAATCAACACGTCTCTGCTCTCCTGCCCTGCCTGTTCAGTCCCGAAAGCCAAAGGGAGCCCCACGCGTGGCTGGCGCTGCAGGTACAGGGGAGACTCCGCTCGCCRAAATTTCAAATGACATGAGCCACAGGGGGAGAGGGGTCTTCGTTCAGACTGCACCGATAATGGGAGCCCTCTCTGTAGCTGCTCTTGCTGGATACAAATCTGTATTTCCAATTAGGTGTGGCTGCTTGCAAAGTACTCTGATCTTTATGGAAAGGAATATGAAATATATACATACCCACAAAGTGAGTAAGCAGGACAATATAGAAAAACAGGATTGCAAACAGTAAGTGAACAGAGTTATGGAGTGTGAGCAACAGAGAACAGAAACGTCATACCGGGCACGATRGCCTCGTGCAGACATCGATCAGCTCGGCTGTACGGGGACGCACGTTTCCCGCCAGCTGGCTGCACCTCCAAAGCTGGCATCTGATGCGGGGTACCGGCAGCTTTCAGTTACTGAAGTAGTSAGTTACGCAAATGCTTCACAACAAATTTTGGGGGATTTGGTGGTTATCAGTATGCCAAGTAGCTGAAAACAGGAACAATTCAATATGGAGCAAAATAAAACAGTTTAGCTGTAGACCAGACTAAAGGAATGGTTTCAGCATTCATAAACATGCAGCAAAGAAGTTCTGACATCAGGTATTCAGTGAATTAGTATTAAGATGAGCAGCAATCTACAGGACTTGGAGCAACAGGGGCTAAGATCAGATAACCTGTTGTCAAGTGTCAGTTCCAATCGTTTTGCTTTTTTTTAAACTCCAAACTGGAACTTGGAACTAGGACATTGAAAAATCACCATTACATAGATCCCTCTTCAGCAGGCACTGGTCCAGCACGGTACTTCTGCAGTGTTTCCCAAGCAGCGAAGGGGCCGTATGAGGAAGGCTCCAGCCCACACCGAAGTGCCGCAGCGGGGCAGGACAGTGGTCTAGACCCGATCCCCAGCGCACGTACCAAGGCGTGGTGCCATGTAAGCAGCCTTGCCCGTGAATTTTTAGCAACACGCAGCTCTACTAGTGTGGTTTCAGAGGTTATTCTGTACCTGACCAGCGGCTTAACCTGCTGTGAGCAGTTCCCCTCAGAACAGGATCGCTAGGCGTTAGTCCTGGGCTGAATCGTATCAGCGGGGACTGTTTGCCACTGATCTGGTGCAGGTTCGGCTTGCGTCAGCTGGCTGCTGCGCGCCAGCCGAGGGCTGCTTTATTTCAACAGGCAACGGCAAACCCGGTATCACTTCAGCTTACGGGACGTGGATTTTACATTTGGCAAAGATAAAAGTTGTTTTTATGGGAAAACAGATGACAAATTTGTTGTCAGAAACTTAGCCTGGGGAAATGAGCCTTATCAGAGGTCTGGACTGTGACCGAAGGACTGACCTCGCTGCCAAGAGGAAAACAGAGCTAGGACTGTGCGTGCCTGGTGTGTAGCCCTGAAAATCAGGCTGATGGGAAAGTTGCTTTCCGATCAGAGCCACTCTCTTACCGTTGAATAGACTACATAAACAGAAGTAAGCAAGCATTAGGATTTTGAACATAAAGAACAAAAGAAGAGGTTGAAACAGTGGGAACAGGTACAGCAGGTGGCAGGAAGCCCAGCGCTTATGCCAGGAGACTGCTCCATAATCAAGTCTTAAAGCTCACTGGCTTAGAACAGCATGGGTGGCTCACCAACCTTTTTACCAAGGAGCTGGATTTGACTAACAACCAGGTTCTTAAAAGGATTCAAATGAGTTCCTGCTGCAGATTTGAAGTGACAGAGATCTCTGCTTTTGGCAGCGCAGTTCTCCACATTGAAGRGGCCGAAGCAGCGGCAAGAGGCCGTTTTGGGGATTAAAATATTGCAAGAATTACGTTCCCTGTTCAACTGGTTGCACGCTCACCAGTTGCCCTGTAACGAATGGTGGGCTGCTGGCTTTAGTTCAGTAGTGGCAAGTAAGAGACAGACCAGTTACAGGACGCGAATACTCCCGACAGCCCCAAGGAGCTACCCGAGAACTTCGCCTCACGGAGGCGGACTGCCTCCTCCCCGCCCACGCTGCAAACACCGATCCTACAACGGCAGATGCGACGAATGGCGCGGGAGGTAGGAGCACTGGGGCCCAACCTCCATCCCGCGCAGGGTATTTTTAGCTTCTAGAAKAAATTTGCTTTGGCAAAGGTTCTAAAATATCTTTAGATCTAAGATACAGCCTTACTGTAATATTTTAATCCAATTCTAAGAGATCCCACAATTAATAAACAGGTTTGAGCCAAGAGATTCTTCAATACCTTCTTCTTTTGATCCCATTACGTACTGCCAGCTCTTCATAAGTATGCACCAGCTTGGGTGTGTAGTTTGTGTTTGTTGTTCCTGAAATGCACCCTTGCCCACCTCAGTACCTGCTGTTTTTTCCAGCAGCAGCACCACGGAACCAGTAGCTGGAAGCAAAACTTCCTGCAATCCAGGTGTGGGGAGAGCGTCAGGTATGAAACAGACTGCTTCCTACCTGCGTGCATCGTGGAGCTGGACGGCTTTCAAAGATCTTCTGGCTTAAAAGCCAGCRAGGAGATGTTATCCCTTTGGTGCTTCTAATGCACTGAATTGCAGTTACCTAGAAAGCAGCACATCCCTGCAATGAATCCCGGCATTCTCCGACACAGAGAGTTTTTTAAGTGCTTAGTGTGCACAGAGACTACGCCACAAAATCAGAAGAGTGTTGGGTTTGGGGTTTTTTTTTTCCAACAAATAAACTTAACCATATGCATCTCCCCAACTACATCAGACCAAAAGCAGTCAAACCAGTCTATGTTTTAATGGAAAAGACCGATGCCTTAACTACAAAATATATTAAAATACATAAATAAGTTACTGTAAGAAAAATAACTGTTGCAAGGTTATACCTCTGTCTTGCATAAATATCGTATCTGCACTTAAACTCTGATGCTTTCTTCCCAAAGCTTGCTGTCCTTTGGCCTGCATAATAACATTTATTGCCTGGTGGCTTAACTAAAATCTACCTTTGCAATTACTTCACCCTACAGTGGAGTAGGGGACTGAATTAACCGCTTGTCATTACTTGTCCGTTATCTGCCCGCTGCATGGAAACGATGCTTCCGTGCAGCTGCTGCTCCTCCCGTCATTTTAGGAAGAGGCTGTTCCCACACACATTATCCTGAACAGCATGTTAAAGTTGTTGCTTCTTATTGCGTCCCGACAAGCACTGATCACTTGTGTTTTAGGTTTGCCAACTGTAAAGAGAAAAAAAGGAAAGAAAAGAAAAAACACTTCAGTTACTGAGTAAGAAACTGGTAAAAATACTTATTAGGTCTAGTCTCAAGATTTAGGGGTTTCTTTCAAGTATTTTTAAAAACACCRTGAAGTGCCACCTTTTTTCTAATATGTAAATAAAATCCTTTCTTTAAAGAAGAATTTTCTGTAGTGCCATTATAGTAGAGCTTCAAGGGCTTGTTGAAAGGGAAATGCTATAAACACACAAAAAAATACCTCCTTTCTCAAAGACCTACAGAACTAATAATACAGATAAACAGAACTAATAATACAGATAAAAATCCTGAGTGACTTAACTACCCCAGTGGCCTCTGAAACACACCACATCTGCCTCAGTGGGGTCCAAGACTCCCCGTTCCCTCCAAACACACACACTTACCACGTAACCGCCCAGCTCTCTGGATTGCCTGATTCACAGCTTTCAGGTTATTCAACAGCTCTGTGTGGTTGTTGCAACGGATTTTGTATTGATTTATTAAATCTCTGTTGAGATCATACAGCTCGATGTACCGTGTCTTCATGGTTTTCCTGGGGGAACAATCAGTCCAGTTATTTGCATCTCTGGGGACAAGAGCATCATTCCTGGTTTGTCAATATAAAGGTGCAGCGATACACGGTTGTGATGGCTACCACAGTTACCCGCACGTCTGCCAGCTACAACAGACTTGTCTAGACATGTTGGTTATACTCATTTTACTGAAAAAAAAAATAGTCCATTTTTGCAGTTATTTTATGTGGCAACCCAAAAAGGAGATGCCACTTTCCCCAGTGAAAGTAACACCGCTTCAGACCTCTTTACTGCTGCTCTTGACAGTAAAGATAGGACATTAGCGGGAGAACACAGCAAGTCAGAGTGAAAGGACTGACACCTAAAATTTCTTTCTTGGTGTTCTCAAGAGTTCACACACCACAGACAGCTTTTATTGCCTTCTCCCCTTATTGTGTCTCTTCTAATTATCTCACCATCTCGAGGCTGATTCACCCCTGCTAAGCTCCATGCTAAGCCCCTACCTCTGCCCTTTTGTCTTCCCCAGACTGGTTTTCCACCTAAAGAACAAGACAAGGCTCAAGGGGAGCTCATGGTGGGACCAGCAAAGGTACCAATTCTCCATCAAGAGCTGTAACTAGGCAATCCCTATATCACACAAGTGGGTTTTTGTGCTCTTTTCTGCCTGAAAAATAAAGACTGTTCTAAACCCAAAACACACAAGCTAAGCAGCAGCTGCTCACATGTCTCCCAGGAGTCGCGAGTCTTCCGCCTGAACCAGCATGCTGCGGATGAGGTTGGAGCGTTCAGCCATGTCGGCAGTGAGCCTCTGATTCACCGCGTGGTGTTCGTCCACCTGCCCAAGGCAAACAGTCACGAGGAAGGGCCCCCCGGCTCTCTGGGCATACAGGCAATTGTTTAAGCTCAACCTTGGCCCAGTGTAATAGGAAATAACATCCCAACTTAACCTACCAGCATCCCTGGGACCATTCTCCTTCCCCTTGCCCCGCAGCTGCCAGAGCAGTACCCTGTCCCCCAGAAAGGAGTGATCAGGGCGAGATACAGACCTTACTCCCTGACCCAAACCCACAGCTCAATCTCCCAGGCCACATATTTACATTATTCTGAACAATCAACTGCTGGGGACCGAGGGCCTGTTCCACAGAACAAAAAATAAACAGGAAGTTGAGGGTGTCCCATTGTCTTTGCACRGAATATACAGCAAGCCATCGCTGGCTGATTTCCACAAAGAAGATAAAGCAGTTTAGAGATCCTGTCACACAAATGCCCCCAATGACTGCTTAGCTGACAATTTAGAAATGCCTGATGCCTCCTCACCTTGACCAACACTTTCCGCAGCTCCTCGAAGTATGCGGGGAAATCTGCTTCCACCTGCAAATCTTCAATGGCCAGAAAGGAGGCCATTGACTGGATAATGTCACCAGCCAGATCAATATCATCCGTGTTGATGGAAATCTGTCAGAAAGGAGAGAAGGCWCTTCAGCGCTCTTCCATGCCAAAACATCTCCCAGAATTGCCCAGCAGGACTGCCTCCCCAACAGTTACTCAGGCCCAAAGCAGTTCATTCCATCAAGAGGCAAAATTGTTGCATGAACAAGCTCTACAGCTTTAAGTAGATAAGGAGACACTGATTTCAAAGGGGCTTTTATTCAGGCCTGGGGCAAAGAGGCATCTGTGCATACAGGACCAGTGCAAGAGTTACAGGCAGCCTTTGTGCCTCAAATTGTGGCTCCCTGAAACCACTCTGTGTGGGAACAAATACCTTCCTACAGATCTGTAGGCTAAGCAGTTTTCTTCATTAACTGGCTCTGGAATTTTACCCACTAACAGTAAACAGACCCAAAAGCTTCCAAAAACATCCCTAAGACATGAGYGCTTCCTCTGCCTGTTCACTCCTGCTTCATTTTTACTTCCTCGTGTTTGCACCACCCTTAAGTTTCACTGGAGTATAATTAAACGGGTGTTCCCCTTGTCCATGCTGGTACTCACCTCTCCGCCGGGCTTGATTTTGATGCAGAGCTGTCCTGCATTACGAAGGGAAGTGAAGCAAACCCGAAAGGGAGCGCTCTGAAACTCTGCATCCTCTGGTAGCAAGAAGCTCTGATTCAGCCACATAACAACCTTGCAAAAATAAAATGAAGAGCATCAGCCATCACCTGTGTGGAAAGTCCGGAGAACCACGCGATGTCCCTGCACGCGATGTGCACCAGGCTCCCTGTTCAGGGTACCTTGGAAATTTTGTTTACTAAACTTCATCCCCTAAACCCACATCATGAACTTGTTAGAATGGGGGCAGTTGACTCCCTGCTCCAAAGCYGAGTATTTCTAAGAAAATCAAATCCAACAACCAGAGACCACAGCCCAAGGTCAAAACAAAAGCCCAGGCCTGAGACTGGAGAAAGCTGGGAAGCAAGGCTTGGTTCTACTGCAAGAATTCAAAGGAAAGTTTTGTTTCATCTTGTTTTTTGCCCTGGCCATTTAAGGCAGTAAAGGTCATGTAAATATGGCAGAGGCCTACAGTTCTGAGGGAAATGACCAGCTCTAATTACTGCCATCCCACAATTCAGATCTTTTAGAACCAAAGCTACAGCACTGCTGCTCATCTGAAACTGAGCACTGCACTGCCTCTTCCTGTTCTCTGCTCATTTACAAAATTCATAGAATCATAGAATCATTAAGGTTGGAAAAGACCTTTAAGATCATCGAGTCCCACCATCAACCCAGTACCCATGCCCACTAAACCATGTCCCGAAAATGATTCATCACTCACTACAGGGCTCCTGCTGCTGGCATTCCAGCAATTGCCACACAGCACACAATTTAATATCCGAAATGCCTCATATGTTCTCAGGCCATTAGTTCCTGCACCTGCAGGAATTCCTGAAGCAAGGAATGCCTCAACTGAGGCATCTTTTAAAGAAAGGAAAAAAGCACCGAGTTAAGTTGCAATAGACAGACTCCAAAGGCCAGCAGTGCAGTTCACTGCATCGTTTTTCCTTTGCTCTCRGAAATCTCAAGCTAATTGCAAACCCCCACCTGCAGTATCTGTAGGCAGGACCGGGAAATAGGAAGCAGAGGAGAAACTCACCCTTTGCGGCCTCTCATTCGTTGTACAGTTAACAAAGCTCAGCGGCTCCGTGGCCGAGTCCGGGCTGCTCAGGGCATACATGGAAAAGCGGGGAAGCTGTCTTGTCAACTCAAATACATGGAACTGTGTGCTGGAAGCAATCCAAAGGAAAAATAAAGATAGTTACTAACATACCAGGGATTCACCTGCTGCAACGGTTCCCAGTCCTTTTTTAGCTGGCTACTGACAGCASCAGCTGCCAGCTATGTAATCAGCTGCTTACCATTTCCCAGAAAAAACACTGGAACTTGGAAATTCCAGGCTTATCCCATCACAAGGTTGAATGATTCCTCCCTACTGCTTACATTTTCCATAATCCTTCCAATGAAATATATTCTCTAGGCTAACACATTTAAGATCTTACTATGTGATTGAATATTTTCTTTACAGGTTCACAGAAGTCTTATTAAAAGCGATAATAAAGACAAATAGAGAAAACAAAAAGGGAATTCAGTCCCACACATTCTTTCTGCAGTGGTCAGCTAGCTCTCAAAATATRCCTCCCTGTTCAGGGAAAGGAGGCTGCTCCCTGGGGCACCGCCAGTTCTGGCAGACGGGAGCAGGGAGAAAGTTGGTGTCATGTGTATATGAAGAGACGTTTTATTTCTATGGGAAACTGGGAAAGAGTTGTCTTGAAATCAGGCACATGCTACTTTCTACTTGCCCCGAAGACAAATGGGTTCAGGGTTACTTGGTAGCTTGAAAGACAGCATCGTTGCCTCCAGGCCTGCTCAGGTACTGCGTCCAGAGAGCCACCATTCAGGGCTGGGAGAGGCAGCCTCCGAGAGCAGGCAGCCTGGACACAGCCTCTACCTCTCCCAGCTCCCTCCAGGGACCCACAATAAGGGATCTCCTGGACAAGARATGCTCACTGTTCCCCTAAAGGCAGAGCCAGAGCACAGCAGGTCCCAGGGACTCCAGAGCATTTAGACTTTGTCTGGAGAAGAGCTCAGCATCACAGGTGCAAAAGTGTTTTTAAGAAAGCATTCCAGCTCTCCTTCCAGTAACACAGAGAAGTGGGGCACCAGGGAATTAACGGTGCACTTCCCATGGGACAAGCCACATCATGCTGTCTCCTGGTCACACGGTTGGCTCTGGAGACCAGCAGAGATCACAACACAAAACTCACCTGTTCCTGTAACCCACAAAGGCTTTGATGTGCAAATCCACAGGGACATCTTTGGGTGGAGTAAGGGGAACACGAACACAACCGGAGAGGTTCTGGAGACTGGGATGTACCACATGGCTCTCTCCTTCAAATATGCCTTCAGCAAAGATCAGCACAGCACGGATGATCGTGTCTTAGCAACAGGAAGAAAAAGCAGTTCCTAAATTAACAGCTGTCCTCTGGCAACAAACCACCACTGTTTTCGGAATTCAGCACAGCCAACTCTYTACACCTCTCCTCTGAATTGTTAAAATATCCCAGATGACCAGCGCTACCACATCTGGAGCCRACTGCATCCTCAGCACAGCTGGTGCTAGGTGAATTCGCTACCTTGGCGTAGTTCCAGTTTTGCATATAAAGCCAGCTGAGGTCCAGCTGCATTCTTGCAACACCCTCACTAACACAGCTGTAGGTTAACGTTTAGAGTCAACACAAGGAGTGTTGCAGGGATCACCAAGACTCATTTCGTCCAAGTTAAAYGTTAATTGCCTTGGAAAATAACACATAACAGGAAACAAATTCCATCTCTCCCCTGAGACCCATCAAAGGAACACAGCTTGATTCAAAACTCTGTGAAAGGAAAGCAACCACAAAAGGGAAATTACAGACAATAAAGGGGAGACAGGCAAATCGTCAGCTAAATATAACTAAACGTTTGCATGAATTTACATGAAATGAATGTCAATGGTTGCAGGTTACCACTCACCATTTGTGGTGGAAATACACAGCTCCACATGGGCAGACTGGCTGTCAGAGCCCAGATTAACCGAGAGGGCTGTCTGGAGCTGGGTATTTGCTGGAATCACACCYCTCTGCCCATCAGCTTCCTTCAGTTGAGTGTTCAGCTCAGCCTGTTGCAAAACACATACCCTTCAGTACCAGAATTTCAAGATTTTCATTCAAGCAACCTAGAAAACATACACRTAAGTCAGTTCTTTTTTCTTGCAGAAGAAGGCTGTATTACAGCAATTCCCAGACACTTCACGTTGCTACGAACAGCGGCTGGATTAGGCATGGAGCTGTGGACGCCTGTGCTACAATTTGTTCAAGTGCTTTACCGTCGACGGAGCTCAGCTCTGTACCCAGAGCATTATACAGAAAAGCACTTAACGTATACTCAATTTTAAGCACAAGCTTATATAATTCCATGCTTTTGCTATGGGGGTAATTTACTGTTCAAATAYGAGTCTCCTCTTTCCTCAGAATATTTTTTGAAGCTATTTCTGCACCTTCACCATCAAGCCACGAGCACGCCTCCTGTACCCTGGCAGCGCTCCCATTCACCTGATCCRCTCAGACAATCCCCTCTGACCCCCGAGTTGGTTCATGCATTGAAAATTACAATTTGCAGTCATAAGCCAAAGCACAGGGCTGAACAGAATCCAGCTCCAAACACAACTGCTCTGGCAAGACGAAGGAGCAAGGAAAATGTTACTTATTCAAATACAAAAAGCAAGTTCTGAACTTGCACAAGGAGCAAGCCAGATGCAGAAGCAGGAATCCCCAGCAGACAATCTCACTGCATCCTAACAGGTTACAGCTCTGACTTGTCTGGGCTGCCCCACGACCGCTTCCCAGACTACTCCGGATTTAAAGCAACAGAAAAGTGTGTTTTGGCCCTACACATTGTTTAAGTAGTACCTTTGCATTTTCCTCATAATTTCTTAATTCCAGCAGCAGATTTTGTTTCTTTTGACTAAGTTCTCGAATCAGATCCTGCTCAGCACTTGTATCCATTAGGTTTCCTTTCATCTCCTCACCTCCTGGCAGATAGCCTCGGACTGTACAGAAACAAAACACAGCCAAAGCCTTTCACAGCCTCCCCAAAACTTTAGTTTCTGTAAAAAGACCCCCTTGTACCACCTCACCAGTAGACACTGATTCTGGTCTTCAGCTGGTACCATTCAGCTGAAAACCTGATTTACACCACAGAGGCTTTGACTTTGCTGGTGATCAGGACAAGAGAACTGCACATTTTAAAAAAAAAAAAAAAAAAAAAAAAAAAAAAAAAAGAGGTGAATTTCCAACCTGTCTTTAAGCTGCCTTCACCTGACCAGACAAGTGCAGCACCCGGTCCTTTTGAGAGAGGATTCCCACTGCAATCATTGTTTCAGGTGCTTAGGTAAGTTTGCAATTATGCAAAATTAATAAAATGTGTACCTGGATTTCTAGAGCTGGTCAGAGGAGTTGTTACTGTCTGGAAGTGACTGTMAGTCACTGTCGATCAGCCAGTAAACAAGATTTACCCACATTAGTTTTTCCCCAAATCAAGGGATACTTCACTTCAAGGGATAAGACCTGTTTCCCAGCAGACCAGTGCAGCACAGAGTTATGGAAATATCTCCAACTGCCTGTGCAGACAGAAGAGCTGAATAGATGATGAGACAAAGACGYTTGCTATAAACTTCCATTTTGCTCTAGGGCTGTGTGCTCTGGCTGCAGCTGACAGCGAAAGCGAGGGACAAAAATCTTATACCTGCAAAGAATATGCTGCCTGACTATGTAACCCCAGTAAAGAGTTGCAGGGAACTTGAAAAGCATTTTGCCTGCGCACCATCCTCCGGTGAAAGGACCCGCTTTATTATTTCTGAGTGAATCATTCATTTAAAATGAGAGCAAGACAGAAAATACACTGAAACACAGAAGGCAACACCTTATGTGAAAGGATGCTGGCCCTAAACAGAACTCTAATGACAAGGACTATGAGAATGCATTGTCCATACAACCCCAACAACAGGGCTATTACTATTTAATAATGCCTAAAAGCTCCAGCCAAAAGGCATCCCCATTGTGCCAGGGTTTGTTTATGATGTACCCATCAGAAGAGCGTGATCACGTTCAGTGTTATTAACCTACTTAGCTCTGCAAGGACAAGGTATCTTCAGACCTGTGTACACTGTTCCCCTTCTGTAAGCTTGGGAAAAAGGTTTATATGCTGAAGCCCAAGCGCAGCGCATCCCCACAGCCTGTGATTAAGACAGACAGCAAAACGCTGTGCTATTTAACAAGGACAGGCTTTTGTTCCAAGTGGGTCGTGCCAGACCTGCTTGTCTCAGGCCACTGACGCCAAGCAGTTGGATAATCACACCAGTGTCTTTCCTGAAGCCATCCCTGTAAATTCATGCTGAGCTTACTTAAATAATTTGTGATCATATTTGTTCCACTCACAGTAACAAGGTCTGACTTCTTGAATGCATGGTGGGATAAATCCACCAGTTCTCCAGTCTCAGGATAGCATTTTTCAGCAAACAAAGGACTGTCAACATCTAAAATTTCTAATGTAAAAACTRTTCATCTTTAGAAGAAAACCAAAACACACACCCCCTTAGCTCTCTAAACCCCTTTACCCACTGTAAAGCGACCAAAGAATTATCACGTATAGGAAAAAAGATTTCCAATACATTCATCTATAATAACGTTGCCTGACRAACCACAGTCTGTCCTGAATATAGTTATCTTTGTATTATTAGGATAGGACTTCCYCCGTTAGGCAAATGAATTTTGATGGCTTCTTGGATCATAATGAAACATATGCYGATTATCACAGAGATGGCAATATTCAAAATCCTGTTTGCAGAGAGCATAACTCAAAATTCCCTTAACTTTGCATAAAGCGAAGGGAATTTGGCACACAAAAATGCCTATGGAACTGAAACAACGTTTAGCTAACCTGAGATGATGTGATGTGCCTGATATTATTGTGTAATAAGAGCATTGTTCAGGATATTAATTTACCTTCACCGTCAACTGAACAGCAGATTAACTGGGTGCTCCCATCCATTCTGTAATCCCCCTCCACCACTCCTGCAATTGAGGAAGCAAAGTTGTCCTTAAAGATGACCTCCCCAGTTCGGTCACTGCGTGCATCAACCTGGAACAACAGAGAGTTCCAAGGCACAGCATGAACAGGAAAGCTAACTCCAAAATGTATGTCATGCCGTACTCTGAGCTGTTAACTGAAAGCCAGCTCCTCTCATGGAACTGCAGGTGAACTTGCAGCTCTGCTGATCAGAACACCACACATGAAAAAAATACCATCAAGAAATGACCTCTAGACAGACTCAGCTAGAAGGAACTGCTCTTCAGAGATGCTTCCTTAAGTTACAAACAAGAGGGAGAAAAGAAGGGGACTGCAAGTCTGCACTGGGAAGGTTACACACACATGAATGCAGCAACGATGGGACTAAACCAGAAATAACCTTTAATGCGGTATTTACCAGCTCTCTTCTTAGCTGCAGCCCTTGTGTGGTGAATTATTTTTATACACAAATACCACAACCTTTAATTATCTTTCATTGGAGAAGAATGGCGAGGGGGACTCAGTTCCGTGCAGTGTCTTYCCAAAGCACGGGACCCAGCGTTACTCTTTCTAGGAGCTAGGGACTGTTTCAGACCAACAAGCAGGGTAGAGACTGCCAGTGAAGAAGAACAGAAAAAGGAGTAAAGCAAGGAGAGGTTCTTCCTTTAACAATGTTATACACCCAGTCCAACATAAGTTACAACATATCTGGGCTCTAGTCTGCCAGCCTGATATGAAGTTAATTAAATTCCCCCAGGCTAATGAGAGTAATGAGAGGYGTGAAGAAAAAAGCATAGCTTTACAAAAAAAACTGGCAAGCTGCGTCCAGGAGAGATTTGGAAGCTAGAACAGTCATTTCTGGCAAAGGGGAATACCAAGCAACAGGCTTAAGGGACTAGGAATGAGCTGTATAGAATGCCTTTACATAAAATTAAATAATGCTTGATTAATCCTGCCATAGTCGAGACCGACGCTGCTCTCCTGTTACATAACCGCTTTGTCTTCCCTGTAGTCTGAGAACATTCAGGAAATGTCACAGAGGATTATTAGCATGTGCTCAAGACACAGCTGAGGAGAGACACTCAAGAGCTCTAGGATGTGGCATATGATCTCTGCTACCATGGAAACAACTTACCACTCCTTAGCAATTGACTCTGAGCTAAGCAGAGGAAGCAGCTTTTCTCTGATCTTGCACTTGGCACAGGATTCACCAGCCAAACTAGGTTTACTGCAATAATTCTTCAGCACTCGCTTTTCAACAGTCTTTAATTTTTTGGCTGTTCTCCTTCAGAAAATTTAACAGCCTTGTTCAAACACAGCTTCCAGATTTACAGCTCCTCGTTCCCCCCTCTGTATAAACTCACCTTTCCATTGGACCAGCCAGTGATCAACTCACACACACCGTCAGAGTTCAGGTCAAATGCATGTATGCTCATTGCGTGGTTTTTAGACTGTGGACAGAAAACAAAGAACAAATTAAGCTTGGGTATGTTTTCGAAGCTGCACACACTTGACACGTGTAAGACACTGGAGTATGAGACTACAGAGTTTCAGAAAGGAATAGAAAAATGTCTCTTAACAGGAAGTTTGAGCATCACTATCTGTAAGGTCACACACATCTCTGAAATATTAGCCCCTGCATTACAAATCTAGTCCACTGCTCTCAAAGGACCTGATCTTTCCTTTAAATACATTTTCATCGAAGCAGATGATTAGAACTCACAAAAACAAAGTGTAAAAAGCCAAATTCTCTAGGGAGGGGAAAAAAAAAAAAATCAGGGCTTCAACACTGTCATAAAATGAGACCGCTGAGAAAAGCCATTGGCCTCTTGCTGCTGCCTCCCAAGGAATCCTTTCACTTATTACTATTACATAGACTGTTCTAATCCGTGTTGTATTAAGAATATTAAAATGAGCATCAGGAAAGGATCTTGCCAATACGATTTGCTGCAGCAGCAAATTGCTCTTGATGTGAAARTTAGCTTCGAACATAGACAATGCAAGATTAATTCAGTCTCTGAAACACAGTTTATTGATTCAACAATATAGCCAGAGGCATTTTCTAACAGCGAACTCAAATTTCTCTGTTGCATCTCTGTTGCTTAAGCGACCCTGTGAAGCTGAAGCCATCCCTAGTTGTACTGTTGTATCAGTGTTGTTTAAGCCCTCCCCAACAGTCCCAAAAGCACTGAAGGAACTGACATGGTATTAATTTTGCATGTATCTATAAAAATAGATAGATTTTGTAAGAAAAAAATTACATTAAGTGCTATGCTCAGCAGAAAATTTCAAATTCATCTAAGGAGTCAAGATAACATCAGAAGGACCTGAGATTAGGTACCAAATCTCCTAGCAGCCTTCCAGCTTTCAGTGCGGATTGATATTCTAACAYTGGACTAACCTTAATCCTCCAGTAGCGGGCTGTCTTGTCGTAAACTCCAACTGTCCCATTAGAGAGAGCATAGCCAAACCGGCTGCCGTACATGGGGCTAAGTGCAGTAATAGTCTTGTGGGGGGAAGGAGGGAGAGAGAGGATACAGGAGTGAAAACTTTTGCATCTTCAGGTAACAGAGAACAGACCAYACAATTTCTATATCATATGAACTGTACACTACATAAGTGGTAAATAAGTCTATTGTAGGAAGCATTAAATACTGAAATAACTATTTTTAAAAATCAGTTTGAAATGACCAAAGGCCTTGCATGATTTCCTCACACAAGCTGCACTGCCAGCGCTAAGATACACTTCAGCAAAGATTGCAGAATTGCCCTCAAACTGGTTATTTTGACCAAATATTTCCTACCATAAGCAGCAACACAACTGCCCATAGGATTCCTGTGGTCATCAGTGCTAACACATTATCATTGAAAAYCTACTCCAAACACACAACATCCCTTAAAGCTTCAGGAGCTGAAGATGCTATGGAGTTCAACATTACACGGGTTGGGAAAGCCCTAGAGATATTTTTGGTAAAAAAATCTTTGCCCAAGATTAGCGAGATAAAAATTAACAGCTCCCACAGTTGGACTTTTTCTGGAACACAATTAGAACACCAGGTTAGGTATTACCTGAATAAGTAACAGCTCCAGGGAAAGACCCGAGACTCAYAACTCAGCCTGTTTCTCACTCCTTTTAAGACCCACTACCTTGCAATTCTTCATTGAGCTAAGGCTCTCGGTGCTTGGAAATGCAGGCTTTTCCACACACTAAGACTAGAGATTTTAATGTCAGTAGGAACAACTGCAATCGTCTGTCTGGTCTTCYGTACAATGCAGCACAGGAGACTTCTTTTAAATTAAATCCTTCACAAATTTCTTCAACTCAGCTGACTGCTCCTTGATTTTTTTACCATAAAACATGGTTTCCAAACCCTTTACCCTTCCGTCTGACAGATCTTCTCCAAAGCCTTTCCCAAGTAACAATACCCTCTAAATTGCGAGCACCCAGTAAGGACGGAAGACCCCAGCAACAGTCAAACTCACAAAGGTAGCAATACTCCCTTTAATATCTGATTGCCCGCTTATAAATTCAAGAACCACAAGAGTCTACAGTTTCAGTTTCACCAGAGTAAGTGATTAAACACAGAAAATGCAAACTATTCAAGTCTTCCAAAACAAGCACAATGTATAAAGCCATTGTTCCCTGAATTTACCTTCTTAAAGGAAAGGTTTAGGTGCAGCTGTGCCCTTTTAAATTAGAACAGTAGGATTGTAACAGGCCTCTAAAGACTCTGCAGGTGTGAATTTAAAACAATTCTACTGTGGATCTGGAAATAAATCATACAAGAGAGTGATGGACCTTTAGCTTCCCTTTAAGTAGAAATCACAACATGACTCTAGACTGGCTACTGTACAGACAGCAGAACGTATTATAGGCCCAATTCTAATTCTAGCTATAGCAACAGCTTCCTTTCCTAGAACACTGCCCGGATTTGTCCTTTATAGCTCTTCCTAAGTGGTTTAATAGTAACTAAGCCTTTTAGTCCCAACTTGGGCAGCGGGGAAACCTCAGATCTTCAAGGACAAAGGTCTGCAGCGTGTTCTTACTCTACCCTGGGCCCAGAAGGGTCAGGAGAACGCTAAGAAAACTCCTAAATGCAACAATAATGGTATTTTTCTCCCTTCCAAGCAACCAAAATTTAACAGYGGGGATGCCTCAGTTCTTAAGCTAAAAAGCAACTCCCACACCTTTAGTTATCCCTCTGAAAACCTATCTGTCCCATATTTTACTTTAGGCACTGCAAAGGTGCAGCTCTGTTTATACAGCCAGTGTGTAACCCCAACTGCAACATAAACCTCCCGTTTCGCCTGGGCAACCCCCTCCTACCCTGCCATGCACTGTCTGGATACACCCAGGGGCAAGTTACTTCATCGTGATTGTGTCAACGCATTTGAGGAAAACTGYAGAAGACATTCTTTTGCTCAGAAGGCACTAAGAGCTTCAATCACAATCCAGTAACCTTRAACACCTTTGGACAGGGCCCTGACTTTCAGTCAAGCAATAGTTACTTTTCTCAGCCCGGTGAAACRTTTGTAAATAAACAAAGCAAAAAACCCCCTGCATAATGAAAGACATTATTAAACTCTAACTTTTGCAGTTCTAGCAGAATGTGCCAAATAGTTAAGTAACTAATTAACTACACAATAAATTTGAACCAGAGTAACCAGAGAAGCTTTACAGTACACAATACTTTCAGCTCCATCAGCAATTATAATAAGCATTAGCTAGAAGAAATTTACCTCTGTCTCTGACATTTCTGCCACGATCTCATCTTCTTTAAACACCCGGATGTCAAAATCTTCAGAGCCAACAAGAAGCTAGAAAAAAATAAAGTCTACCTTAAAAATAGTTATCCAAGCTAAGGAAATAAAAAAGATATACTCCAGGACCCAGAGGGCAAATAAATATTCCAACTCCAGCAGTGAAGAGGTTTTAACRGCTGTATGAAAAGTTGCCAGTGGAACAAAAGGTACCTTCTGTCAAGACAAGATTTCAGAAGTCTCCCACTGATCAAGTCTTACTTATACCTTTTTTTGTCAAGATAGACTCTACAAAAGCATAGTGAAGTATCTGGGGTAGGAATGAGAAAAGATACTTTGGAACATCAGAGCTATGCTCTTTTCTTACTGTAAAAGATTCAGTGTTATAATTCGTAACTGCAATTATACACATCAAAAATACTACRCTGCCTGTGTTGGAGCAGGAGACCTGCAGCTCAGTTCTGGCTTGTACTACATGGGTCGAAAGAAACAGCGACTCCCAGTTACAGGCCTGTGAGCAAACAGCTGGAAAAAAAAAATGCTTAGCACTGAACATCCCTCATTTAAAAAAAAAATCAAAACCAATGAATCTAAGTATCAAACCATCGCTGTTCCTCCAAGCWAAATGGTGGCTGCCACTACTGCAAAGCATGAGTAAAATGGGCTTTCACTTGATCTAAATGATTACACAAATAGGACAWCAGCAATGAATTGGGTCTTCTGCATTCTCATTCCTTATCGTTTCTTACATCTTAGTTCTTTTCCTGTTTCCTAGTTGAGCAGGTAGAAGGTATTAACTGAAAAGAAGCCCCGTGGAAAAGCATTTTCTAAAGACGGTGACAAGTCACGGCTTCTATTTTGCAAATTGAGAAACCAAGGAACAGATCTGCTTGGTGCCTTGCCCATAAAGACATTCATCAAATCAATGACAAACAGAATTCTAAATGAAAGTTTAAAACCTGGTAGTACCTTTCCTCACTGGAACCGATGAGTCTTCCATCTTTACTTGGCAGAATAGTCACAAATCCATACCRAAGTTGGATTTTTAAAAAGATTAAAGGCTTTTCTTCTTCCAAAGTAAAGATGCTTCAAATTATAACAAACTAAATTACACCARACTAAGCTTACTGTAGCTATTGAAATAATTTACAAGAAATAACATATGTAAGAGGTACAGATTTCTTGACAAGTCGCAACTACCAGCAAAAAATTACCAGCTAAAAGCAGAGAATCCCAAAACAATTACTGGTGATGCTGCATTTCCCAGAGCTGCCTAGAAGATGKTTTTTTCATTTAGTTTGATTCAACTTATCCACCTCAGTGACTTTCATTCCACTGGACAGGAATTTGGAAAAGCCAGGAAAAAGTTTTTCCCCCCAAGCCTTTGGCAAGATAGGAGAAAGTAACCTGTATCAATCTAAAATCCTGAGGAAGACAGTGACTACAACAAATTAGTTTTGTTAGCTACTAAATGACAGAAGTATATTCATGCAGTTTTAAAATCAGTCAGATTTAAATGTAGACATGTTTTTACTGGGGCAGGAAGAATGGAAATGAAGGTAGCACACCCATTTATCAGATAAGACACAAAGTGATAAACAACAATTTAAAAAGATCTTCCTGTGCATTTCCTCAGAACTTCAATTTTAAACCAGTTTTAAACAACAGCCACAAATAAAAAAAAAAAACAAACAAAAACCACACCTAGATAATTAAGATTAAAAAGAACCCTAAAAAAAATCACAACAAATGCATGCTGGGCTAACTCACAGGGTAAGTTAGTTGGATAATGCATCGAACTCTGCTTAGCTCAAAGTAGCATCAGGTTACACCAACTGCTGAGAACGAACCTTTCTCAAGCAGAAAAAAGTAGCGAAACAACAAAAAAAAACATTTAGAAGCACAAGTGCAAAACATTTACAATTAGTGCCATAGATCAGTTTCCTGGTTTCTGAATCTTYATACACTGTCTCCACTTTCTATAACCACCTCTCAGCACATTAAAAATAATACACCCTAAGAGAAGCTGTGCAGAAATTGCTGAGAAAACCTGCGATTTTTTCACTTCCTGAAGATCCTAATCAAGCAAGGGTCTGTATCAGTTCGGTATTTATAAAAAACACGTAAGAGGTGTAGAGGCCCTTTACATGTCACAATAAGCATTACATAGTCCACGTAAATATTCCAAATGAGGTTTTTTTGGGGAACTAAACAGAAAAGCTTAAGTAATTATGATTAAAATTGAAAGACAGATGACAAAAGTAAGTATTTTTAGCATGGTGGTTTAACATCATATTCACTTATACGTGAYGTATACTAGGAAGCCATTACTTTTCTTAAAGATTCATATTTATAAGCAKGATTCTTCAATTCCTTCAGGATGGAAGAACATTTAGAACAGAGAATGCCATACAAATTCACGACTTCAYCCATCCCTTGCAGCCTGCCAATGGCAGCTGTCTCCTATTGATTGTCTCACATCTTATCAGCAAGATGCTTGCTACAAGTTATCTTCATTTTAAATCAGAAAAGCAAAGAATATTTCATGTCCCCATGTCACTATGAAGAAACAGGAGGACTGGATGTGAAGACAGATTTCTGGATTTTACCGGTCGTAAGTGAAGCTCTTCACAGCACAGCTTTTTAAGAGCTCACTCTTACAAGTCAGATGCTTGCAAGTTGTTTCTCTGAAATTTAAAAAAGTATTTATAACCATATTCAAGAAATACCACTGAAATAGATGCCTTGCAACKGATGATCACAGGCATTTCATTGTATTTCTCCTGGTGTAGTTCAGAAAAATGAGGGAAGTTTTCCATTACAGCTAGCAATCAATTTACCAAAGCAAGGCAGCAACGCTGTGAAGACTCCAGACACGCCTAGCTTTGCACGCTCCGAGGAGCGCCGGAGACCAGCGCTGCTCCCTGAGCAGGGGCTGAGCATTGTGCATGTCTTTGCTGGGTCGGAGCCTGAAAAAGGCACAACTTCCACGCAGAGATCACTTTAACTGGTAATATGAGTCAGTCRCATTTGACAACCCGTGATTTTTTATTATCATTTCACTACAAGACCATGATAACAGCTGAATTCACATGTAAACAGTTACAAACCTCRGTTTTGCCATCACCATCAAAGTCACACAGTGCTAATGAACGAACGTTGTCTCCAGTAACCTAAAATGAGAAAGACAGTCCTCAATACTGACGATAGCTGTCAGAAACGAAACTATTTTTATGATCTCAACTGCAACAGAACAATTGACATAGTCAACATTCAGGCAACCTCTGAGTGCACTGAATACACGTCCAAAATACGGTTTAAGGTCTGAGATAACTTAAGAAAGATCAACAACCAAATTAATATTTATCATATAAAAAAAAAAAATCAAGAGGAATCAGTGCCATTGAAAGAATCTTGTAATGACATCAAGTGCATTATCCGTAGCCTTACTGTCCAGAAAAGGTCATTTCCTTCATAATCAAAGCCCTGCAGGGCACAGTTTCCACCAATAATAGCAAGTGGAGATGAAATATCTCCCAGCTTTCCAAGAACTATTGCATTGGCTCCATCTGAAACCTACAGGGAAACATTAAARGAAAAAGAAACAGCAGMCAATGAGACATCAGAGTACACCAATCAAAAAGAGAGCTTCCAACATTATCACTATCAGTTTAGCTAAGCTCTGAATGCCTATCAGGTATTTTAAATTTTGTCTTCCTAGGTGGTGTGGGACGTATTATGAAAATTTGCTCTCACATGTGCATACACAGAYATACATCACATTCCTACTTTTCTTTTGAAATATTCCAGATATTCTAAGGGCAAAATGTTCTGAATACAGAAATATAACTAATACAAACAACAGAASCATAATTAATTGTCAAAGTAATGTAAAAACTGTGATCTTTAGAATGGAAAGAAAAAGAAAACAATGAAGATACTAAAAAAAAGCAGACAGTTAAATTAACTTGCCTCTCTGTAAAACAAATCCGAGTTGTTATATACATCGTAAGCCAATAAATTAGTCTGTGTTCCAACCAGAAGACAATCATAACCAAGCTGAGGGTTCAGCACTCCCGAACCTAGACAAGTGATCCCTTGATTAATGTTGAGAAGAGAAATGTCCGAATCTTGGCTACTTTGCACCATTCGGTTTGTGCTTGTTCTCTGCCCTCGGGCATGAGGATTATGAATAAAAACCTGTAAAAACAAAGATATGAATATTATCACCAAGCGTGCATTTGTTTACAAACATTAAAGACTACTGTTTGGRTAATAACTGCAATAGGGAAGAAGGGCATTCACTCAACCAAAGTGAGGACGAGAGACTGGGGTTTTTGCTGACAATACTGYTTCTGACAGTTATTCTTTAGTTTTAAACTATACCAAAAAAGGGAAATGGCAGGAAAAACCCTGCTCTGGCCAGTGGAGTTGTGCCACCATTGTTCTGTTTGTTTCYGAAAATGGCAACTCACAAGTCTTCACAGCAAGGSGAAAAAARCAAACACCAAAGGGAGCAACAACAAACTAAACAAATTACATCCAGCTGGTAACAGYGTTACCAAAAAACCCCAAACATTTAGTGCAATTTACCTGGTACCTATCTGTAACCTCCATCTGTAGGCRAACATGGTTAATTTATTAAAAAGGGGCCTGTGATAAATAGGTTTTTATTCTCACTGACCAATATTCAGTCACTGTAATTGTTTGGAGCAGAGTCAGGGCATCACAGGATATTATGCTTAATAGCCTTTGCTTTATGGCTGTGCAGTCTGTCTCTCGAACAAGCCCTTGTTCTACGCGGTTCCTAAAGGCTCCAAAATAAAATTAATAACAATGCTGGGAAACATCAGAGATGAACCATGTTTGTATTTACAGCAACCTAAATGCCTCTGCGGGTTTATGCTTCAACCTACGTTTTGTTTATTAGTTCAGTTGTATTTAAGCCTCTTTTGTTTGTATTTCAAACTCAAACAACACACACCATGTTTTCTGTTCCCACAAGGCAGTCTTTGCAGCACCGACAGAAACCTCAGCACCGAGCCTAGTCCGTAACAGTGCTCAGGCTCACTGCTGCAACTGAGAACGGTACGGTAAAACCCACGGCTTGAAAAAATCCCATAGTCCGCTAGGAAATGGGAAGGTTTCCTTGGCGACTTGGGTTACCAGCTATTAATTTTTGCCACAAAGCCGAGCTTGGAGTGCGGCGTCCCCACGCCTGCCGGCAGCTCCGGTGCCTCCCCCGTTGCTCTCGGCCTACGGAGAGCGGAGAAGCAAGCACGGCCTCTCTCCCTCGCAGGGCTTTCACAACGGSCGGCGGGGAAGCCGGCAGGCTCAACACGCTTTTCTGCCGCGGCACCGGGGCTGCTCAGCAGAGCCAAAACCCCCGAGACGCGCTGCGACCTCTGCAACGCCGCGGGCCCCCTCCGAGCGCCTGAACCCCACGCCTGAACTGTCGGCGGGAGAGCGCCCRCCTGGGCCCCGGGACGCCCCGGCAGCACCACCAGGACAGGCCCCGGCGGCTGGCGGCCCCCAAGAAGGGCCTTTTCCCCTCAGCCCGGCGGGCGCAGGCAGCCCCCCGCCCCGCCCGGCCGCGGCCCGGCCCCGTGAGGGGAGGCGGGCGGGCCGGCGGGCCGCGCCGCCCCGTTACCTTGCCCGCCTGCGTGGCGGCCGCCAGGCAGGGGTGCGTCCCGTCGTACCGGCCCAGCGCCACCATGCGGGGCAGGATCTTGTGGTTGAGCTTCAGCGTGAACACGGGCACCAGCATGGCGGCGGCGGGCGGGCAGGCCGGGCCGGGCCGCGGGCCCCGCCGCCGGAC
>JASVER010000007.1:206063-217098 GCA_030449065.1 Oceanodroma leucorhoa | reverse complement strand
GTCCCGGCTCCCTCGAGGGGTCAGCACCCAGTTTGGTCCCCAGCCCCCTCGCCTCACCCCTCGCTGCCCCTCCAGCTCCCGCTCTCGCCGTTACTCACGCCTGCACTAGCACCCCGGTGCTCGGGTGTAAACCAAGGATATCTGGCACACCAATAAAACCAAACCCGGTGTTAAAACACTCTGTGCTGCCCGGGAAAAAGCAACCTCAAAGCATTTGTGCCACTGTTTTATGGGCTTATGCACCGGTTTGTACAGAATCCAGCGATTGGGGTGCTGGGAGGAGGTTGGAAACAGGCGGGATGGAGGGTGAACCCCCGCCGAGCCGCAGCGTAAACGCCGATGCCGGTCCCCATCCCGGCGTGGATTTTGGCACCCAGACCCTTACAGGTCCCCAGGGTTCCCTCTCCCCACAGCAACCGCTCCCTGCCCATCTGCGGGCTGGATAGGGAAACTCAAGGTCGTGACTTTAGAAATTCTTAAATTATTTTGGGTTTAAGAAATAACTTTAACACGATAACCTTCACGGTAAATACGCCGTGCTCTCCGACCAGCGCCCGAATCCAGCACCTGCCATCCACTGGCACGTTATCACCCCCATCCCAGCAAGAGGCAGGTTTGGAAAAGGATGYGCTGGAACAACAGCCCTTCCCTGCAGAGGCCACCAGACCGAGGCAAAGATTCATTTATTTCTAGGAAAGCTGGCAGGCGCGTCCTGGTTGGCATTTACTTGTGCATCGGCCAAGCCCTGGCCGGCAGCRGCGTCCCTGCCCTGCATGCGAAGGAGAGCTCTCAAAGGCAGCGCTCGAGCAGAGATCATGCGACTCCGAATGTGACAACCGCCTTTTTCTCTCTTTTTTAAATTGTTTCTAGCAAGTTTTTCTGGCAGCTCTATCAATGTGCCATTATACTTGCGGATAACGAGGCAGCAATCACGTGTAGCATATTAAAGAGGGGGCTTTTTTTCCCCCTTTGTAGATCCATTTTGGGCAAGCGTGGGTCTCGGTGCCAGCCTTGCAGTGGGTCTCCCCTCCTGGGTGCTGGTTTGGGTACCGGAGCACAAAGGCAAAAGCACCGGCGTGAACTCAGACAGGCAACAGGGTGTTGCTCAAGCCCAGCAAATGCTGCTGCCCTCCCAGGGAAAATCCCCTGCTCCCCTCCCAGCAGCGCCAAGCATCGCTCTGACGGGCTCTGCAAACCCAGCCGAGCAAAACGGGGAAAAAAAGTACACTCAGAGACCTTTATAGGCTGGTAAAATTGTAAATAGATGAAAATTCCAACTTCTCGCTAAATATGTATGATCTGGGCTGTAAATATTATTTTGCATCTCTAATTATGGTATTGGGTTTGGTGTGTCTGCAACACGGTTAAATTAGGCTGCCTGTTACAGCTGCCACTTTGAATTTGCTAGCTCTGAAACTCTTAAAATTGAAATAATGGCTTTTAGTACTCATTTCCCGTCGTTTGAAAGGCCTGTCATCTATAYTATATGTACAGCATCTAGTCCCGAGTTCGGTGACTGCCCCGCTCAGGTCRCAGCCGTCCAGCTGCACTCGGGACAGGGGTCCTTCCCTTTCCCCTCTTCTATAGGGGGTGGAAATCCCCTATAATCCTCACTGAGCCCCTGGGTATCGCTGCTGCACAGCCGGGGCTGCTGTAGGGCCGGGGTGACTTGGCTGTGCCATCGGAGCAGGGGTCTCAAAATCCAGCAAGAGACCATCACCGTCCTTCCTGCGCGACCCCGGAGCTGCTCTGCACAAGCTGAGCAATGCCCTATGACCAGTGTTTGCTCTTTTCTAGCTCCTGGGGGACTACAAATATATATATATGTCAATCATAATATAATATAATATAATATAATATAATATAATATAATATAATATAATATAATATAATATAATATAATATAATGGAGTTGGACTCAATGATCCTTATGGGTCCCTTCCAACTTGAGATATTCTATGATTCTAGGAACACGATTTACTATAATATTATATATATATTATACTATACTATACTATACTATAATACAATCAGAACATGCTTGGCCCCGGTTGCTGGCTTTCTAGGCAGGTTGCACGGAGAAGCTGGCGGTGACAGCACAACAGGTACAGGGATCGTCCCCTACCCAGGAGCTGTTTCTTGGCAAAGACTTCAAATCGAACTGAAAATTCACGGTGCCCTTATCTGCCTGGCAGGGGATCCTCCTGCTTGGTCTTCCCCGGTGAGATGCTAAACCCTGAGGAGCACTTAGATACTGAGCTTAGGAAAACATTGACAAAAATAACCTCGAGGAGGGGATAATCTGGCTGGAGGGAGCGGGCAGGGATGAGCAATTGCATCTGCACACCTAAATGTTCCTTAAAATGAAGACCGAGCCTGTCTGAGCAGCAGCAAACCAGCTTTGCTGTCTGCAGGGGCTTTTCTCCTTCCCCATCCCAGGTTTCCTGCCCGAGCCAGAGTTATATTTCTTCCCCCATCCCATGCACATCCCTGGGATGGGAGATGCCTTGGGATGGGGATGGGAAGAGCCGCTGCGTGAATCATTCCCGGGATAGACAACCACCATCTCCGGATCTCAGGAGCAAGGCTATGAAGACATCAAGGAAAATATCACATCCTTTTATTTCACACCTTTATACCGAGGGGGTTGGTGTTTTCTTTGCAAGCTCAGGCAAGTGTCTACTCGACATCCCAGGGGATTACTCATCCCCTCTACTCTTGGCTTCTAATTAGCAACTAAAGGGGAATAAAATAATTAAATATGCCCAAGGTAACGATACTTGGAAACTTCAGGTCACGTTTCAGCCGGGGGAGGCGGCGAGTAGTTGGAGCAGGTGAGTTTGAAGTCTGTGGGAACCTGAAAGACACAAAAGGGAAGGGAAGATGTAGGGGAAAAAGAAAAAAAAAAAACTAAAGAAAGGAGAAAATCCAAATTGTACACTGGGAAAGCAGTAGATCTGTGAGTTAAACAATGTCTAGAGTTAAGGTCATGCTTAAAGCCTGTCTTGCAGGTGCCAGCAGTGCTGGGCAGGGTGGGGAACACCTGGGGACCCCCTTTCCCAGGAGGGTCTGCAGGGATGCGGGCAGCCCCTGACCCACCGCTACTCCGCTCTCGCAGGTTGGGGACAAGGTAAATTCAAACCCTTTTCTTTCCCAGCCAAAGCTTGGTCGGTCGTCACCCCCTTCCTCCCCTTGGGGGCTGCAATTCTGCCCTTGTTAGACCTTGAAGTAATTCTCATTAACATTTATGAGAATTTCATGATCAAAAGAGGAATCAGCCCTTTCATCTTCCAGACGTGCCCGAACACACATCTCCCGGCCCCAGAACCCCGTACCACCGGGCGGGAGCTCCCGCCTTGTGCCGGGGTCCCTTGGGATGCACACCCCAAAACCGGCGGGGAGTTTGCAGGGTCAGGCTCACCCTTCTGGACCTAATTGCACAGCATGGGTTCAGCATTTCTTCCTTTCCCTTCCCCCTARGAATAAATAATTAGCAAATCACCACCCTCTCCACACTCTTTTTTCAAGGGGAAGGTAATATTGATAGCTCATTTCCAGATAAGAAATACAGAATAAATTTCAAGCCCTTGCCCGGAGCCATAGGACGAGCCGGCGGCTGAGCCGGGCTCAGAAACCCGGACTTGGGAGTCCCAGCCCCGGCGCAGCCGGCTGGGTTGCAAGGCGGCTCCCAACAGCCCACATCAAAGCCTGCTGCAGGGTTGTGAAAGCCTTGCAGTATTGCAGGCGGTGCAATTCCTGCTTAATGAAAATCTGCTCATCCCCTTCCCGCTGCGAGCGGGCCCTCGCCAAAGGTGTGTTTCTATTGCTACAGACGTGATCGTGGGCCAGCGAAGCCCACCAAGGAGGGCATTTATCCAGGTAAATGGAGACACGCCGTGCCTTTACGATAGCTGAGCATCTGGAGAAGCASCAGCTGGGATATATTTTCCCAAAGCTGGAATCGAGGCGCAGGCAGGGGTTTGGCAGGAAAGCGGGCAGCTCCTGGGGAAGGAGCGAGGAGGGAAAGCAGACGATGGGCTTAGCTCACGTCTGCCACCGAGAGCAGAACAAGTCTTTGCTCACTGTTTTCTGGGAAAAAAAAATAGAAGCCTCCACAGCGTGAGGTCACCCCACCGATCCGGTTTCACTCCCAAACGGTTTCCAAGGCTTTGCCTTTGCACACGGGGAGCGGTTGGGAACGGCTTCCCGGGGCAGGCGAGGGGTGATTCATCCTCTTCCTCCTCTGCCAAAGGGCTGGCAAGCGCTGGCAAAACAAAACGACGTCAGCACCTATTTCCCCTGTTTTAAACACTTGTTTATCATCAGCAAATACTAACCTGAGATACTTGTCAAATAAAAGCCAAGCCTGCTTTCTAAGCAACGACCGCTCCCACGGCTTCCTACKGGATTTCAGCGTTTCGAGTGCACTGTGTGTTTGCTGGGTGCTAGGAAGGACGCATAAGCCCCCTTATTTTCCCTGTTTTGGTTTGAAAGGCTGGTTCCAAGTGGGTTACGGTCCCTTGCACCCCCAGCTCTCCTGCCCGGGGCCCGGCACAAACAGGCAGCTGGAGTGGGCAGAGCTGAGCTGCCCCGGCTGCTGCCGCAGCGTCGGGGGCACCCCTGGGTGCCCTGCACAACCGGGGTGCCACGGGGCATCAGCTCCCTGCCCGGCAAGCAGCAGGCAGTGGTGAGGGGCCGTGTACCCCCAGGGACTGTCCCYGGGGTCTCCGTCCTGTGCCCACAGTGGTTTCGCAGCTCCCTGGCATCCCTGCCCGTGGGCCGTACCGATTTGAGCCACGGTGCTTTGCCAGCGGAAGGACGGGTCACCGAACCCGGCACTGCTCGGGAGGGGATGACGAGCACGGAGTGGGTGTTTTGGGGAGACACGTGCCCTCGGAGAGGGGAGAGGGGGACCTGTAGTTGTCTGCAGGGTCCCCCAAAGGTGACCTGCTGGGGTGGCTGCAGAAAATCGTGGGCAACCGGAGGCAGAAGCAGGTTCATCAYGTGCCGCGGCATGACCGTGGGTGGCTGGAGCCGCACGTCCTTCAGCGGGGAGTCAGGGCAGACCTGTGCCAGGTCACCTCCTCGGGACCCGGCTGCTGCCCCTTCCTCCTCGCCTGCCCGGCACCGGCGCTGAGTCACCGCCACTCACCGGCGCCCGCCCCGGCACCGTCCCGTGGCTTTTGGCAATCAGCTCTAGCCACCCTGGGTGTCGCAGGCGCCTGTCGCAGGGACGGGTGCCTCCACCGCACCCTCCTGAAGGTTGTCAGCCTCCTTCACTCCTTTCCAGGGAGCCCTGTCCCTGCCGTGCGCTGCAGAGCCATTACCCCGGCTCAGCCATCACCATCCCACTGGCGAGCGTCACCTCCAGCTCTGCCTGGAGCGCCGGAGCACCCCGCTGACTCACCCGCATTAATTTGCCCGGCAGTCTTGGGTGATTGCCACGGATGTGCCTGGGGACGGAGCCAGGAATCCCAYGCAGGGGACACGGACACCAAGGGGTACAGCTCTGGCATGGCAAGGGCTGGCAAAGAATCGCCGCGCAGGCATCCTGCCCGTTTTGCTCGGCGCTGGGGAGCAGCATCAGGCTTATTTAAATGATGGGGAACCCCCAGGCTCTCCCAGCAAATGGAGGGCAGGGGCCAGAAACCAAACTGAGGCTTGCAGGGCCTTGTAATGGGGGGTATTTAAGCACCAGGAAGGTCTCCCTGGGGTCCCGGCTCTGCAGCTCATCACCCCAATCACAGGCTGCTCCTGGAGGTGGCCCGGCTGATGCGTGTCCAGTTGACAACCCACTGCTCCAGCCCTATCCCAAATTATTATCCCAATAATTACAGAGTGGACGAGGAGCAACACAAGACCTCCCAGAGCCCTGACCCCCAGTCCTCCTGCATCACCTGGAAGATGCTTCTTTCCTTCGTGCAAAGAAAAGAAGGAAAGAGGGGAAAAAGGGCTGGGATCCGAGCTGAGAATAGGTGCTGGAGAGCTTTTCCTCCACCCTGTCCTTGCGTGGCAGGGACTGCACAGCGCAGAGATGTTGTTCTGTTCCCCCAGCGTGGGCTTTGCCTTCCTCCCCCCAGGCTGGAGGAGAGGGACCATTTTGGATGGGCCGCCTGGCCCCACATCCCTGGGGGGACAGGGACAGGGACAATCTGCCAACACCATGGCTTTGCCAGGGTGGCCAAGGGTGCCAGGCGGTGTGGGAGGACACAGYGGATGCCGTGGTGGCATTGCTGTTCCCCACGCATCCATCATGACACGGCTGGAAGCATTTCCCTGGGCGTATTCCTGCACCGTGGGAGTGCTCGGCTGGTTATTTGGGGAGCAGAGCAYGTGCGGGACCCCGAGGAGATGTCCCCCCCCTCTGCCGTGACACCCGCAGCGCAGGGGGCCGCAGCCGGGGCCGGCGGGTGGCCACTTGCACGTGTGTTCCCCAGCACGTTTGTGTTTCCCTGCTCCCGCGGGAGCGACTGACACCCTTGGCACGCGCCTGGKCCCTGGCACCGTCCCCGCCATCACGCCCCGGTGCATCAGCAGCAGCGTGACACTCACACGACCGCAGGGCTGGCACGCCGGGGCACCGRCGAGCTGCTGCCGGGGCGGTGGGGGTGAGGAAGGGGCCCGTTGGCTCTACCTTCCTCAGACTTTTACGTACCAATTTCCCACCCTGGCCTGGCCGGGCTGGAGGAGACGCCGAGTCGGGGCGCTGGCACCGCTCCCCACCAGGTCACCCAACAAGCTCCCAACATGCCCAGACAGCTGGGTGGTAAAAATACTCCCTGGCCTGCTGTTTTGGCTGGATTAGCATCGCCTCCAACAAACCGCCTCAGCCAGACACCCGAGGCAAAATGCCAGCTGGGATAAAACCCCGAAGCAAAGGAGTTTCGGAGTGTGGGGCAGCCAGGATGGGGTACCACCGGCACTGGGGACCACGCAAAAAACCCAGGGGTGAGGAAGAAAGATGCTCCACAGCTGGCAATGCCTCCTGGCCATGGGGCAGTCCCTCCCCGCACCCAAAATCTCAGAAACCATCATTTTTTTCACGCCTTCCACCCCAAAACCTCACTGCTCTTTCGAGTGGGTGGGTAAAACCCGCCGGAGGAGTTGACCAGGGTGATGGCAGATCGCCCGCCACCCTCCTCCCCTGCACACCCGGCTGATGGCGCGCAGAAATTAATTCAGACGAGTGGGATGGAGCACCGCAGCCGGGAAGGAGACGGGGCCCCCGAGGTGCCATGCACGGCGCCGAGGGGACGTGGGCGCCGCCGTCCCGGGGCGCTGGGAGGGCACGGCAGGCTCCGGCCAGGCCAGTCCGGCTTGTTGCTGCTCCCGCTCGCGGGGAGGGTGTCGTAGCCACGGGACAGGGTCTGGGGCAGAGACCGCATCCCTGTCACCCCGCCGTGCCAGCTCCCCATCACCCCACTGTGCCCACTTTGGGAGGAGGGGGCTGAGAGCTCCCGGCAGTGGTGGCAATGCCCACCCCCCCAAGACATCTAGGGGCTCAGCAACTTGATTTTGGCAAAGGGCCAGGCTGCGGGGGCTTCCCTGGGTGCACCCCCTCAGCCCCCGGCCCATGGGAGTGGAGCAGCGCTCCCAAGGMAGGTGCCATCTGTGTGACGAGAGCTGGCCGTTCTCTGCAAACCCCCCCCCAACATCTCAGGGGAGCGGTGGCCACCCAAGGCAGCCCCCCACTGCTGCCCCCAGCACMCCRGGGTGGGGGGACGTGGGAGCCCCAGGTCCTGCCCGGCCGCCCGGGGAGTGAATCAGCAGCGCCCGGGGCAGGAGCTGGGCTGAGCCGTGCGCAGGCTGCGAGGGGCGGAGGTTTTGCACTCGCTCTCGCTTGGCCAAGGATAAATAGGAGGCGACTGCGAGTCCTGCCAAAGCTGCTCTTCCCATCGCCCAACGCGTCCGACAGCCGGCACCCAGCCCAGGCAGACATGGACTCCCAGGACTGCCCTTGCGCCACGGGTAAGCCAGCGCTTCCCTCCGCCTTGGCCCCGGGGGGCTGYGGGAGCCGGAGCATCCCAGCGGGACCACCGACGCTCCCGCCTGCCGGCCTCCTCCGCCATCCCTCATGCTCTCCTCCTGGCCGGGCCGGCTGCYGAAATCCTGTCCCAGCGTTACGGTGTCACACCTGGAGTATCTCACCGGGAAGCGGCCGGGAATGCCGTGACTTCCCCGCCGAGCGAGGCCAAAGCATCAGCCCCGGCCGGTGCTGCCGGAGAGCGGATGCTCGGAGGGGCGGCAATGCTCTCCCTGCGGCCCTCGCCCCGGAGCAGCCCCGCTGATCCCCGGGGATGTGGGGATCCCTTCCCACCACCTCCTCTCAACCCTTCTTCTCCTTTTCTCTGTGTTTTAGGTGGCACCTGCACCTGCGGGGACAACTGCAAATGCAAAAACTGCAAATGCACATCATGCAAAAAAGGTAAGAGGGGGCCCCCGAGCCCCACGGGGGGGGCAGAAACATTCCTGGGGGTTTTCACTACACATCCCTGACACACTGAATCAAATCAGGCTCAGCATTGCCAGAATTGAGTTTATTCCTCCCGTATTTTTTTGCCCCCAAAGGAGCACAGGGTGAATTCCGACCCCCCACCAGGCAATACAGCCCACCCCGTATAACCCAAAACTCAGCGTACCCCTCGCTGGCGCCTCAGGCTCAGCACAAGGGCATGCGAGGAAACTGGCACCGGGATTTCTYCCGGCTGCTCCTGATGCCATCACCYCCCCGGGCAGAGCCGTCTGCGGGAGGGTTTGCACAGAGGGGGGCCCCGGTGAGCCCCTGGGGGTCCCACACCCTCCTGCTGCCCCCCCAGCGCTGGCCCGGGATGCAGAAACACCCCGGGAGACGCCGCCGGGGATGGGGATGCTGCTAAAAGGGGAAGACACAGGGGTCKGTGGGAGGTCTCCAAACCAGCCATCCCCTGCAGGACCCCCCTAACCCTGCCCTGAGACCCCCCCGGGAATGTCTCCAACTTATTTTTCTTCCCCCCCCCGCAGGCTGCTGCTCCTGCTGCCCGGCGGGATGTGCCAAGTGCGCGCAGGGCTGCGTCTGCAAGGGGCCCCCCTCCGCCAAGTGCAGCTGCTGCAAATAGGGACCCCCGGCTGCACATCTGGGGGTGCTGCACATCTGGGGGGCCGGAGAAGAATAACCTTATTGTGTATGTTGGGTTTTTTTTATATGTGTTCAGATCTCTTTAGTGTTTGTCACTTGTGATGTGTAATAAACTACCTAAATAAAGTGATGTGTATATAAAGGTCTATAAGGAACCTGGCACTTCTGTTGGACGGGGCRGCTTCCCTGGGGAGCGGGAGGGCAGCACGTTGGGGGGTCATGGCAAAGAGCCCGCATCTTATTTTTGCTCCTTTCTTCCCATCTTGGCTCTGCTCTCCTTACCAGCAGCTCTGACTCTTGTTTTAACACTTTCCCTGCACATCAAGGTAATTTATAGGGTTTTTTTTCCCCGCCCTGTTGTTACCCAAGGGTAAATCCCATGCTCTCTCCTCCACCAGAAATCCTCAGGGCTAATGAGCAGCTCGTTATTACAAGCCTTCACCAACAGCATAATAACCGCTGCAGCCCTGCCCATTTCCAGGGGTAACGTTTCCACGGCAGGTGGGGTGGCGGGGAAACAGGTTTAGTTTTCCTCCTGGCAGTTTAGTTGAACTGGCTGGAARAACCACCCTGCTTATCCTGCCGCCACCTCCGCCAGCCTGGCAGGCGCTTCTGCGGGGAGCCCCAGGCGACCTGGATGCCCATGCCAAGGCGCAATACCCACAGTGGGGTGTGATGCCCACGATGGGGTGCAATGCCTGCAGTAGGGTACAGTGCCCACGATGCGGTGTGATGCCCGTGACGGGGTGCAATACCTGCGACGGGATGTGGTGCCCATGATGGGTTCCAAYGCYCACGATGGGATGTGATGCCCAYGCCAGGGTGCRATGCCCACGATGGGATGTGACGCCCACGCCAGGGTGCGATGCCCACGATGGGATGTGACGCCTGCAATGCGTTACAATGCCTGCGCCAGGGTACAATGCCTGCGCCAGGATGTGATGCCTGTCATGGGTTGCGATGCTTTGTGATTTAAGCGGGAAGGCAGCCAAAAACCACACAGCCGCTCGCTCGCTCCCCCCCGCAGTGGGATGGGGGAGAGAATAAAAAAAAAAAAAAGTAAAATTCATGGATTGAGATAAAGACAGTTTAATAGAACAGAAAAGGAAGGGAAAATATAATATAATATAATATAATATAATATAATATAATATAATAATAACAATGATGATAGAATATACAAAGTGAGTGATGCACAATGCTATTGCTCACCACCTGCCGACTGATGCCCAGCCAGTCCCTGAGCAGCGATCGCCCCCAAACAACTCCCCCAATTTATAGACTGAGCATGACGTCATGTGGTACGGAATACCCCTTTGGCCAGTTTGGGTCAGCTGTCCTGGCTGTGCCCCCTCCCASCTTCTTGTGYGCCTGGCAGAGCRYGGGAAGCTGAAAACTCCTTGACTAGTGTAAGCACTACTTAGCAACAACTAAAMCRYCAGTGTGTTATCAACATTATTCTCAACCTAAATYCAAAACACAGCACTATACCAGCTACTAGGAAGAAAATTAGCTCTATCCCAGCCGAAACCAGGACAGATGCCCATGCCAGGCTGCAATGCCTGCAGTGGGATGGGATGTTTGCAATGAGTTGTGATGCCCATACCAGGGTGCAACGGGGGATGGGATGCCCATGCCAGGATAAAATGCCCACAATGGGATGTGGTGCCTGCAATGGGTTGCAATGCCTGTGCCAGGGTGCAATGCCTGCAATGGGATGGGATGTCCGTGATGGGTTGCGACGCCCATGCCRGGGTGCAAGGCCCACAATGGGATGTGATGCCCATGCTGGGGTGTGATGCTCACCCTGCCCAAGCACAGCCACGCCGCTGCCAGGACGCTGCACCCCAGGTGCCACGTGGCACCGTGCTGCTTCCCAGGACWCATAAGGGGACCTGCCTGTCCCYGYACTCCCCAAAC
>JASVER010000007.1:181755-197240 GCA_030449065.1 Oceanodroma leucorhoa | reverse complement strand
CGCCCCCAGCACGGCGCCCGCCCGGCCCGGCGGGCCCTGCCCGTGCCCGGCTCCCCCCCTGCCCCTGCCCTGCAGCGCGGTGCTCCCCCAGCCCGCCCCGCGGGCACCAGCACTTGTTCCCGGGCGGCTCAGGACCCTCCTCCCGCTGGAAACCTGCCCTGGGAGCCTGGACAGGCTCAGGGAGAGCTGGCGTGGCACGGCCACCCTGCCAGGGCACCCATCCYGCCAGGACACACATCCCATCAGGACATCCGTCCCGCCAAGACATCCATCCCACTAGGACATCCATCCCACCAGGACACCCATCCTACCAGGGCACCCATTCCACCGGGGCATCCATGCCACCAGGACACCCATCCCACCGGGGCATCCATCCCACCAGGACAGCCATCCCACCAGGACACCCATCCTACCAGGGCACCCACCCCACCAGGACAGCCATCCCACCAGGACACCCATCCCACCGGGGCATCCATCCCACCAGGGCATCCATGCCACCAGGACACCCATCCCACCGGGGCATCCATCCCACCAGGACAGCCATCCCATCAGGACAACCATCCCACCAGGGCACACCCACCCCACCAGGGCACCCATCCCATCAGGACACCCATCCCACCAGGTTATCTATCCCACCAGGACATCCATCCCACCAGGACACCCATCCCATCAGTACACCCATCCCACCACAGCATCCTGCTGGGGACAAGCACACCCCTCAGAGTGGCTGCCCCAAGCGCTCCAGTGCCATCCCCCTGCTAATTTTTGGGATGAAGCTCCACAGAGGGTGTAACTGGGCACCCTGGGGCCAAGCCCAAACGCAGCATACCCCAGGGCACAGATCAGCCCATGGCACAGGGAAAACATGCTTTGTATGTGCCACCTCTCAGCATATAGTGCTAAATACATCAGAAGGAGTTAAAACTACAGATTTTCAAAGAACACAGGCTCCAGGGAGCCAGGCAGGCACCCAGCACTGGAAAAAAATGATTTTTTGGTGATACTAGCCAGCCACCGAAYGACCAGTGAGTGTCACAGCACGGGGAGAGCAACCTAACCGCCTCGGAGGGGGAAAATTTGGGGTTTGTACATTTATTTTTTTTTTGCTGGGGAAGGCGGCTGAGCTGGAATGGACCTTCACCTCCTCGGAGACCTGAAGCAGGGCYGGTGGAATTGAGGCAGCCCTCGCAGGGCTCTAATTTATAGCAGAAGTGCTTTTGGGCCGCCCCCCACTCTTATGGGGTCCTAAATCTCTGCCATACGTTAGAGATGCTCCCGCCCTGGGGGCCTGGGGCAYGGGCAGACCCGGGCATCGAGGCAGGCAGCTCCCCAGCTAGCTACATTTTAGAGCCACCTTGGCTGGTTTTAGACGCCCTAAGTGATGCTCGCGACGGGGAAAAAAATGAAGTGGCAGGAGGTGATTTATGACGGCTTGAAAAAACTTGTATTTAGTGAGGCAAAGAAAAGAAACCCCCAGGAACCTTCCAGGAAAGCCACGTTTTGATGCTTGTTATCCCGCGTGCAAGGAAACACCCTTGGGAAAATCTGGATTTCGGTGCTGGGGCAGGCTGGGTGTAATTTGCCCCAGCGCATCCCGGTGAGGGCAGATTTCTTTGCGGGGCAGCGGGCAGGGCCATGAATCGAYGGGCAGGGATGCACCCCGACCCCTGCCTGCACTTAGCAATTAGGGGGTGGTGACTGCAGCCCGTGCCAGGGCTGCCCCTGGGCTCGGAGCTGCCTTAGGCATGGGGACTGCTTTTTACATGGGAAATTTTGGAAATAGAGGRTGTATTAATGGGGAAATCCATTTGGCTTTGAAGGGCTGTAGGAAATCTTGGTGCTGCATCCACTTCCCTCGCTGGGTATCACAAAACGGGATCCGAGGGGGTCTCTGCAGTCGGACCATGGTGCTAGGGATTTCCTCAGCAGGAATAACWCTTCTCCAGGGAAAAAGGCAGCGGGATACAGAGAGAGCTGGGCAAAGGGGAGCCGGGGGCTGTTTCTTGCTGCTGCCTGTTAAAACGAGCCCTAAGGGAAGACTAAAGGCGTGATCGCAGTTATGAGGGAGGGACTTTGAAGGTTTGATGGATGACGTTTCGGAGCCGTGACGAGGTCCATCCATCACCTCTTACACAAGGGGGCTGTTGGATGTGCCCTATTGGGGTCCACAAAATTCCCGGTTCCCAGATTTTGCCCTACAAATCCCGGGTCATCGGCAATATCTGCTGTAAGGCTTGTGCCCGTGTCTTGCTCCCCCGCCATTACATGCTTGTGCCTACGAGGGGACCAAACGCAGCGTATGCMTGTACACGTCAGGAGACCGTGTCACTGGTGACGGAAAACGTACAGCGCCGAGCGCATGGGCCGGAGAGGCGGGGGGCAGCCTCGAACCCGCGGCCGCCGGAGGCAGCCGCACCACCGCCCCCCCCCCGCCCCCCCCGCGCTGTCCGTGTTCGCCTCCGAGCACCTCAATAAAGTTGTTGTCGCGAGGGGGCGGGAGCCGGCGCGCGGCGACGCGCGGCGCCTGAGCCAATGGGAGCGCGCGGCGCGGGGAAGCGCGGCGGAAGCCAATGGGAGCGCGGGGAAGGGCGTGAGGGCGGCCAATAGGGGCGCGCGGCGCGGGGACGGCAGGCGCGGCGGCCGGAGCGGCGGGCAGGTGAGGGCGCCTCGCGGGCGCATCATGGCTTCCCCTCCCGCCGCCTCCTCCCTCCCTCCCGCGGCGGGCGGTGGCCCCTTCTCACCTCCCCCCCGCCGGGTCCTGAGCCCGCGGCAGCCGCCCCCCCCGCCCCCGCCCGGGGSGTCCCTCTCCTCGGCGGCCGGGCGGGCCCTGCGGTGGGGGGCTCCGGCGGGGCCTCCCCTGAGGAGAGCCCCCTGAGGGAGGCGGCTGCCTGAGGCGGGGCGTGCCCAGCCCCGGGCCGCGGCACGGCCCCTGGCGCTCCCTGACCAGCGCCCCAGCCGCAATGCAGGCCGCTGCGGCGGCGGGCTGGTGAGGAGCACTCGCAGGCCTCCCCGTGGGCCTTTCTGGGGCTCCTCGGGGGTTTCGGGATATCTCCGCCCGAAAAATAGCCCGTGTTAAAGCAGCGGGGCTGGCTTTGGACGTGCGRGGAGTAGTCTCTTCATCCGAGCTGGGTTGTGCTGGTCGGCAGTGCAAAGCCCAGCTGTAGAAGGAGAGCTTAGCGTTTAACCAAGGTGCCGTGTTGGTGCTTCAGGAAACAGAAGCTCGYTGTTTGACTGGGGAGGTGTCAGGAGAGCGGGTTTGTGTTTGCATGTGATTCGGCCTCACTGTTTCAAGTTGCGTGCGTGCGTGGGGGTTATTCCTCACCGTTGGCAGGGTTACTGGTTGGTTCCTGACTGRGGGAAGAGCACCTGCTGCCGGGCATCTGGTGGTGGGAGCTCATGAAAGGCACAGTGTTCTCCACGCTGTGCCTGGCTCAACTTCTGTTTCGCAGCAGGTTTTGGTAAGCTCATGTGACCTCGTAGTTACCAAGCATTGCTTTCATATATGCCTGGCAGGATATGGATGACTTTTGAATGCAGAAGGTAAACCATATGTGATACTTGGGACTCTTGTGTTTTTCAGATCAGTAAGTTTGGTGCAGGACAGGATAGTTATCTTTAAATGCTTAACGTGGACCCTTCTGGCTATCCTTGAATGAGAATGATGACTTGCCCTTTCCCTCTACCCTAGCTCACAAGTCCTCTCTGCCAACAGCACTGCTGACTTCTTATGCAAAACAGRTGAAAATGACTGCAAAGATTTCTTATAGAGCTCTCGGATGCAGAACTCTATTTCTGAATCTAAAGAATGCTATTTGTTAGTCCCTCCTAGGCAAGATTCACTCCACCATACGGTTTTGATTTTCCCAGAGTCATCATAAAGTGTACAGAGTAWCTTACTCTCGCTGTTTGGTCCCAGCTGCAGACAACAGCCAAACTTCTGTGACATGGTGTTGAACTGCCTTTGTGTTAAAACTTGAGCTGTGGATGCACTGGGTATCGGTATTTAATTAGCAACTGCTGTGGAGAGCTGGGTGCCATCTGTGTCCCAACATTATTCTAAACCAGAATATATTAACAGTGAGTGGAAGGGGTTGAATTAAAGTCCGAGTGCAAACAAGGGCTACTTCCCTCCTCCTTCAGTTTGGTCATGTTGTCTTACGGGACAGGAGTTAGGTCACAGGGAGCTAAGGTGAAGGTGACAAAGAAAAGCCAGTTCCTGTGTGCTTTACTGCTCCTCTCTTATGTTGTGTCTCTGAAAGGGTTTCCTACTGCTTGGGAAAACTTCTAGGGGCTTACAGATAGGAAAAGCTTAAAAATTGCTTGGAGAATGTATGTGATTGTCATCTAAATCCATAATGTTCCTGTAGTGATAATATCGCAGGAAATTCAGTGAGGGGGGAGGATCTGGGTTTTCATGTAAGGAATTTCAAATACCAAACTAAATGCTCTATTTAATGAGAGTCCGTCTGCCACCCCGTGGAAGTTAGTGCCCTGCTGAGCTGGGTGAGAGTTGGGTGCTTAAAATAAGTAGTAAGTGTTTGGAAAAGAGGGAGAGTGATGAGGTGGCAAAACTGCCAGCCAAGTCAGTTATTCAGGACAGTGGGGACTTGAGACCACTGTGAGAAACTTCAAAGTCAGATGGCAGATAAAAGGCAGTGTTGACAAATGCATGATAGTATATATTGGAAGAAATTATTTAAAATTATTATTTTTAATATTGAAATTATTATTTTAATAATTTAAATTATTATTATATATTATAACCTACTGTTCGGTCCCAGGTTAAATAATGAACAGGATAGAGAAGTCATGTGCCCTTGTTTTTCCTTTCTCAAGGTGCAAGAACAGTCTGTGCTGTCCTTTAAAACTTTAAAAAAATTTTTTTTATTCAACATAGGTACTGTAAGAGCTCTTTGAGACCAGGTGCTTAATAGCAATCATAAAAAGATTAGTCATTTGCATGTCTACCTACAGATGAGACTAAGAACAAAACATACAGGACTGAAAATCTTACGGGAGGCAGGGCAGGAGTAATTGGTGGGTGGTAGAAGGAACAATAGATTTGGAAGATTGTTACCTGTTGTGTGGCCTATTCAGGATTTTCCTGCWTCAGCCTTTTGTTGCTGGGGGAATGGGCTGTTGTACCAGATAGAGTACCAAGTATAGCTTGGAGCTTTTAGGTATTTGTTTTTAAGCTGGCCTATCCTGGTTTTGTACGTTTTTAGAGTAACTAGGGTATGGAAGTCTTCCCTTTGCTGGGTTTGATTAAACATTTATTATTGTGCTTTACATACTAGAGGGTGATCTGTTGACAACRCGCAGGAGATTTGTACTTGGTCACTCCCACTGGAATGTGGAAAATAAGGCAGGAAGAGACCTCGAGAGCTGGCCCAAATGATGTGTGTCTGCTCCTGGTGAGGGGTCAATAAGTCTACACCATTTCTGCTTTATGCCTGTCCTACTCTTAAAAAGCTCCAGTRACAGAATGTCTGCATCCTTAGAAGGCAACTTATTTCAGTGTCTAACTAATATCCTATAAATGTCATTAAGCTTTCCTTTAAAAACAAACAAAAAWTTGGCCGCCTGCTCTTTGATTTCGATCTATGCATTTCYTAATCAGTTCCCCTCTCTGTAACACGGGCATTATGTTGCTGACTTCCTCTCYGAGATGTCTGGATGTCTGCTTAGGYAATGACCGTGCGAGAGGTCAATRTTATTACTGCTGTTCATACAGAATTCCCCAGGCCTGCAGAATGGGCCTTTTACTTATTCATGTTTAGCTTCGTAGACAGAAGCTGCTACACTATCTATAGCAGCCCAGCCTTGGAGCCTGTCGAAAAAGCACTTTTGCCTCAGATCTTGGCTGCAGCAAGTAAAGAATTGCCTGCTTTCTCTTACTAGTGTGCTCTTGTGTCTTCCTCCCAAAAGAAGCGGATCCCTACTCGTCAGACTGGGTCTCTTAAGCACTCTGGGGCGGGAGCCYCTGCAAGAAGGCAACGCTGGATTTCTTCCTCTTCGTTTCCCRTTTTGAAGAATCTCTTTGCAACTTGTGGAACTGTATTGGTCCATCAGCTATTCCGAATGTAGTGGGTGAGGCTTTCCTTCTCCCCTGTGAAGTCTCCCTCCTTTCCTTTTTCCAAAGCACTGGAAAAATCTAATTTTTTTAGTTTGTTTCTCAAAGCTAATTAATTAGATGACACAAAGCCTGTCAGTATGTGAAGTACAACAGATGCACACATGTTGGGATATTTCAGCTTTGCGTCTTTCTGAAGCTAGTACAGTAAAATGTTCATCGTGGCTGTATTTGGAGTATAATAGCTACAAGCGTACTTCATTAGATAGCATTGTCATGCTCTTGAGGAGTTTTTAGGGGTTTTTAGGTAATAAATCATCATTTATAATCAGTCTGAATAGCCGTAAGAAACCTGACATCATCTTTTCTTGCTTCTTTTTGGCTTAAATCCAGTTAACTTGTACAATATATAGCATTTATTTGTGGGTTTAATGTTAGGGAAACTCTAAACTGGGGATTAATGGAATAGTAGTCTAATGCAGCAGCTTCTTTTGGTAAGTCACTGAAGTTGTTTTATAGAAGAGCCTTTTCAGTCCTGRCTTTTAGCCCAAGGTCGATCTGGTTTCACAGAAGTTAGTTTAATTTCTGATGTTATTTTCTTTCCCTTAGGTGTCAGTTGTTGCTCCTTCCCCAGCCAGACGTGAAAATCTGCCATCGCTCTGCTCGTTACTGTGGTAGCAGTTTCCATCTTGCACAGCAGCATTAAGAGCCAGACTGCAGTCTCTTGAATGCAGTAAATTCTGTCAGGGTGGAGACAAAGTTGTTYGTGCTGTTAACTCAGTCTAAATATTTGAGTTTTGTCACTTAGAAAAGCTGTTTAGTGTTGGCTCTCTAGATAAGTTTTGAGCTGTCATTTCCAGTGCTTGGTTATAATCACAGGTAGTTTAACTTGCTCCAAAATAACTAGTTTACTCTATATTCGCTGAATTCAGTTCGGTCTCACAGAGTTGTTGCAATTGTCCTACATTGGGAAATTTATGGGATGGACRTTTTATGGTATTGATGTGAAGTCTATGGCTAAAAAGTGCAGGTTTGGGAGCAGTTTTATAGTGCACTGATTCTCCATGCTTTTGATTTCAGTGCTCTCTGAGAAGTTAGTGCCTTCTTATGCTGCCGGCTTTTTATCTCGTTGGTAATGAAGAGAGGAAGTGGACCGGATCGGATCAAATCAAGCTGAAGTCTGTGCTGTTCTTGCAGTTGCTGCTCCCGGCGGATCTGATCGCCGCATTCTTAACTGTACGGGAGTGTGGCTGTTCTGGTCAGTGTCTGCCAACAGAGGCTGCTTCTGGCAGGGGTGCACCTGAGTTATCGCAAGTGAACACTGGAAAGATGTTCCGTACTGCATTGCAGGGCATGAAATGGCTTATTTCCACCCCCCCTCCCCTGTTCCCCTCCATCTCAGTGGCATGATAATCTGTTCAAACAAATCCAGTCTYTGCTATCTCATCTGATTAACAAGTCAGTGCAAATACGATCGCTGCCTCCCCCAGTAGCTCCCAGCTTTCMAGAAGTGGGTGGGGAGTGCTTGTGAAATTCTCCATTCCTGGATGCCGGCTGTTAGGGTTTGTCCTGGCACCCAGGCAGTAGGGATCAGTTTCTCTTTCTAATTGCATATGTCTGAATGAATCATCATGCAGTGCTTTTAAATCACTTGTCCAGACAGACGAAAGCAGTGCTGTTGCCACTGGTGGTTGTACTTGGGAATGGCGGTGAGAACATGAGGAATATTAAAATTGTACGATTAAATTGCTTTGGTGTGGTTGAGGGGTTCCAAGAAATACTTGAATTGCAGGCTATTTTTGGTTTGTAAAAATGCTCTGTTTTCTTCTTGGTGGGCTCCCTTGAACCAGATAGTTTCCACTGATTTTACTTTGGAGTAAATGATAAAGAGCTGGTTTGTCTYATTTGATCTCAGGCACTTTGGGTTAGGGTGCAAATGCTATGAGAGAGAGATTGTACAGGAGATTCCCATGTCTGTAGCAGCATTCAGCAAGACTAGATTTCTATGAGCTTCTCCTGTGGCTTTACACAGGTGCCAGGTGCTCGTAGCATGTAGCTGATTTGGCTGCGAATCATGGATTTGGTGYGTGAAGTTGAGGGTTTGAGTTTCATATTTCATTAATGCGGACACCATTGCAGCTATGTGTTTTTTCCACATTGATCCCAAGCATGTACATTTTTGTCCTTTCGGTAAAAATAACAGGCTTCATTCTGAATTTGGAACTGCACGATGCACTAATGACCTCATCTGTTACAGCCCTTGCCTTTTGCTGTATAGTTTCTTTAACTATTCTCTCATTTGGTCTGTGCAAGCAGTTCTCACAAACAGTGGTAAAACTTTCTGCATGCATCGAAGTTAGATGCATTGGAACCTTTTACATTGGAACAACATGTACATATTTCTTTTGATTTTGGGGGTTAATGACATGGGTTAACACATTTCAATAGATGGCTAGTTGTGGCTGTCTATGTACATGTCTTGTTTTGCTGTTAATTTAACCTTATGTTTAAATTATGTGTGTTTTCAGCCCTCATATATACATGTATATCTATGCATGCATATGTATGTGTCTCCATTTTTAATATATATATAAAAATAYACATTAAAAAGTATTTTATAGCTAAATTAACACCAAATTCTTCACAGGGACTTCTCTACTTTCACTCTCCTTTGTATCAAGTCAGTATATGCGCCGTTATACGGCATCTGCATCCGACTTCTGACAGGTCCATAGATCTGCCTTACGAATGTAGTCCTGCAAGGCAAAGCTCTCTGAGACCACTTGAAAGTATCTGCTTGATGTTTGGCRCTTGGGGAAGATGGGCAGAAGAGTATCCTGTTCTAGAAGACCTGCTTTTGCTGGTCTGTGCACCCGTAGGTATAGAAACTGTTTATAGCTGAGCAAGAATTTTCTCTCTTTCTCTGAAGGTTTCTGTGCGTCCTGAGTGAAACCTGCAGCAGAGATGGATACTGACGGCTTTGGAGAGCTTCTCCAGCAGGCAGAACAGCTTGCAGCCGAGACAGAAGGTATCTCCGAGCTCCCTCATGTAGAACGCAACCTGCAGGAGATCCAGCAGGCTGGGGAGCGCCTGCGTTCCCGCACTCTGACCCGCACTTCCCAGGAGACCGCAGATGTTAAGGCGTAAGTATGGAGCACTGGCATTGGAAACTCTACGCAGAGGGTAGAAGCTGTTCATGGGTTTGGTTTCTAATGTGTGGGGAGTCTTGCTAGGAGGACATGCCCGGGAGAAACAGAATGACTGCAAAGCTGTTTTTCCCACCCCCCCAACTTTCTTCTAGTTAGGAAAAAAAAAAAAAGAAATAGTTGAAGGTTTTAGCTGAGGAGCTACCGTTCCTGATTGCAGGCACTAAAGCCAAAAAGTGCAGTACTTTGTTCTGGCCGCTGCTGAAGACATTTACCAACATGCWATAGAATTTTCTGTCTGAAAGGACTTGGCAGCTGTGCAGTACTGCAGTGGAACAGCAGAAAGAGTTCAGCAGGGCTGAGGTGGTTAGATATACGCATAGGGCTGTTCAAAGTTTGTTTTTTATGCAGTTTTCGTAACACAGCTGGGAGCACTGTCTGTACATGGCTAGCTGCTGACCTAAATATTGGCAATGAATTTGGGTTGAGAGTTCTGTCTGTTCAATACTAATTTCATACCTGTACAATTTCTTCCTTATAGGTCTGTTCTTCTCGGGTCTAGAGGGCTTGATACATCTCACATTTCTCAGCGACTAGAGAGTCTAAGTGCAGCCACTACATTTGAGCCTCTTGAACCTGTGAAGGACACTGACATCCAGGTAGGGGCATTTCTGACGCGTGCATTACACCGCCCTTGTAACTACCATTCCTGTGTTGTGGTTCAAAGCTCTTCTAAGGCCATTGTGGAAATAGTCTTGCTCTGTGTTTAATTCACTGGCTAGAGTGAAGTACAGAGGAGAGATCCTGCTTTCAATGATGAAAGATGTTTGAGTGAGTCATAAGAAGCAGCATTAAAGTACTTCTGCCGATCTGGTACTTAAGTTCCAAACTGTTGCTGAAGTCGAGAGGAACTATGTACTTACGGCCTTTGTGGAGCTGTCTTTGTTGGCTTTGCAAGCCTAAATTGCACAGGGATACCTCTCCCTCATAGTTTTGAGACCTCTTTGTATGTCTGATTGGAAGAACACATGTGGAATCACTTGGCAATTTTGAGGTGTTGGAATAGGGGGCATTTAAATCAATATGGAARAGAGGTGAGTATAGCTKCTTCWTTCACTGTATCTCAGATGTCATAACCTTGTCTTCGTGGTGGACCAACTTTGCCATGTTTCGTATGCTTTRCCAGTGTSACTTAATCTTAWAAATTTTCCTGTAGATCATCTCCCMAGGTGTCTTAGAAATTAATGTGACCCATCTATTTTTGCTTTATGATAGTTGCCTGCCCTTGTAGAACACGTTTCTTCATGATGAAGAAATCTGTGGTATTCATTACTCAGTTGAGAGCTAGTATGGGATTGATGATGTGGGTTGCATTGAAGGTATCTGTCCGAATTACTGGTTAATCATTTTGAAGCTTGTATTCTCTCTCCCTACTGGCAGATGGCTAAATTAGGAGGGTCAAAAGAGTTGTAAGCTCTTCTTTTTTGCAGAAGTAGTATGCCCTAAACTACTTCAGAAAGGGAAGGGAGGCCCATTTTGTCTACGGTGTGTTTTACTTAAGCATTTGGTGCCATCCATTTTGGGTGGACGGGCCCTTAGTCTAGTCTCATTCTAGTGGCAGGAGCCCTGTGGTCTCCTCTCTTCAGTCAGATTTACTCAATCCCCTGTTCTCTAAGGACCGTAGCCTTGCCAGCAGTAGCAGCGTGTGCCCTGGGCCCCTAGCAAGGAGGTGTTTCCTTGCGGGGCAAGCAGTGCYCCCGCGTGTCGGAGCTCCCTTCAGCCCTCTTGGGCTGAGAATGCGACGGGGTGGGGGTGTGTGAGAGAACTGAACACCTGGGGCATCTAACCTGTTTCTCAGATACGTGATTTCTTCTTGTGCCTTCGCACCTCTTCACCTTCTGGCRATTCCTAGCATATTTGGCTATCTTCTCTTGCCCTCCCCAGATGATTTTCCCCTCTTTTTCACTAAAAATTAGTGCACTCTGGAGACTATCTATTGCATGATCATGGAGCGAGAGCTCTGAACCACAGACATTGTTCACTGTCTTTTCTCGTTTTATTCCTTTGTTCCAATTTCTGATGTTGTTGTATTTTTTATTGGTGATATTAAACTTGGTACATGTCTTCCTTGACCCCCATTCTGTCTCTGTCTAGATTTTTTTTTGAGAACTCTTCCCTTTTTTTTTTCAGGTTTACTACTGCTCTTAATTCTTGTTTGGTTTCTGGTGTTTTTCCTTTCTCCTTTAAGAGCAATCTTATTGTAGATTCTCAAGCCCAGAAGCAGTGGAGCTTTTGACTCTTTGGATTCTGAGGTGTGTGGCACATGGGAAAACGGATAGGACTGCGTAATACTCACATTTTACTTTATTTTACTGGCTACCTAAACAAAATGTGGAAGCTTTCTTCTTTCTTAATTATACCAGATCTCAAGGCYTTATCATCTGATATGGTGATTCTGGTATATTCTGGTGATGATCTCAATATATTTTTCCATCTCCAGTATATTGGTTTTTTATGACCCATGTCAATATTTGAATGTTTTTCATTGGAATGCCTTTATTTCTTTAAAACAGGAAGTGTTTAAGTTTGACTTCATGGCAGTTGACATTATGGACTGAGCTTGCTATAAACTATTGAAATTATTTAAATAAAAATAAGCATATTTATTTTTTAAACAAAAAACAAGTGACAGATGAGATTTCTTAATTGGAAAATTTTGAAGGATGTGGGAGGAAGTTTTTTTTTTTAAATATCTTACCATCTGAAATCAAGAGATTTTCAGCCATGCTTAAACAAATTTGGTATCTGAGACCCACTGATTTCAACACCCTTCACCTGTGGGAACTGGGTACTTACCTTGCATAGGCATTCATGAAAGTTTCTTAAATATTGGTCTGTTTGCATGTTCAGGTGCTGAAATGCCTCTGTCTAACCATCATTTTCAATCTATCTTTTTGCTACTAAAGTTGATGATTTCTTTTGGTCTCATAGAAGAGACAATTTGAAATGCAGACAATTCGAAATGCAAACATCTTGAAATACAACCTGGATACTTTTTTCTTTAAATAAGGCAGTTTAATTGACTGAACACTTTTATACGGTCTATTTCTCATAGCATTCTAGTCCATCCTTTTGGAGCTTGACACGAAGCATGTGTGTAAATGYGTGTGTAAATGTCATCTAGTAAATAAGACATTTCTCATTCATTGCTTTCAAACTTAACAAAAATGTTTAAGATTCTGAATAAATAATGTGCTTTTTACATGAGTTTATATTGTGACTATGATACAATTGTAATGGAAAAGCTTAAAATTTAGCATAAAAACAGTGGTTAATTGTAAACTAATGTGTTTAAATGGCCAAATCAGCCAATGAGATTCAGGTCTTCCTTTAGGAAAACAGCTAAAAAGTACAAATGAAAAGYAGGATTAAAATCAATAATTTAAATCCAAGTTCCCTGCTTGCTGTTTTGAATCATGATTAACACTGGTGATTTAATCAGTGATGACTTTAATTTAAATCTGACTACTCATGTCTGAGGCCAAACACATGTGTGCTTTGAATCTTAATTTTTTTTTTGCAGGCCATGTGCAGAAAACGTTCATAGTAAATTAGCTGAAACCAAYTTGCAGTGGGAAGGTGCTCCATTTTTAGGTCATCTTGCAGGCACRAGTCCCATGTCAGCCTTAAATGTTTTGCCCCTGCTTGTTTTGCARTTAACAGGTGCAAGGGTTTCTGTGTTGTCTTGCAGAACATCATCCTCTGCTCTGAGGACATTGCAGTCAAATCTCAAGCTGTCTGGCTGATGGCAACAGTGGTCTGTTACCTGAAAGTAACTTGCTCAGAATAGGGGCAAATCTCTGCACTCACCTGTAGGTTCTCGTACACAGTCATCAACAACAGGATCTTATCCTTTAAGAGTAGTTTTTTATTAAGGTTTTATTGTTAGTTACAAAGAGGACCTTCGTGTTACACACTACTGATTGTCCTTTAGGTCTGTTAACCAGGTAGGTCTTAAAATTATTTGATGTTTAGATAAAGATGTGCTACAAAAGCTTCTTCCTATGTTACTTTTTTTTTTAATACCTTCTGATGATTATGTTGGGATTTGTTTTAATTCTTCCTAGCTTATTAGTTTCATAAGACTTCTTCAGGTTTGTTGTGTTTATTTTGGGCCAGATGTAGCTACCCCTTTACACTGTGTAGCATTCTCCCTCCATAAGTTGCTCCCACTGTATCCTGGAAGGCAGTGTRCAGAGTGATAAAAGGAAGGGATCTGGTTTATTGTTTTACAGGACTTTACTATTCCTCTGCTGTTACCCAGTATTTACRCAGACATACTGGTAGGCTTTAATTGTGTGGATTGGGAAGAGCTGTTCTGTTTTGCATCAAGCCTGCAGCCTGCACTTTCGAACATTACCATTACTCTTTTTTTAACCAACAAAAACTTCTTCCAAAATCCTTAATGAACTTGGTTYGGTTTATTGTCAGTATTGTAGGCTCAGCCGTGCTTTCTCAGTCCTGTCTCTTCCTGATGCTCAACACTTATACTCACAAGCCTGTACAGTTTGCAGCAAATGTATTTAGCCATCAATCCCATCTGAATCTTATTTGTTATTTGTAGATTTTTTTTTTTTAGCACTTTAATTATTCTTGCATATGTCCTTCAAGCTTCAGTTTGAGCATGTAGTGTTATCAGTTCATAAAGAGGCTGAAACTTTTTTCAGGTAAGCACCTGAAACTGCAAGTCTGTGTGCTCGTCCTCCCTGTGAAACTGTGGTGGGACTCTGCATTGGTACAGCCTGTGTACGCCACAGCGCAGGCGTAGGTGGTGCCTCCTCGGGTGAATATGGGCGCTTGTGCCAGAGGCATAGACCTAGTGCTTAGCCTTCGCTGACTGTTGCAGTTATGTGAAGGTTACAAATATGATTAAATCTTTATTGTATGAATTTTAGGTTTATGCTGACTTCTAAATTCTATCAAAGCTCTTACAGYATGAAAATACTCCTTAGACTTCCTGCCACGTGCTCCCACATCACTYCTTTGCATCCAGTGATTTCCTGACAGTTTGCTTGAGCTTCTCCAGGCTTCTTACCTAAAGTATTTACTTATTGTCTCTGTTCCTCCTTACGTTGCGGTCTATTCTAGCAGCCTGTATGTAGGCAGCATAGAGAGATATGCTATAATCTAATCTCTCAAATGACAACAGACAGCAYTGCAGAGGAAGAATTCCAGGAGATATCCTGTTTCGTCTCGTGAGAGTAAAACACAGCAAGAAAAATCAGAAGGGAGCATCCTAGGGCATGAAGTCTCAGGATGCTGATGCGAGACATTCAGAAAGTGTTAAGAGAATCTAGGAATTTGCCTTAATAGAAGCCTCGGATTGGGTTAACAAGCAAGAGGGACTTTCTGTACAGAATCTCTTTTAAATGGTACTCCATAGTGCTGACTAAAAAGTGCACCAAATTGCAGCTCAATTAATTATCTGAATTATTTATCAGTTGTAAAATGCAGATTSCTTGCACATAAAAGGGTTGTGAGTCCAGGAAATGTCTCCCACTAGAGCAGTAGGCCGGGAAGATTATGAAAAAGATGTTAGGCTTGCCACTAAATTATAGGAATTCATATTTTTCCTCTCTCATTTCAAAGATTGTGTTCTTAAATTGCATGCAACACAACAACACTTCTYACAGCAAATCCAGTTCATAACAATTCCTATGTCAAGAGTTTATAAAGATCAAGATTTTTTAMATTGTCAAAAAGCCCTATTTTGGCAAAATATTTTCAAAGTTGAATATGGTAGTCAAGTGATTCTTAATGTTCTTGATGCCATATTTAGCACATAAATGCACGTTGGGTTTTTTTGTTTGTYTGCTTCTCTGTGGYTTTTAAAAATCCCAGGTAAGGATTGGTCATGCAAGCTGGCATCTCAAAGATGGGGTATATGTGTATAAACGTAATTCTGACATTCTGTTCAGAAAAGGTATTTCTTCACTCTTCCAAAGATGCAAACTATGATGTCCTCTTCTTGTGAGCACTGTCATAGCAGAGCTCTCTCAGGTCCCAGAGGAGGAATTACTACAAGTATATGGAAAGGCTGCACTGTTGCAACATGTAAGCTGGGACCTGGCTCTTGCACATGTGCTGTTTGGTTTATGTATGGATGTCATAGAGGGGTTCGGTGCTGCTCTAGTCACTTGTTTGGGGTACCTGGTGTAGGGTTAGTTGCAGGATCAAGGCCTGATTTATAGCTACTAAGATARTKT